>JAQISU010000311.1:1407500-1937500 GCA_029339505.1 Unio delphinus | reverse complement strand
TTTTTTAAAATTATATCATTGGGGAAAAAGTCAAGCGTCGACAATGAGAAACGGGGACATTCCGTCAACTGAAAATACGTTTTTTTTTAATTTTTTTTATTTGTTTTACTTGCCTAATCAAATGACGACTTCCTAACGTTAAAGCTACACTGCACACGTTTTTTTTTTTTTTATATACGCGCAATTCAAGAACAACAACTCTTGTTTAACTCTACTATAGTGTACGCATGCGCACTTTGAAACTGTTTATCCGTGAATTGAATTTATTATAATGTTTCTATATTAAACCAATGAGCATTATTATGTAGAAAAAAATTTTGAATCCTCGAGCGTGTTATACTTTCGCGCACTTTCTACGTAGAGTGAATTAGTGCAAAGAATATTTTGATTGGCCAAAGATGGACTCGTCCAATCAAATTGAACGATTCGTCAAAAGAAAGAAGCCAAGAAAACCAGCTACATCTGAAGCTAACGACCTTATGCAATTTTATTTGTGACTTCCTTTGATTTAAATGTGTAGCCGTCTTGCTTTGATGAAGAGTGGTTATTGAAGTCGCCGCTGAGGCCAACTTTGGATGGCCAAACAAAGCCTCCTTGTTGTTGCGACGACAATGAAACTAAACTGGTCATCAAAAGAAAGAAACCAGGATAACTAGATTACATCCGAATCTAACGACCTCGGATAATTTTATTTGTGATTCTGGAAAGAAATTAAACTTTTGGGGTTTATTTAAATTTTCAACGACTTTTAAAGACCTCAGGGTAATATGCTCGATTTTCCCAAACTTTCATGGCCTTGAAAATGCTACCTCAGTTTTTCCAAACTTTCAAAGACCGTACGAACCCAGTGCTAACAATTGTAGACATGTCAGCTGATGCACAAAACACAGGCCTAAACTTTGACAGACCTCAAGCCTTTGTCCATTCATGTTTAGGTCATGATTTTAGAAACTAACAAATGCTACTCCTCCATTTAGATGACCTGAATATTGACTGTCAGAATTAAAAAGCTCAGATTGACAACTTTTCACCAATATCAATAAAATAATATTTACAAATAACAATGTATTATCGCTACAGTCAGCAAGCCAGGGGTAAATGGCAGATGCAAACAATGCATTTATACACTTTCTGATTGGTTAATCAATTTGCATGACTGACAAATGGTGACAAATCAATGGCTTATAGGCAATAAGATAAAGAGCTAGTCAAACAAGGTTCACTTAGATGTCTATACAGTCTAATCTCTGCTGATATGTTTTGAATGAAGGATTCCTCTGTCCAATGATGAGGTTTTTTTTTTCAAAGCTTGTTTGGGAGTTTCAGTACACATTTTTGCCACATATTTATACTGTTTAATATACTTGAATCTTCAATTTAGAAACAGCTAACTGATGGACAACATTGACTGCTTTATTCGCCCTTTGATTACCCTTTTTTCATCAAAGCCAGATTTTTTTATTATTATTTCCACCAGAGATGAATGTAAATGAGTGTTTCTTTGCTACTTCCTACTGAGAGAGAGGGAGAGATCTGGATTGTTAACATAGCTTTAACAATTTTTCTGTCATATTGCTATGACATCAGCAGTCTATAGTGATGTCTAGCACTGGGACATCATGCCACAGATTAGTAGCATGATGTACCACCCAGTCACATTATCCTGACACCAAGATGACCAGTCCTAACATTAACCACTTAGGAGATGCTCTACATATATTGTGAAATTCTGAGAAGTGGGTGGGTGTAAGGTGAAGCTGTTTACATTTGCAACATGCACAATGAAGAGAATGTTGATATACCTCTATGTTACTTTCATATACTTTGGCTGAAATTTCATTGGATATTGTACTTGTGGAAATTGTAAAATGATCTAAGCACAAAACTAATTAAAAAGACTGCTCCCTTGTCTGCCTAAATTAGTCTAAATTACACGGTCTTTGGCAGTTATTAAAATAGGGAAAATGAATTTTGCCAGACCCAAGACAATAACAGCTTCTGAGAGTGCAATGAATGAATTACCAAAATATATTAAATGTATTTAAAAAAACAAGTTGTCCACTCTTTTTTTAATACAATTTACCTCTTAAGTCCAGGAATTGAAAATGACCAAGCGGAGCTAGCAGGTATTTTTTTTTTTGGGAGGTACACATCTAAAGTAAGGCCAAGCTGTATAATTCATATTACACTCATCAATCATATACCCCAAAAAATGGAATAAAAGGTTCTTTGAATTATACCTGTTACGTGCTTAGGCTCGAATAAACAGTAACATAGAGTGAAAATAACAAGTTTGTAAAAACTTAATAAACAATTTATTGAGCACAAATATTTTCTAGATAAGAAAAAAAAACTTAAGGTTTTAAGAATCAATTCCAAAATTAATCCAAAAATAATTCAAAATATTATCCACTAGAGAAATTGCAAAAGTCCTGGTAATAAAATGTCCAAAAAATTCCAAGTTCGAATCTTAGTGAAGTATCCAACATGGAAGACAATGTCACGTGATGAAGTCAGTTTTTGGTAATAAAATTCTATGAGCACAATTCTTTTACAGATAAATAACAAAATAAATCCTCTTGATCCAAACGAATTGAAATAATTTCCAATACAAGGCAATTTAAAATAACTCAAAACAACACTACTTAATATTCTAACAGCCCAAGTTCTACTCCAATAGTTCGCTCCAAAACATAATTTATATACCTGTTTTTACGTAAACAAGAAAGGGGTCATGTGATCTTCTAGAATCTTTTAGAATGAATTTACGTTTAAAAAAAACACGTACCCACCGTATGACCCAACTAAAATAGAAAAATGTTTATACATAGCTCCATAATGTCCTTGGAACCAACCAATCTGTAACAGAATTGTTACCGAGAGGAGGGTGGATTAAATGAACAATACAAACACAATTTGTGAAAGAAAATATAAATTTATGTAATAAATTATAAATGAAAAAAAATACAGATGTAACAACACAATAATTCACGCGCTCAACCCACAATTACACTCACAACCATTCACAATACATGAATAAATTAAATAACAATACAAAAGGAATCACAAATGTAAAGGGATCTCTTGGATTATACACAGATCCAAGAATCCTTTACGAAAGTTAAATAAATGCAAGAATGATTTACGAAAAAAAATAAACACAAACGACAAACTATCTATCGCACGATGGATTGCGATAACTAGCACGATCATATACTTGTATTGAATCAAGTTGCTAGCTTTTATTGATATCTATGTGATCACTTGAAATATTATTTCGATCTGACATAAGCATGCAAATACAACAATGTATTAAATTATATCACAATTTCAATACACCTATGTGTCTCCCCTGTATAACCGCACGATTCAGCAACAGTTGAATCGTCTCCCAGTTTCCCCGAGAACCGAGGGTTGACCAATACTATTATCGGACGTTTCCCTACACGGATCCACCACAGTTATACGTTCAGACAGCATACAACATCTACCCGAACCAACGGTTCCTCACTCCCCTAGATGTCAACCCGGACGTTTTACAACTCTAAGACAGCTCCGACACTCGGACTTCTAGCTTTCCGGATATTTACACGTTACACAGATATTGACGAACAGACAGTTCGACACACAGACAGATACTTCAATTCCGTTTGCACAAATTAACGGCACAAGCACATTCAGATATTTATACAGAGATGTTCCAGAACAAACAATAGATGTCCCACAACAAATCAGACGATATCAAAGACGTTTATCAAAAGATGGTATCAGATGTGTTTAACAGCTACGGTATCAACGATGTTATTAGCAGCTACGGTATCAACGATGTTATTAGCAGCTACGGTATCAGCGATGTTATTAGCAGCTACGGTATCAACGATGTTATTAGCAGCTACGGTACCAGAAACAATGTAACAACTATGTTAGCAGCTACGGTATCAGAGACGGTATCAACGATGTTATTAGATGCGCTATCAGTGATGAACTTCTACGGTATCAACGACGGAATCAGCTGGAATCAGACTGAATCAGACTGAATCAAACGGTGACAGCTATTGTCAGATGTTATCAGATCTACGGAATCAACGATGTTATTAGATCTCCGGAATCAGCTATAATAAACAAAACCAGACTAATAATAGTTGTCTCAAAAATAATCTAAGCCGTAGATTACGATATTGTATTTAAAGTCTAAAAGTGACTAGTAATTCCAAATATTCCACGTTTAATTGCAATAAAAGCATCATTATACGAAATGATAATCTGAATAAAATTCACAATAAAACGAAATGTAAATTTAACACTCACCCCTTTGGCTGGAGATTTGCAAGACGAGGTTATCTATCCTTCGATTAGATATTTGGGTTCCCGTAAAAATTTATGATAAATCCTAAGCCTTATATACTCTCAATAGGTGAACATAAATCACATCGAGCTTGCCGTACACCACGTAAAACGAGTATTTCGGATTTCATGTAAATTACAAATTGGCACATGCAAATCGTTACACGCCACTTAATCACCCCAGGTAATGCGTGTACGACGAAATCAAGAAAAATGGTGAGTTTCGTTTGCAATCGAAGAACAACAAAAATCAGTTCAAATTTTCGCCTAATTCTGTGACAATACCTCCCCCCTAAGAATAAAAATGTACACATTTTTAAAACTAACACAGAATAGAAGAAAAATAACTATTGATGATATCTTACAACATTTACACTGGTTATACTACAAACTGGATTTTATTACTGGGCAAATTCATACAAATTTCCCATCATGCCCTACTCAAGTAGTCTGCGCCTATATTTTCAACTCCCCTTATTGACATTGTCGCTCTGTCTCTTGATGTATAACTTGAGCATGTTTGCATGGAATGTCTTTACATTACCGTCCATGTCAATTTTATAGTCCATGTCACCTTTTACTTCTTTAACTTCATATGGACCTTTCCACTGGACTAATAACTTATTCGAACTCGTTGGAAGAAGCAATAGCACCTGATCTCCCACAAGAAATTTCCTATTACGCGCTCTGCGGTTGTAATACTTGGCATATCTGCGCCCCGATTTAATCAATTCGTCACGTGCCATCTGGCATGTACTCTCAAGTTTGTTTCTTAGATCTAACACGTACTGGTAAGTCGTTTTTATTTCCTCGTTCGCGACATCACCAGTCCATAGTTCGCGTAGTATCCGCATCGGGCCTCGAACCGTTCTACCATACAACAGTTCAAAGGGTGAGAACCCTAAACTTTCCTGCGGTACTTCACGGTACGCGAACAGAACAGCGTTTAAATAACGGTCCCAGTCTTGCGGACGTTCCGCGCACATCTTTCGCAGCATGCTTTTCAGGGTACCATTAAACTTCTCTACCAGTCCATTGCACATCGGATGGTATGGGGTAGTGTTTAGCTGTTTGATGGATAACAGCCTACTTATTTCACCCATGAGGTCAGAGGTGAATTGGGCACCACAATCAGTGAGGATTTCCTCTGGCACCCCTACCCTACTGAAGATATCAACTAATGCTTCAGCTACCCTTTCCGTTTCAATAGTTGGTAACGCTACGGCTTCGGGGTATCTGGTTGCGTAATCAACCAGAGTAAGTATGTACCGATTCTTTCTTTCGGTAACCGGGTGTATTGGTCCTACAATATCTACTGCCACTCTTTTAAACGGTGTATCTATTAATGGCATTTGTCCTAAGGGCACCCTTGTGACCCTTCCCTTACAAACGGTTTTCTGACATACGTCGCACGACCTACAGAACCGTGTGACATCGCCATTAACACCGGGCCAGTAGAATTCAGCGACTACCCTGCTAGTGGTCTTAGCCTTACCTAGGTGTCCTGCCATGCTTGACTCATGCGCCACCCTAAGTACTTGAGATCTATATCTCTGGGGTACGACCACTTGCCAATACTTCTTACCCTCCCGAGCGCTAAACTCCCTATGAATTAATCCGTTCTTGCGTACGAATCTAGAGCTACCCCCACGCTTGCAATGTTTAATCGCGCCGGACGTGATTTTCTCAACAATTGTTCTGATGGATTCATCACGTTCTTGCTCTTGTTTGAAATCATCACGGGAAATTCCTGAGATCGATTCAGGGACTATTAATTTACGAAACGCGGTTTTCTCTCGCAGTGTTTGCGCTCGCGTTTCGACTGCCTGGGCCAAAGGTATTTTAAAATCGGCCATGGTTGGAAGACGGGAACCTTCAACATTACCGATCGTCAGATCGTATATAGGATTGTCCATACAAAGGGCATCAACAGTTCCCGTTAAGAAAGGTGTTTTTACTGTGATCCTTGCTACGGGAATGCGACCCATCGTCTGATCAAGTAACATACATGGGGATTCCCACCCGAGCATTTGGTTATCCTGCACGAGACTACGTTTGATCACTACGCTCGTACAACCAGTATCACGCAATACCACGACTTCTCGACCGTTGACAAACCCTCTCGCGGTTGGTACACGCGCTTCAGGAAATAAACACGTGCCAAGTGAATGAATACAAGGTTCTACATGTACGTTGTTATCGGATATACCTTTACTTTGTATAGCCACTGCTACCTTATGTATAAGTGCCTTTCTTTTAGGACAGTCTTTTTGAACATGACCCAATGCATTACACAAGAAACACCGCACACGCTGAAAAACTGGATTCCCAACTGACCTTTTTACCTCAGCTGATTTTACAGGCTCCCTAGGCATAGGTCTTACAGACTGGTTTCCAGACTTAAAATCTTTTAAAACCACGTTCTGGGTTCCCCCATGAGCTTCGGCAAATAAATCGGCTTGCTTAGCCATATCTTTTACGTTTGTGAAGACTTTCTCCTTCAGAAATTGATCTAATTCTCGCCCAACTGTATTAAATAATTGATCTCTGAGCAAGAAATCAGTCAACCCTTCAAACGTTTTCACCGCTTTGCCGCATTCAATCCACCGCTCAAAATAGTTCGCAATTCTGACGGTGAACTGACCAAAGGTTTCTCCCTTATCGGGCTTGCTATACCTGAACTTTTTTCGAAAACCTTGTTCAGTGAGCTCGTACCTTTTGAGAAGTGCTTCCTTTAGGACGTCGTACTTAAACACATCGTCCCTAGGAAGTCGCGAGTATACATCCAGTGCTTTACCTTTTAATAAAGCACTCAGATGCAGCGCCCAGTCATTTTGACTCCACTTCTGGTTTTCGGCATACCGCTCAAACCGATGAAGATAACTATCTATGTTATCTTTTTCATCGTCAAAGGGAGGTAATTTGGGGCCCCTTAATTTGCTAAAGGCAGAATCGTGTTCTCTTCCAGATGTCGCTAATTCTACCTTACGCTCATGATCCCGTTGTTTTGCTTTCTCATCTAACTCTATTCGCTTTTGCTCCGCTTCCATTTCCCATCCTATCCTATCCTTTTCCGCCTGCTTCTCTAATTCTATCTTTTCCCTCTCGGCCTGCTTCTCTAATTCTATCTTTTCCTTCTCAAATGCCCATTTCCTATCTTCGGATTCCCTTTCTAATTCCCGTTTCCTTTCATCAGATTCCCTTTCTAATTCCCGTTTCCTCTCTTCGGCCTCCCCCTTTTCCTTTTCTAATTCCCTATGTAATTCCCTTTTCCTTTCTTCGGCTTCCCTTTCTAATTCCCTTGCTCTTACCCTTTCGTCCCTTTCCCGGGCTTGTTCTTCTTGAATAAATTTCCTTAAGCTTTCACCTTCATATCCAAATTCTTTGCCTAAGGCAACCAAGTCCTTAAGGGATGACATGACAATTGTAATATGAATATAGATATATAACCAAACCAATACTTTAAACACGTTTATACTGGACACACGGACCTAGGTAAACTAAACAAAAATAAACTCCAACTAGAGTATTATCTTAACAGAAGGTCACGCTCGAATATAAACATTAAATGTATACCTTCACAAAAATGATTGACAGTTCACTTAATCCAACGATCCCACTTCTGACACCATTGTAACAGAATTGTTACCGAGAGGAGGGTGGATTAAATGAACAATACAAACACAATTTGTGAAAGAAAATATAAATTTATGTAATAAATTATAAATGAAAAAAAATACAGATGTAACAACACAATAATTCACGCGCTCAACCCACAATTACACTCACAACCATTCACAATACATGAATAAATTAAATAACAATACAAAAGGAATCACAAATGTAAAGGGATCTCTTGGATTATACACAGATCCAAGAATCCTTTACGAAAGTTAAATAAATGCAAGAATGATTTACGAAAAAAAATAAACACAAACGACAAACTATCTATCGCACGATGGATTGCGATAACTAGCACGATCATATACTTGTATTGAATCAAGTTGCTAGCTTTTATTGATATCTATGTGATCACTTGAAATATTATTGCGATCTGACATAAGCATGCAAGTACAACAATGTATTAAATTATATCACAATTTCAATACACCTATGTGTCTCCCCTGTATAACCGCACGATTCAGCAACAGTTGAATCGTCTCCCAGTTTCCCCGAGAACCGAGGGTTGACCAATACTATTATCGGACGTTTCCCTACACGGATCCACCACAGTTATACGTTCAGACAGCATACAACATCTACCCGAACCAACGGTTCCTCACTCCCCTAGATGTCAACCCGGACGTTTTACAACTCTAAGACAGCTCCGACACTCGGACTTCTAGCTTTCCGGATATTTACACGTTACACAGATATTGACGAACAGACAGTTCGACACACAGACAGATACTTCAATTCCGTTTGCACAAATTAACGGCACAAGCACATTCAGATATTTATACAGAGATGTTCCAGAACAAACAATAGATGTCCCACAACAAATCAGACGATATCAAAGACGTTTATCAAAAGATGGTATCAGATGTGTTTAACAGCTACGGTATCAACGATGTTATTAGCAGCTACGGTATCAACGATGTTATTAGCAGCTACGGTATCAGCGATGTTATTAGCAGCTACGGTATCAACGATGTTATTAGCAGCTACGGTACCAGAAACAATGTAACAACTATGTTAGCAGCTACGGTATCAGAGACGGTATCAACGATGTTATTAGATGCGCTATCAGTGATGAACTTCTACGGTATCAACGACGGAATCAGCTGGAATCAGACTGAATCAGACTGAATCAGACTGAATCAAACGGTGACAGCTATTGTCAGATGTTATCAGATCTACGGAATCAACGATGTTATTAGATCTCCGGAATCAGCTATAATAAACAAAACCAGACTAATAATAGTTGTCTCAAAAATAATCTAAGCCGTAGATTACGATATTGTATTTAAAGTCTAAAAGTGACTAGTAATTCCAAATATTCCACGTTTAATTGCAATAAAAGCATCATTATACGAAATGATAATCTGAATAAAATTCACAATAAAACGAAATGTAAATTTAACACTCACCCCTTTGGCTGGAGATTTGCAAGACGAGGTTATCTATCCTTCGATTAGATATTTGGGTTCCCGTAAAAATTTATGATAAATCCTAAGCCTTATATACTCTCAATAGGTGAACATAAATCACATCGAGCTTGCCGTACACCACGTAAAACGAGTATTTCGGATTTCATGTAAATTACAAATTGGCACATGCAAATCGTTACACGCCACTTAATCACCCCAGGTAATGCGTGTACGACGAAATCAAGAAAAATGGTGAGTTTCGTTTGCAATCGAAGAACAACAAAAATCAGTTCAAATTTTCGCCTAATTCTGTGACACAATCATTTTAAAAGCTTGTTTACAACTCTGCAGCCAGGTCAGAAATGAGGTCAACACCTGGTGTTTATTTTGTAAAGTACAGGTCATCTCCCAATGAATAAATCTTAAACTTAAAATGTCAAATTTGAATCTGACAAACAAACAATAAAACAATATAAATGACTTGTATCAAATATATGTAACATACCTAAGATATAAAACCTTTTTAAACAGCCAGTATAATCAGTGATGACACCCAGAAAAATTCTTTTTCTTTAAAGTTCTAACCCTAAAAGTATGAAACTGGTGAATGCCACCTTAATGCGGAGCAATAAACGAAGTGGATGTTAGTTCCATTTTCATAAGTCTCTGGTATGATTTGGTCAGGGATCAAACCCATGACCTTCTGTATCCAAAGTGGACACTCTAACCGCAAGGCCACTGGTGCAGTCCAAGCAAGTATATTCTTGAGAGATATATATACTTAAACATAGCATCATTGTAAAGCTACTAATTCTTTTCCACATTAAATTAATATCACATACTTTAATCGTGAAAAGAGAGAGAGAGAGAGAGAGAGACACACACACACACCCTGGAACAAGGGTACTATGTCATGATGCAAAAGTACTAGAGAGCCAATAGTACTGAAAACAACTTTCCACTGACTAGACAGCCAATAGTACTAAAAACATCTTTCTCCTGACTAGACAGCCAATAGTACTAAAAACATCTTTCCACTGACTAGACAGCCAATAGTACTAAAAACATATTTCCACTGACTAGACATCCAATAGTACTAAAAGCACCTTTCCACTGACTAGACAGCCAATAGTACTAAAAACATATTTCCACTGACTAGACAGCCAATAGTACTGAAAACATCTTTCCACTGACTAGACAGCCAATAGTACTAAAAACATCTTTCCACTGACTAGACAGCCAATAGTACTATAAAACATCTTTCCACTGACTAGACAGCCAATAGTACTTAAAACACGTTTCCACATTTTATGAGCAATAAGATTTGCAATATACCGGTAATTGGATTGTCAATTAAAGGTTTTGCATTTGGAATGGGAAATGTTTTAAATGTAATTATTGACAAGATATGGTCTAACTGTAAAATTTTGTCCAGAAAAATCTGCATTTTTTTGTTTGGATATCCACTTTATTTTAAGGGGGGGGGGGGTAATGTAGGAAACTGTATACATGTGGTCAGCACAGACCTGTATAATTGCAGTTAACAATGTTTCATCAAATAAAAGTCTATTTACAAGTAAAAAGGTGATGAAATATTAGTGGTGTCAGGAATCAGGAAGATGTAGGAAGATGTAGTAAGG
Source organism: Unio delphinus (assembly GCA_029339505.1). NCBI lineage: Eukaryota > Metazoa > Mollusca > Bivalvia > Unionida > Unionidae > Unio > Unio delphinus. The sequence continues at coordinate 1,926,426 of JAQISU010000311.1, read as the reverse complement.
TATAATAACCTATGTACATTCTTTCTAATTCACTTGTCAATTATGAGACCATTTTAAACCCCAAATCACTCCACAAAACTCAGATATAAAATGTATACACTTATCTCACATAGACATAATCCAAATGGATGATAGTCCTCCTAATTATTTAAAACATTTTCCCCTTCCTTAAACCTCTAAAAGCAAACCGAAGCTGTTATGACTGGCTCATCATCACTACATTTTACCAAATCGGGGAATAAATGTACATTAATTTGTAAACTGACTGTTGTAGTCTGTTTAATGTGTCAAACACTATCCTAGTTTAGAAAATACAAGGTCTCGCTGTTGTTGTCTGTTTAATGTGTCAAATACTATCATAGTTTAGAAATACAAGGTCTGATCATTTCATCATAGGCTCTGATCAAACCTCTCTGAATCCACAAAGCCAGTGAGATTAATGTACATGTATATGGATTCATGATATTCATTTTAAATTTCCAGGAATAATGGTCACTCTTTGTGGGATCAATGAGCTTCTTTTGATGCATATTTCTTCAATAAATCCCTCCCTTCTTTTGAACTGATCAAGTCCAAACTTTCAAGACTGCACACATCCACTCCTGATGTACATAATACTTCTGATAAAGGACATAAAGTCAAAACACTAAGCTTGTGCTATAAATCTGCAATGCATTTATAAAATTACTATATATTCTTTGTACATTCCTGTTTAATGGCAGGTCACTAGAGGGCGTTCTCTATTGTGCCAATAAAAAGTTTTGTTTTGTGATTGTAAATATAAAGAGAACAAAAAACTTTGCAATAGCTGTACACATGGCATACCAATACTGACATAAATATCTGGATATGAGAAAATAATTCCATTTCTTTGTCTTGACTATTTACCCCCATCCCCACAACACACACATGAAAATGATCTACATGTATTCTCCTGTCCAGAAAACCAATAATAATTGTATTGTTAATTTATGAATGCACACAATACAGTCAATGCTGGATATAATTTCAGTATTGACAAATCACAAGTTGAGAAGCATGAGAGCTATTTTCATTACTGCTAACTGACAGCCCCATCAGTTAATAATTCTGATAATATAGGTAATCAAAGAGGTTTCATGTTCTGAAAGTCACCTATTCAAACAAGTTTCTGGGCATGGACATAAATATTCTTCGGTTTTAAGCTCCAAGTGTAAATGTTTTTTTCATTGACTTTTCAGAAAATAAAAAGATTTAATAAAAATTGTAAAATCTGGATATTTAGAGATGATAATAAAAAAAGATAAAAGAAATAGATATTTAAATCTTAAAAAATGCATAAAGAATATGATCAAGGTAAGTTGTTTTTTTTTCAAACATTATCTGGCACATTCTATTTCTTGCCTCTTTTAAGTAAAACAACATAAATATAAGCAAACAAAGTGTATGACATATACATGACTGAGTTTGCGCAATGCCAATTTACATCAATTCTCTTTCAAAGTATTTTTTTACCTGTTCCAGCAAGCACATTCATGTTAAAACAAGACTCTGCATTTGTGGGGGGAAAAAAATTGTATGAAGTGTAATTTGAGCCATTAAAAATTCTACATCCTGGATTGTAAGAGGGGTTCATATTACTTCACATTGTGTTTCATCAGCCAAAATAACTCACAGAGTCACAGCCTTGATGAATGAAGTTACAACAATATATTTAAACAGTTTTAAAAAAAAATATTTAAATTTTATAAAGTTGATGGAATAAATAAATGCCTGAGCTTTTTTTAAAACGGTAAGGAACATCTCAACTTGAGTTATTCTATCCTACATGTACACAATTATATGTATTCAAGGAAAGGATGTACTGGTACTTGATTTTATGATACAAGCAGTTGCTATAGATACAGGTAACACTACATCCACAGTGACCTTAGGTACTGTACAAAGATTGGTCATAATCAGAGCATGGAATCTTTAGACAGCTGGAATCCATCACAATTAGTCTTTCCAGTTCAGTACCCACAAAAAATGTAGTTCTAGTCTACTTTTAGAACATTTATTCCTCTCTTCTTGGCGATGAAGAGGTATATTTATGCATTTTTGGTAGAGATTTAAAGGTAATTTGTTTATTCTTGAGAATATGAACTAAGAGAGTGGTTGTCTGTGTGTATTTCGTTGACAGCGCACAGTGAAAGAGATATGAACTCAGAGAGTGGTTGTCTATGTGTATTTCGGTGACAGCACACAGTGAGTAATAAGGCCTTTGTGATGATCCAGAATTGAAATCAATACTACAACCACCACCTCCTATTCACAATGCATTCCTTATGTTTGTAATGCTGAATGTATCTGCTTTTCTATAGTGGAGAAGCAGCAGAAAGAGTTTATGATGGTCATTGCAGTGATGATAAGCCATAAAGGAGAAGCAGCAGTAAGAGTTTCCGATAGTCATTGCAGTGGCCATACATTTTCATTTACAACCAACAAGACATCATGTCTTTAACACCCCTGACTATGATCACTGAGAATAAATAGCGACAAGATTGTCAAGATGGCATTGTTATGAAGATAATGGCTATACGAGTCGTACCATTTTCATTTTGTACCAACTATAAGTGTATCATACCAAGTATGTTTAGTTAAAACCCATTTTTCACAGAACCATCCATTCTGGAGTAGCAATAACAGGATTTTCAAAAAAGGATGGGTACTATTTTCCTTAAGGACCTTTTAATTTATGGTACAAATGTGAATGCAAAGTTTTATGCCAAAACTTCTGAGGGGAAAGGGGTTTCATTACATGCCATTTTAAATGGCATATCTTTACTTCAATTTCATCCCTATGTTCCATGTTCCTTTAAAGGTTATTATATACACCATCCGTAAAAAATTCCCAATGGTAAAATCAATATTCAAATACTAGACATTTTTGGACTCTGTCAATCTAAAGGTCTAATCTCGTACAAACTGGATTAGATGATGGACAACAGACAACACCATAAAAATTTTGAATGAACTTGAGGGTGAAATACAGCATAAATATTGAAATATTAGTTATAGTCGTTGTCATTGGTGATAGAAGACGTTTCTTTCTATTGATAACTGAAGCAGTCCAAGCAATGTGTACACAACCTATATAGACTTTTTAGACATCATTGTCATATTTGCTTTTTAAAATAGTAAATTATTAGATTTGTTTCCTTTTTGTTAATAATATTGCCAGTTAGCTTGTCCCACAGATATCAAACACCTTGTCTTTTGAAATAAAGGAACAAATAAGGATAGTGGCTATATTATTACGTTGTCTTGTCACTACCCATAGAAGATACTGAACCACTGATTTGATTTGAATAATGTGCTTTAAGTGATTCGTCCCGAGGGCTCTTATCACTGTTTTATCCGTCAATGAACGGTTATTTAATTATCCTGAGGGTGGGAATGGAGCCACCACCCTGCAGGCGTTTATGTGTTCAGGGAACACTATTTAATTAGGCCGTCACATCTGAGTAACTATTGAGCTACTGCTGTGTGATTGTAAGGCCTTACTATATGAGTGGGAATAGTTCCAGCACGCACTCATATTCATGCCATCCGTTGTTATTGGTTATTAATGGACGTGCTAAGCACGTGTAGTTGCTGTAGCAGGCGGAGTAGGTAGTGGGCGAGGCGAAGGGCCAGGCTTGGTAGGCTGCTTTTCTGAGTCTAACCCCTATTTATATACTCTGTGCTATTTGTCTAAGTTAGTTTTATGTATACAGTGCTTTTTGTGATGTTCTTTGGAAATTAGTGTTATGTGTGATATTTATTTGAGTTGTTGATTCTAATTTGTTCTGTGCAACATTGTGTTGCGGTGTCTGATGACCTTGGGCTTGGGTCACCTTATATTCGCTGTTTGGGGCCCTATTATTGACTTAATTTTCTGCGTTTAGTTATAGTTGCAGCCTTGTGCAGGTGGGCCTGATAGTCTTGGAGTTGTGACTACCTTATATGTTCTAGATTTTGGGGTCTTATCGTAATTACTTTCTACTTTTTAGTTTTTTTTGCGACCTTGTGTCGCTGGGCCTGATAGTCTTTGGGTGTTTTTTAGACTACCTTATATATCTAATTTGGGTTCCTATCCTATTAGTTTCTGCAAATCTTTTATATAGAAATTGCATGTACCTTCATCCACACAGCTTCAAATTAGGCATATATCAAATTGGGCAAGATAAATTGGTCAGACCTATAAATGTAAGGTGCTTCAGAAACCACATCTTTATGCCACAATTCATTAAGGGCTGTTAGTGGGGAGTTGGAATGGAATGTTTCATTAACTCATTAACCCCAGGGTGCCTTGTTTAGACATCTGAATGTTTGTTTGTTTGTTTGATTAGGATTTTTAACATAGCTTTAACAATTTTTCAGTCATATCGCTACGATGTCTGCAGTGAGGCAGTTTATAGTGATGTCTAGCACTGAGACATCATGCCAAAGACATGTAGCATGATGTCTCACCCAGTCACATTATCCTGACACCAGGCCGACCAGTCCTAACACTAACCTCTTTATGCTGAGCATCAAGCGAGGCAGCTGTTAGTACCATTTTTGTAAGTCTTTGGTATGACTCGGCCGGGGATCGAACCGACGACCTCCCGCTTCCGGGTCGGATGCTCTAACCACTAGGCCACCGAAGCGGTTGACATCTGAATGTAGTAGCCTACTTCTAAACTCAGTATAGTCATGGTCATTTAAGATAAGACAGATGTAACTCTACAATGATGTTGTTGTTATAGGGTTTAACACCATTTTCAGCACAAGATAAGCTATATACATGGTGGACAGTATTAATGGTGGAGGAAGAACCCAGGAAATCTTGGACCCAAGAGAGGCAAGCTTTCTCACATACCCACATTAGGAGAGCCTGAGACTCAAACCCACACAGAGGTGAGATGGTAGTGATCGGTAACGCTTTAGACCACTCAGGGTCGCCCCCTCTACAATGATACCAAATAATCTGGACTTCCTTGTTGCACTACAAAAACACAGGGGAAAAATATAATTTTTATTACCCAATTTTTTCACTGAAATTTTGCACGTGGTCAGAATCTGATTCTGTGTTTGGATTTTAGACTTTTTTTGCCTCAGATCTAAGGTAGACCAGTCCAAACAGCACCAAGACAGGTGAACCTTTACAAACAGTTGGATAAGATGAGGATTTGGAATTTTAAAAAAGTGGTCTGGGTACAAAAATAAAGGGTCCATTAAGCAAAACAAGAAAAGAATAACTTTTACCCTTCTGCTCAGAATGCAGGCAAAAAAAACTAAAAAACGTTTCTAACACAACTAGACATTGTGATTATGATAAAGTGATTTTGGCAATCAAGTCATTTAATCATTTCTTTTCTACTCTTAGTAACAGGGGCTATATTCAAAGGTATATAGACTCCATCTGTAAAATTATGAAAGGCATTCATTCTACAGAGCTTTCATTCATTATAAGTCAAAATATATACAGAGCAATTTGTAATAAGTACTTCTTGTAAAGTCAAATCTGGAGAGTAACTGTGGCCATATTTGCTTGGGTGAGGTTTAAACATAATTCTGCTAAGATTCCATTCAGTTGTTCTGGAGAAAAGTTGTGTTTTCATTTTGTTTTCTTCTATTCTTAGTAACAAAGGCTGTTCTATTGTTAGCACTGATGGTTGTATTTGATAGCTTAAATGTGTCATCTGTCTTCCTGTCATGGTGCTTTCTTTCATCTTGAATCAAATTCTATTCAGGTGTTGTGAAAAGGAGATCATCTGAAGTTATTTTACAATTCTAGAACTGTAACAGTGGCCATATTTGATCCTGCCCCAAAACATTACAATACATTACCCGGTACTCATTTTCATTTTATCTTTGTTTTCACCATTAAACTACATGTTGATAAAAGATCTCGCTAAAAAAGATAACATGAATAATGCATGAAGATAGACATCCAGATGAAGAAGAAAGAGGTGCACGTGTTTTAAATTTTAAATGTTGCTTTAACGATTTTAGTCATATCACTATGATGTATGCAGTGTGGCAGTTTATAATGATGTCTAGCACTGTAGCATCATGTCCCATCCAGTCACACTATCCTTAAACCATGCTGACCAGTCCTAACAATAACCTCTTAATGCTGACCAGTCCTAACAATAACCTCTTAATGCTGATCAGTCCTAACAAAAACCTCTTAATGCTGACCAGTCCTAACAATAACCTCTTAATGCTGACCAGTCCTAACCATAACCTCTTAATGCTGACCAGTCCTAACAATAACCTCTTAATGCTGACCAGTCCTAACCATAACCTCTTAATGCTGAGCTAAGTAAGGCAGGTGCTAGTACTATTTTCATTAGTCTGTGGAACTAATCAGCTGGGGTTCGAACCTGTGACCTCCAGCATCCGAAGCAGATGCCTTAAGCACATTGGCCAGTGGTAGAAAGAAAGAAGGGAATAGAATTAAATGCGCAGAAATAGGTCAACGAAGAGTTTGATAATTTTGGAAATGTTTTTAAATATATGTTACACCTAAAAGTTCAACTGATCAATAAAATGTAAGTATCAATCCATTAAGAAAACAAGATAAGACTGGACCCTTCACTGAAATATTCCAATATAAAAGATTTCATTCTTGGTTTGTGATGAGAATATACATGTAATGTTCAACAAGATAAATTCTCTTATCAAGTTTCATGCTAAAACTATTTGGCCATGAGCTAAACAACAAATTAAGCCAGTAAAATAATAAATGTAGGTCCCATAGGCATTCTGTGGTAGTAAGAGTGTGATACTAACAGAGATACATGTATGTGCAATCATCTTGTGTGGTGTTTCCAGCATAACAGAGTCTGAGAAACAAACTTAAAATGCATTGATTTTTTATCACATTTAGACAGGAATCTTTGTGAAGGGTCATTTTGACCTTTATTCTTAATTTCTTCAATATCAGTGTTAAACTTCAAAGGGGCCAGTGTTCTGATTCAATAAAACTGACTGGATATAACATGGTTTTGATAAAGAGACAGCTGCACTTCCGATCAATGTCAAATAGCCATTCTTCAAAGGGAAACATTATATAACGTAGATTTTGACTAACTAAATAAATAATTGTCCTAGGAAAATCTTTTAGAAACTTCTGCTTATGATTGGCCAAGTGAAATTAGGGTGTTCACATTGAAAGAAACATAAATTTAAAGTGACAACCTTGATCGAAATTCTTTAGTCCAAAATTTCCTGTGAGTGAGAGGGGGTTGGCTTGAAAAAGAATAGAGCTTTCCTCATTAAATGAAAAAGAGAATTGGGTGAAAGACAGTCAGGGTTCAGTGCTGGATGCACATGGTCTTAAGTTACCAGCATTAACATGCGCAATTTTAATTTCACATATTTTAATTTTTTTTATTGTTTGTTGTATGCAACATGTTAATATGACTAGGTTCCATATTATGTATCCTTTATTCAATTTCATGTATATGTGTTGATGCCAGAATCTGAGATGTTATGCAATTAATCTTATTCAGTTTCATGTATATGTGTTGATACTAGAGTTGCTATGCAATTTATCTTTTAATTCTACAGTTATTAGTTCATTAACAGAATTGACTGCATGTGATCCAATGGTCCATATGTGCAGGATTTCATAGGGTTATATGAAATAAAAATTAAATAACCTCCTTAAATTGGTTGTTAGGATGATACTGATTATCATGAGTTAACGATAACTACCTATTACATTTACTTTCGTAATTTTGAAATAATCTGGAAGTGAGTTAGGATTTGTGAATTTGATGCAGTAGTAATAAAACATGCAGTAGCATATGGTAACATTGTGATAGAGAGCTCATGTGGTAATTTATAGCAAGGTATTACCATAGGTAGGCTTTACACAGTGTCTGAATAGCAGGTGTGTTCTGAGTAACACAAGTGAAGGAACTTTACATAAAGTGATTTAGGGATAATTTTTCGAGGGAGAGTGAGACATGGTGACAGTCCCAACAAAAGAGAAGTGACAAGTCTGGAAAAAGGGAGAAGTGACAAGTGAAGTCTGGAAAAAAGGGAGAAGTGACAAGTGAAGTCTGGAAAAAGGGAGAAGTGACGAGTAAAGTCCAAAAGAGGGAAATGTCCAAGAAGGATGAGGCAGTTAAAATAGGAAGACTAGAGGAAATAGAAAACGGTAGAATGTGGTCGAGTCACAAGTGTAAGGTGATGCAATCAGTCGTGGACATTGTGCCCTTTTTACCACTCATTATGATGATGAAATAAATCCAAATTAGACTCTGCTGTTATATCTTGTTGATAACATTAAAGATGAATTGAAATTACCATTAATTCGTTTGACTGAACTTGTTATTTTCTTGACTAAGGGGGCTTGTACTGAATTATTTCTTCCCAATAATCTTGCTCAGTTCTCTGACAATATTCAAACTTTTCATTCACACCGGATCATAATATTAAGGGAGACATTACAGTAACCTACTTCTGCTATGGCGATATACTCATCAAGGTAGTCACCCAAGCAACATTCATGAACCCAGGTGTACTAGTATAAATATTCAGTGTGTCAAATTATATATGGTCATGAGATACACACAAAACTTCAACATGTAGGTAAATAGTGATATGTTGAAGTCGTGGGTTTAAAACCCTTTTTAATACCATTGATATGGTACACATGTTGGTCGTATGGTGGAGGAAGAACCCATGTAAACCTCAAGAACCATTAACCCACAGAATGGTGGCAAGCTTTCTCTAATACTCAGAAAAAATTGCCCTAGACCACTAGGCCACCTACTGTGAAATAATGGTCACAGTGACATTATTTTGGATTATGAATTTGGTACTAACAGACATGCATAAAATCATCTAATTTGACATACTTCTGGATTATGGATTTGGTACTAACAGACATGCATACAATCATCTAATTTGACATACTTCTGGATTATGGAGTTGGTACTAACAGACAATCATCTAATTTGACATACATCTGGATTATGGATTTGGTACTAACAGACATGCATACAATCATCTAATTTGACCTTCTCCTGGATTATGGATTTGGTACTAACAGACACACATGCAATCATCTAATTTGACATACTTCTGGATTATGGATTTGGTACTAACAGACATGCATGCAATCATCTAATTCGACATTCTTCTGGATTATGGATTTGGTACTAACAGACATGCATACAATCATCTAATTTGACATTCTTCTGGATTATGGATTTAGTACTAACAGACATGCATACAATCATCTAATTTGACATACTTCTGGATCATGGATTTGGTACTAACAGACATGCATACAATCATCTAATTTGACCTTCTTCTGGATTATGGATTTGGTACTAACAGACATGTATACAATCATCTAATTTGACATTCTTCTGGATTATGGATTTAGTACTAACAGACATGCATACAATCATCTAATTTGACATACTTCTGGATTATGGATTTGGTACTAACAGACATGTATACAATCATCTAATTTGACATTCTTCTGGATTATGGATTTGGTACTAACAGACATGCATACAATCATCTAATTTGACCTTCTCCTGGATTATGGATTTGGTACTAACAGACATGCATACAATCATCTAATTTGACATACTTCTGGATCATGGATTTGGTACTAACAGACATGCATACAATCATCTAATTTGACATACTTCTGGATCATGGATTTGGTACTAATAGTCATGCATACAATCATCTAATCTGACATTCTAGTAAGAACAAATCCCAAGAATAAACATGAAATATTTAGATAAAGTCAGTGAATCATGAAATGTTGGTCACAGTGATGCATTGGATCACCAACACCAAGTTTCACAATCAAGGTACAACACTATGTATACAGGATGTTAAAACCTATTTGTTCAGGAGCTGAATGGAATATTTTACCTAAGCCAGCAAAATGTAGGTCAGTCACAATCTTTCATGGCCTGGATGGAACTAATACAGATGCATATGTTTATCTACTGGGGGGGGGGGGGGAAGAGAGAGTCTCCAGAGACCATCTATACTAGCATTTGGGTCTAGTTAAACAGTAAATAATGATGATCCTGATCTGCATTAGCATAATGCATCTGCTAATCATGGTATATGATGTTTGTTACCAATGAAGATTCCTGAATCTGGGTAGGCAGAGTGACAAAACAGATAGTTCCTAATGAGCTGAATGCAAAAACTTAAACCAAGCCTGAAAAATGTGAAAAGCATGCAGGTCACATTGATCTTCCTTTGTAACAGCATGAGATAGATGATGCTATCAGGATCTACAGTAAACAAGAAATACAATCTAGTCAATTGGTATAAAATATAGGTCACATATCTACAAATGTCACATGAATATATATAGAAGTCATCAAGATGCATCCCATGCCCTCACCAAGTAGCATGATTTCAGGACATACATAGTGTGCCAAGCACAAGAACTAAACAAAACAACAAAGAAAGTACCATTTATATATGCATGTAATGAAGTTATGTTTTTCTCCAATCCATGGGATCACCATGTTTTTTTAAACTATCCTGCCTAAATTTCACTGATCCTGCAAAACTTAAATTGATGTCAGTTCAATTTATAACTCAAAACAATAACTAATGCATTTAACAAAAGACTGAATGTTAAAAGTTCAAATTAATTTTATGATTCTATCATTCACCACCAGATCTAGGTATAAAGTCTACAAAGCCTAGTTCTGTTAATTGGTCAAACAGCATGCCACAGCTTGATTGCATCTCTGGACTTTTAGTCCTTGCCATCAGATAATGAGCACCATAATAATGGGGGGGGGGACCAGTCAGCCAACAATTTGTTTGTCATAACTGACCTTGAAAGACATGATTAATGTATACTTTATTATATTTTCAGCTTTACAACATATTCTTTTGTCAACTGCTCAACACATTTTATAATTAAAAAACTATCCATACAACTATGAAGGTTTTATTTTATTCAAATATCAACGATGTATATCACAGAATTGACAGTTCACTTTTCCACTCTTTCTTAATATTTGTATATTAAAAAAAATGGAGATTGACTCTTTCTAAGAACTATCTTTCTGTTTCTTTGGAACCTCAGGATTGAAAAGTTTATCAACTGTTAGGCTGTTTCCAAGACAGAGACAGAAAAGAAAATATACTTCCATGCGCCATTGTGATTTTAAAGTTCAGATTTAAGTATGGTGTGATATGCTTAATGATCCATTTATGAAAATGTTTGAGATTTTTAAATGTTTGCCAATTTAAGCAAATTAATCACCAATAAAACACAATCCCATGCCAAAAACTGGCTTAGCGAGAAGCCATATATTCCCATTTTGTCTGATTATACTTTAAAGCTCAATCCAACTGATAATTTATCAGAAATTAATCCAGTAAAGTCATAAATCATTTTGACCATATAAACATTCTGCTAAATGAAGCAACTTGCCAATAAAACAATTAAAGTTGGTCAACTTCCATCATAACTGGCTTCCAGAGCTGCCATAATATGCTCCAGTTTTGACAAGTTGATCATAATTTGATGTTCAGACATAACAATGCTGATCAAAGGCAGTCCATTCATTAGTGTTGTTCCGATTATCGATTATAATCGATCATCAGTTGGTTGGGCAGATAATCGATTGTGAACTCCCATAACTGATTGTGTCTAAAGGAAGACTACATTTTAGGTGTATGCAAAGCACAAAGGTTAGTAAAACTCCCAGCCACTAAAGTTGACCTGAAATTTATTAATTTCCTTTACAACTACAAATATGAAACCTTATGATTCATATTAGGAACATATAGTCATTATTACATGGTCAAGTTCTTAAATTGTTGACAATACATTTAATCACATTTTGTTGATTTGTTTCAGTCAAATTGCAACAACTTTTGTAGTATTTATAAATAATGGCAAACAAGAAAAACATGTCCTTTTATACTTTAAATTATAATACTTTAAATTATAGACACATCACATGTGAATGAAAGAATTTCGGGGGATTGTAGCAGTATTTCAGTTACATATGACTGATCAGCCATAAATGATACTACATTGCATTCATTTAACAAAGTTGTAGAACAAAATTAACACATAATGTAATATTGTCAGGTTAAAGTATACATGTCATTAAAAGAGATTACTCCTGTACATTTATAAACATATTGATCTCTTGATCAAAGATATAATAACTGTTTAACAAAAATTAAAATGTGATCTTAGTAACCGATTATAATTGATGACCAGTTGGTTAAGGGAAACCGATTATCGATTATGAATTTCTGACTGATTCCCATCACTACCATTCATGATGTTTAATCAAAAGGCAGTTTATTCATGTAATAATTATTTCCTCTTCCTTCAAAATGAAATCTCAAACCTGTGTCAGTTGAATCCTGACTTCATTGACCTGTTAGCTCCGCCTAGTTCATGTATTTCTTTCATTGGTGCAATATTATTAGTTGTCAAGGCCTAGACCATTGTCAAGTAGATGTCAATCAGTGCTTCCTAGTACCTATAGTAAATTCGTTATAGACAACATACTCATAGTAAGAAACTAAACTGGAAGTGAATCAAGGGTATTTAAGATTAATGTTCCAACCAAAATTTATGTGCATCAAAAACAGCTAGTCAAAATTTCTGTGCAACAAAAATGGGTCAGTTTTTTAAATTCCACACATCAAAACCAGAGAGTACGAGTCTATTGAAAACCCTGCTCTTGCCTAATGATATACGGATAAACATTGCTTTGCAAAGATTGAGGGTGCACATGTGCATGTGTACATGTACATTATAAAAGTAAAAGTATTCTTCTACCTCAAAGCCACAAAAAAGTATCATGAAGATAAATCTTTCCAATGTATACATGTAATATTTAACATTTTGAAAGGTATTAACAGCAAATATAATGGTAACAAAGGCTGATGTCATTATTATATATTTTCTAAAAAATGACATTATTAGGTCCACACACAAAAAAATCAGCCACTTGATACTTCATTACTCTCAAAGAGTGGTGCACACAATAATGTTTTTTCATTCCCCTTTTCAAATTAAGAATGATATCTGCAAAGGTATGCCTCATGTTGAAATATCTCTCAAATACCGATGAAAAAGTTATTGAAACATTTTCATAGTAACTTTCTTGTGCATTCCAGATGTAAACAAGAGAGGGTGTGTGTGTGTGCAAAAACCTGGACATGTTAACACTCTTTAATGAGTATGTTTTTTATCATGTCCAAATAAAATCATCTGAATTTCTTTGTTTATGGGTTTAATTAGATCTGCCTGATAAATGTACTCAAGCTGTTTTTACAGGACTCAATCTCCTAAAGTATGATGATAGCTTAGTACAAATATGTTCAAATGTTTAAAAACATGACAAACAAGGAGCTATGGTAGTTGAACACCCTCCCATCTATTTGTAACACTCCCCCACTTTAAAAATAGTTTAATTTAGCAATCCTAATCATTGTCTATTTGCATAAAATATTATTCCAAATTAACTTTAAAGAATATAGTAATTATGAAATAAACAATATCTTATTAACAGTAAATTTCAGCAAGATATTACATTTCAAAATTTCAGTCAAAATTGCGTTTAACTATGTACATACCACAGGAGTCTGACGTTTTATCAATAAAATACAGCGAAATGTCTGACATCAATTACCTTTATCAATAATATATATATATATATATATATATATATATATATATATATATATATATATATATATATATATATATATATATATATATATATATATATATATATATGTGTGTGTGTGTGTGTGTGTGTGTGTGTGTGTGTGTGTGTGTGTGTGGAATGTTTGATGCCAAAAATTATAACACATTAATTATCTTGACAGAAACGGCCATAAGAAAAGCACAGGGGCTCGTATCGTTGCTTACAATGCCATCCCTTATGAAGGAAATACCATTTCCATGCAAAATTTATAAAGCTACTTGAAATGCCTGGCCTGTGAAATAAAACACTTGTGTAATCATAACGCTCTGTAAAGTCCTCCAAAATAATTTATCGTCATATACTACATTTTCACTTTCAAAGAAAGTGGCAAAATTTTACAATGAAAACATGACAATTACACGTTTGACCGACTTTTTATGTCGACGAAGACGCATAACCCAGTTCTTCTATTCCATCTACATAAGCATTTACTCTCATTTGCTGACGTCAGATTTTCTCAGTAATTTCTTACCCTGCAGTTCGTCCCTCTGTTCTCCAGTGCGGGTAGAAGCCATTCCGTCTTCAGTATTTGCTCTCAAGATGTGACGCAGTTCTCCGTCAAATAATAGCAAGAATACTTTGTTGTCGTTTTCAGTTTATTTACCTTGCGTCATGGTCACATGACTCATCCTTGAGTTTGATTGGACCATGGTCTAAAACTAAGAGAGGTAACACTGGACCGTTTTGTGCGGATCGCAACATCACACCACATGCGCACCATTTACGTGATGATGAGCACAGAATCTTTATTGCGTCATCTGAATCCTGCTATCGTTTGCCTTTGTTCTCTTTTGGTGGTAGTAGAAGGACAAACTAATAACAGTGGTCAGGATAATTACGGGAGACAAAATTTTGTTGTACCATGTTACATGTTATCTACTGGAATTCCCGCCTTGTTACGTACGCCACTTTATGTATTTTAGGGTGCAAAAACGCTTTATTTAGAGTGTAATAAATAAATTGTATCAAAAATATAAAATACTTATTTTCAAATTAACAATTTTTCAGAAACCACGCTACAATATGCCGAAGTTTGATTAAGATATCACACTGTATCAAACTGTGCCTTTTTTTTTTTTAGAAATGTAATATATACAGTGTACAAAAATACTGTAAAAGCTTCTTTTGTAAGTTATCGGCATTACTGCTAAATGTATTTTATGTTTATTAAAAAGCATGTTAACCATCTAAATATTACTTAACGTTAACCACAATGCAATCCGTATCAAATAATCGGTATGTGAATGAATACATGATACACATTGTGAACATTTGTTTACCTGAGACAGCGGTCTATTTCTTATCAAATTATCAAAAACATGATCATAATGAACTGAACAAAACTGATACTACACAGCTCCGGTGGCGTAATTGGTTGAGGCGTCCGCATCGGACACGGAAGATCGCGGGTTCAAAACCAGGTCGAGTTATAACAAATTATGGTATTTGCAGCTTCTTCGCTGGGCGTTTAGCATTAAGAGGTTAGTGTAATGGTCAATCTGATTAAAATCAGATCTCCACTGTCATCACTAGAACATCGTGGATCAGATTTAGTTAGACTGGTGTTTAGGACTGGCCTGATGCAAGGATAATGTGACTGGTTGGGGCAGATGTGTAGCATGATGCCCTAGACCAACAAATTGTTCTCCACTTATTTTTTAAAAAAATTATTATTTTGACTGACGGCGGTCAAAATATTTTTTTTATAACTTGTTTAATGAAAAACAATTTGTTGGTCTACATGATGCCCCATTGCCACGTTGCAGAAATAGTAGCGACGTGACTGAAAACTTGTTTAAGCTACATTAATAATCTAAATCACACACGTACATTGTATGTCAACGTTGTCAAGCAGGTATATTTACTCATCGCGTAACTTAAACATGTATTGCTGTTCTAAAATTGAATACTAATATAGCTTAACGAAAGTCATGAATTGTTTGATGAATGCTCTGAACTTTAAATGTCACCAAAAAATACTTCCAGACGACAATTACTGATTGCTAGACTTTTACAATTGTGGCTAGGCAGGGGCGCCCGCAGAATTAAGAGGGTAGGGGGCAGCGTGAGCAATTGAATTTTGTAATCGTAGGCCAAAACATGTTTAGAGGTGAAAACGGGCGGACGCCCATTTGGCCAGGTACTAAAATGGGTCAAGAAAAGAATGCGTCGGGTCATATCGACGAATAAGAAGGTAGCACATATTTTGTCCAACACATGCAGCTATCATTGTGACATCTGAATGCGCGAAGTTCAATCTGGTTTGTACCAAATCACATTATCAAATTTGACTAAGTCCAAAATGTTAAGTAATTTAACATGGATTTTCCAGTGTGCATTTTTTTTATAGGATGTATATAATAGCTTTAAATGAAATCGGAGCATATGGATGAAAATTTAATAAAGATTCGTCATTTAAAGGTATGTATAATCATACACACGTCCCCTACAAATTAGTGAAACAGTCGGTTTTTGAAAAGAAAAAAAAATAATTAAAATATTATGTGGAAAATGGTATCCCCAAAAAGCGAGATAAATAATTGTCTATTCTGGAATGCTCAGACTTGTCTGTGTATAAGAACTCAGCCAAGACTCATGGTGCTAATTCAGCTCTAAAAGTAAACATATGCAAACACCACATTAAAAATTAAATAAGATTATTTATCAGTATTTACATTCTGCGTGAAAGCTTTTTAAAGAGAAAACCATATGAGCCGTGGCATTTTCTGGTTATACAGGTATCTGAAACATATTTTGTATTCCGCGCCAAAGAGTCGGGTGCTAATATCAGTAATGAGTTTTCGAAACTCAAGTCTTTAAAATGACTGACATTCCATCAACAAAACAATGTCTTTATTTTCTTTAGTTACACCTAGGATAAGCTTTCAAAAGATTCTTTTTTTCCCTAAATATTTACTTTTATGATCAACCAATCCTGTATATCGAAACCTACATATAAACTATTTTTATGTCCCCTCCTTCATTTCCTGACTAGTTCCTTCCTAGTTTTGCACATAATTAGTACCCTGAGTCATGTAGTTCTCCAATACGGCACGTGCTTTTTTTTTAAAACTCATATATACTCAAAATCTGCCCACGAAATGCATGTGACAAGCTATTTTTTATATAGGCAGAAAAGTTTTTAATTGATAGTTGATAATGCAAACACTGTAAGCATCAAAATACTTTGTTATGTATGACATGAATTTTCTCCACTCTATCAATGAATACAGGAAAACGACATCTAATTAACATTTAAAATGGACTGGACACGCTTTTTGTCTGTAAATGGCATATAGAAGACCAAGATGGAAGGAGGACGTTTTTAATGCATTTTCTTTCCTGTTGCTTTGAAACATATAAGGATTATAAAGGATAGATTTAGTTTAGAATAATAATTGCAAGTAATGAAATCTTTGAGTTGGACGAAATTAACATCTTAAGCATATTGTATTAATTTGTCTTTTATTTCTTCAAATTAAGTGATGATATAACATCATGAAAGTACTACAGTTAAAACACTAAAACATCAGGTTTCTAGTTCCGAGTAAAAATCTCAGAAAACTAACTAACCTCAATATTGGGACTTCAACACTTAGTCAGTTGGAAGATAAATTAGTTGTCTGGATGAATACCTGAATTTTTATAGAACTTGTCGTTGTTCTTATTATAGTTGTTGTTGTTGTTGTTGTCAATGAGCGAAGTATTCTCAGTAAAGCCTTAATTTCTATTTATGACTCTCATTCTGATTGGTGCATGTTTTTCACTTCCGAATAATTTGTAAATTCAGATTTCATTCGCTTTACGCCTATCTTGTTAATACGTTTAACATATTTCATTATTTATTTATTTATTTTTGTTTGAACAGTAAATCACTGATATATTTCACATGGTAACATTTAAGTCCAAAAGATCTAATGTAATATGCAATACTTAATACCGTTGTGTGTGAGGCCTGCCAGAAATCCTTTAATTACACCGGTGAATATTTTTCAAGAGAAACCTTAAAGTTTCTTGACGAGATAACTGAATATCATTATTGTCGGCTCTGTATATTTCTAGAGATGGGATCATTTAATCTTTTGACTTTCAAGAAAACGTTAGCAACTTTTGTGCCAGTGCAGTTAATGGAGATCAAAAGCTTGAAAACAAAAACCAAAAAAAATTATTCAGGGATTTCTTAAAAGGCAATAAATGCAAATCACAACCAGAGGGAATAATCTAGGCAGACGTGGCATTATAACTATAGTACCAAATAAAGCAAAGACCATCGCAAAGATGCATTGGTGGCAAAAAAGACCCGAATGCAAGAGCAAGAACAGAAAAATAAACTGACTGAAATATGTTATTAATTATATGTGTAGTGAAGAAAATCTAAAGGAAATTTGTTTGATGTACAAATTTGTATCTTATTAAAATTTCCAGAGAAAACAATTATTGCACGAGAACATAGTAACTACACACCTAGACATACTCTAGTACGGTCATAACCCTCAATAACTTAGCTATGCATACTGATAAACATGCAGAATATATTAAGTATTAAAATGTGGGGAAATACACAAAAAGTACTAAATACTGAAAGCTGTGAACATGGATTATACTGCATATTCGAACCCCCACCTGATCAGTAAAACACAGAAAGTAACATAATTTTGATTAAATTTTATTGATATTTCACAAAATAGAACATAATGGTGTTAATGCACCAGTATCACAACATAAATATAACTTCAATATCCTAAATGTTCTGCTAATAGCGATTTTTTTTTTTTTGGGGGGGGGGGGGGTATATTTCAGTGTATTTGAGTATAAACAATTGGCAAGTCTTACCGTAAGTAATAGAGATGTACGAGTCACTTCCCTTTACTCATATACAGCAGTCTGACATTTCCGGCAAAACTTGACAGGGAAACTAATGCAAAAAATTAGGCTTTAACTTCCAGATTTATAGGGTATTATCAGATTCGAGTTTTCACAGATTTAGATTCAAAGTTTTCGAAGATTCTGTTCAACTGGCATTACAATGAACTGATTGAAAATGAAGAGTTTACACTCGGTGTATTGGAGTTGTAAGGCTGTTTTGTTTTTTGTTTTTTGCCTTACCAAAATAGATGCTGATATTTCCGTGAGGGTGAAGATCGATGGAAAGTCAGAGATAAACAGATTGAATGCAGATTTTGTTGGCGTTACATTGGACGCAAGTCTTCTCAGTCATCATTGGGGAAAATTGGACGTCAGGTGTGATATTCAGACGGTTGTGTCAGATAATTTAAATTCCACGTCTTTCTTTATTATTTATATTATTTATTTGTTTTTCCACTTTATTTTTTTATTTTTTTTTTTTTGGGGGGGGGGGGGTAGTGGCCGAGTGGTCCAAAGCGCTCACTCACCGTTATATATCACTGCCAAATGACCACTGTCTGCTGCGTGGGTTCGAGTCTCGGGCATGGCCAATTTGTGCATGTAAGAAGGCTATTCGGTAGCTTCTCGTGGGTAGTGGTTTTATTCCGGGGTTTTCTCGGGCTCTTTCTCCACTATTTATACAGGCCACCATGTATAATAGTCTATCTTGTGCTGAGAATTGACGCAAAACCCTAAAACAACAACTTAATTCTTGGGCGGGGGTGGGGATGGATGGATTTTTTTTTCAAGTCAGGCATGTTTTAAAAATATTGTTTATTACCAAAACAATTACGAATATCGTATTTTTAAAAGTTTTTTTTTTATAACTTCTTATAATTTTTATGAGGTGGGGAGCACTAAAAAAACAGCAAGGATATTTTTTGTACCTCAGCCTCACCGCCAGTGAAATGGTCGGTCCCGAGACCAACAAGTAAGCAACAGGGGACGCTGCTAGAGGGCACTGGCGATCAATATTAACGTTTTCTCAAAATGTCAACGTCATTACACCTGGTACATTCTCCTCTTTAATATGTAAAAAGCCGACATTATTACTTCCGAATCTATTCACGGTTGAATGGTCAAATGTATATAATTAGCGTATATGACATTGGGCCATTTCTACAACTTATTCAGCGGAAAAAAAACGAAAACCAAATTTTTCAAAATGCTGAAAAACTAAATAAACGAGCATATACGCTCACCTACGCCTTCTTTTTAAATACTTTGGAGTTCTTTTTACGAGAATATTGGTATAAGTCGTGCGAATATATGCGGAAAACCCACAAATTATGTCTTTTTCAAAGGTCACCCATGCCAGCAAGAACAATAATTCTTTACGTACAAAATGTCAACAATTACAACAATACGACATAATTTGGATTTTAAAAACACACACACACACACACACGAAAACTTAATTGTATGAAAAGGCAGACGTTTATAGCAAGGAATCTGACTATAGAGACGTACTGTCATTCTTGATACCAAACTTATTACAAAATATTTGTACGATGTTTGTTGTGTAATATATTTTCGATGTTAGAGACTCATTGGAGTATCACCCACTTATTCAGTGATACTATTGATAATATGTATGTGATTGTGATCACTGGGATATTATCAGAGACAATGGTATTAAAATTAAAATGTTCATATTTAGTAGAGACGGAAAAGAGGTTATAAAATAAAGTTAAATCATTTTTAAGAATTTTGAAGAATGAAAACAAATGCATTTAAAATTTAATGCCATTTTTTGTGAATATCAATTAGAATGTTGTCATCATAAGCCAATTAATAGAGAATCGATCTGTAGTATTTCTCCAATTAAACAAATAATCATAAAAATCTCTTGAGAGCCAACTCGGTGTCAGTTTCTTCTCTATCTCTGATACCACTTTTTCTTTCTTTTGTCATTGATTTTATTTCATAGATACGAAAACTGCCCAAATATATCTTATTATAATTAAATTCTAAAATAGCAATTGTTATGTCTTAAATTGTGATTTCAGATCAATGTATATATTTATAAGAACACTAATGAATATGTACTATTGGTTGTAAGAGTAACAATTTCAACTTGGTATGACTCATGATTGTTTTATTTCATGCAAAAATGTTAGGGGTGTGTGTGTGTGATAACAAGGCACAGAAAGTCTTCATATGTACATAGAACATACAAAAGTGAATTTATTCTTGAAGCTGAATGTTCACAACACATTTATATATAAATTATAACCATATGTAAAAAATATGCAACTTTCAGCAACATGAGGTCAAAAATTTTCAAAAAGTGACCAAAGACCAATATTAAAAATGGTGGACGGTACATGTGTTTGAATGCTTCCTGTGAATTTATTTGAAAATATATCATAAAAATGAGTTGATTTTTTAAAATCTGCACACTCCAATTAAGCAGAAAACATTCCATTTTAAAAGGAAGATATAATTTTAAACTTGTGTATGACTAAAAAATATAGTATTTACTGCAGAAATGTTGGGGCGGAGAGTGATAACAAAGGCACAGGGGGGCTTCTGAATTACCTGGAACATAGAAATAGTCAATTTATTCTTAAAGCTGAATGTTCACAAAACATTTATATATAAAATATATGTAAGAAATATGCAAATTGCAGCTTGAAATAACATGAGGTCAGGAATTTTAAAAAATTGACAAAGACCAATATTAAAAATGTTGCACGGTACATGTGTTTCAATGCTTCCTGTGAATTTATTTGAAAAGATATCATAAAGATTTGTTCATTTGTGAAATCTGCACACTCAAATTATGCAGAAAACATTCTATTTTTATATATTCTATAATTATGAAAAAATCATCCCCTGTTGCTAACGACACTTTATGACACCAATCATTTTGCAGGACATGGGATACGGCTTAGCGGGCCGCGAGCCGCCCGTATTTTTGAGACCCTTGGTTTAGTCGGTCCCTTACTTGATTGCAGTTTATGACATTGGAAATTAGCAACATGCTGCTTTGGATGCATGTCTAAATACATATTTGCATTTAAAAACCATTAATATTTTTTTTATTTGGTAATATACAACTGATTCATAATATAATAATATATAAAAAGGGACAATTTATCAACTGAAGTGCACATATTGTATATGCCACAAATTGCTGAGTAAATTGTGGATAAATAATGCAGCTCTGTGAATAATAAATACAGTGTTTTTTATTGATATAAACCACAACATTTATCTAGAGATGGACTTGTATCCAGTGTTTGTCTAAAAACATATCTTTAATATCCCAATAATTCTTTACATATTAAAATTGCATGATATTATCTTTTTTTCAAGCTAGGAATTTTTATCCTAAGTAAACTTACTCAAACTAAATTTATGTCTACTTGTTTTTATGATTTTTTTTACAACTTGAACATCATAATCTTAAAAGAGCTTTAAGGACATAAATAGGCAATCTATTGGAAGGATACTTCTCCACAGGTAAGTCATGTCAGATTTGCACAATAAGAAACATTAACCAGTTGAGCATTTTGACTGACTAAACAATAAATACCAATAAACTTAAAAAGTTTCTCAAGTCTGTTCATATTAGTGAGACTGCTGAATGACCTGGTTAAGAAACAGTATCATAAGCTAGCCATTATGAAAGTTGGTACACAGTCAAATGTGTACCGGTATGTAGGAGGAGACTGAAATACTAATATGCTCTATTCCACTCCCTTTATAGATGAACTTTGCCAATTGTATGATGAATATGGTTATATCCTATCAACTTATAAATATAGTTGACCACACAATGCATTTTACTTTTCCTAGTTACTTACACAATACTATTATTTTGTTGGATCATTGTATCTATACAATCTGTTCATCGACTTACTCTAATGACAATCAATGCTGACCTAGATCCTGCTATTCATATATGCTTCCATGAATTCTTAAATTTTAAATACAATATTGATTAGGCAGACCTTACAGCCAGAAGAAGAAACTGATTGTACCATGTGAATTGGGGAAATGTAGTATCCTGTTCCTTCCATGTAATCAATGGAGTGTTGCTGTGATCTGTTTTTTCACTTGTTTATTTAATACTGTTTATTTAATATACACATCAATAATTTAAATTGTTAAATTGGTCTTGTGTTATGTGGGGCTACACTGGACACCAAATGCTTTCTTTCTTAACAATGTATAGTTTTGCTGATGATATATTATTGATAAGTTGATATATTGCAGGTTTAAGGAAATGATGAAAGATAATGATATGTGAACATCATTATTTGAGAACAGTATCATATATAATACACAAAATATTAATATTAGTGGTCTTTCACTCAGTCTTTTCAAATTACCATCTCTTCCCTCTCTATTTCTTAATGAACACGCTATGTGTGGACAGTTATGCTTAATTGGGTTGTATTTTATAATCCAGTTGGTCAGATATTGAAGACATTACAGATTTGTTTTTTGTACTCCAACAAACCTACTTTTACATAAACCTAGAAATAGTTCTTTGAATAGCAAACTTAGATTATTTAATTCTTATTTCTGCAGTGTGTTTGCACTCATCTTTGGCAAGCTTAAGTGAATGTATGAGAAGAAAATTATTTCTTAAACTGTAATTATTTTCATTTACTTCTTCCAAAATGGAACAGTGCTTCTACCTTGTTTGTAACCCACAATGTAGTTAGGTTTGAAGAATTAATAAGAATACATGTGTTTTTAATGATGACAAGAATATCTAGTTGTAACAACTGTATATTGAAATCTGTGTATTACATCATTTTGTTCTAAACAATGGTGGACACCATTTTATAGGTTTAGTTCTATGGCATTCCCATATGTTTTTGAGTATTGCATGTTCCCTTACCTTTTTGCACTCACCATATTCCACAGTTATATGAATAACATGTATTTCCCTCATATTTCTGTGTTTTCTCACTTTATTTAGCACTACAAATCTGATATGTCTTTAAATATATGTACATTAGACACATCTGATCTGTCAGGTTCAAAATACTTGTATATTGTTAATTTAGATGTGAGGATCATGTCAGTATAAAATAAAGAATTCATATTGTATCTTATTTTGCCAATGTTGATCATGCAATCCTTTACACCTTGTGAAAATATTTTTACAAACACAGAAACACTGTTACAAATACAGTAACACTGTTAACACTAAAACTTTTACAAATACAGTGACACTGTTACAGATACAGTAACACTGTTACAGATACACTAACACTTTTACAAATACAGTAACACAGTTACAGATTCAGTAACACTGTTACAGATATACGAACATTTTTAAAAATACACTAACACTTCCAACATATTGCATATTTGTATAAAGCTCAAACCATAGCTAAATACTAAATTTGTCATGTCTTTTATCATCTTGTGATTTAAGCATTTTGTTGCATTCTGCTGGGAATTTTCTATGAACCAATATTTTAAATATCTAGAATAATATATAACACCCAATTGTAGCCTGCCACATTTTTAACTGGGCAACTTAATTGTTCACATTATGTGAGACACATATATTGTTAAGTTTTATAATAGTATAAAATATTTGGAAACCATGATATATATTCATGTGCACTGACTTGCATTTTATGGGGTGGGCTGTGATTTTCGTTCAAGGCAAGGTAATTTTTTTTACTGCAACATAAGATATTTATTTTGGTTAATATAATGATTATGTTTGGTTTTTGTTTTTTTTTTTTTTTTTAAATTCTGTGCACAAATATTTTTTTAATCAATTTCGGTGCCAGACAATTAGACAAAAAATTGCAAGCAACTTCCCATCAACCCCAACATTAAATGGCTAGTCCATTAGATGTGTTGATATGCATTTATACATGGTGGCCATGGTATTTTATGGCAGATTTTGAAATAATACAAATATTATGAAGGATCCATTAAGAAAATTACTTAATGTCTCTTGATTAATTACCTATATTTTCTTTAGACAGAGAGAAGAACAAACAGAGGCTGGACAATTTTTAAAATAAAATTCTGTAGTGCCGGTTCATTAAAATGCAATATTTGTGACATATACGTACTTGACCAAAGTAATGATAAATGTATATGTTTTAAAATGAAAAATTTTGAACACCATATGTAATGTTATTTATTTCAGATCCAAGTCAGTGCAAACACTAGCCAAAGGATTGGCACCATGTTTTGTAAGGGTAGGAGGAACAGGGTCTGATTTCTTGATATTTAAAAATGGGAAGAGTATTTCAACATCTTCAAGAATAGCAAATGATACTTTGGGATATGGCATAGATTTATCAAAGGAAGTTGACTACACCAAACATCTGACCAACTTCACCATGACAGGTTTTTTTTAAATTTAATTAAATTCTTTTGCTGACTTGTTTTTGCATGTGAAGCAACATATATATTACTTTGCAGCTGAAATTGATTGCTGCAGTGTACGCATTCAGTTTTTGCATTTAAATGCCTGACTCACTCCATCATATACTTATTCCCAGCACCCTGACTCACTCAGCCATACACTTACTATCAGCACCTAATCCATGCAGCCAAACAGCTATTCTCAACTCCCTGACCTACTCATCCATGCACATATCCCAGACCAATTTAGTCATTCAAGTATCCAAGCACCCAGACCCTTTCAGTCATTCACTTGTCCCAGCACTCAGCCATGCATTTATCTCGAGTACTATGATTCACTAGCCATGCACTTATCCTCAACATGCTGACTCATTCACTCATATACTTATCACCTGCACCCACACTCACTCGGCCATGTACTTATCCCTAGCACACAAATAGACTCGATCATGCATTTATCCCTAGCACCCTGCCTCACTCAACCATGCACTTATCCACAGCACAATGACTTACTCATCTCTCTCTCTCTCTCTCTCTCTCTCTCTCTCTCTCTCTCTCTCTCTCTATATATATATATATATATATATATATATGTTATAATGCATTTCATTATAATGCGATTCAGCTTATAATGCAATGGTAGCAAGGCACTCATTTTTAAATTTAAGGTGACCAAAATTTTTAACATCCTAAATACATACATGTACTCTCGAAAAAGCCATTTAATTTGTAGATTTTTAATCTCAGCACTGTGTTTAATTTTCTGTTAGCTTCACAGTGCATCATTTCTGCCATATTGGCATGTCTACGATTCAAAACTGAAGTATATGTCTCATGAAACCCAGTGGACAATGCAAATGATATATGATCAAGAGATTAGTTAAAACTGATGACATTGAAATTCTAACGCACATTTTCTATGGGAAAGTGTTTTGAAAAATAGATAGATAGATAGATAGATAGATAGATAGATAGGTAGGTATGTAGGTAGGTAGGTAGGTAGATAGATAGATAGATAGATAGATATGTCTTTTCAATGCTTTTCATATTTTTTCAGGTGAATTCTTTGATAGCCTCTACAGCTTTGTCCAGTCAGTTGGTTGGAACATGACATTTGATCTCAATGTATTACTTCGTGAAAGGGAATCATGGGATCCTGAAAATGCCATGCAACTGATGAAATATGTAGCTAAAAAGAATTACAGAATCAGTGGATGGGAATTAGGGAATGGTTAGTTCTTTATCAGTATTTTCGCAGATATACGGTACTGTTATCAGTTATATATGTCCATCTCTCTGTCTGTGTCCATCCATGCATACATCATAGCGTTTGTGCTAGTATCTGTTTACTCTCATAAAATCCTAACCTTCTATTCATAATTTGTGAAAGTAATCATGTTTAGAACCCAGTATGGTGTTTCAAATTGTGAAAGACCTCACCAGGCAGAAGCAACCAAGAGTCAGTACCATTCAAAACAAAAATGGAAAATGCCTCACAGAAGCAAGTGACATTGCAGAAAGATAGACTGAGTATTGTAAAGAACTCTACAATCATCCATCCACAGGAGACCCAGAGGTCTTTTAAGTTCCAACCTCACAAATGATGATGATTTCCCCATTCTCAAAGAAAAGGTGGAGTCAGCAATAAGATCACTGAAGAATGGGAAGGCAGCTGGCATAGACAACATCTTAGCTGAACTTGTCAAGAATGGTGGGGAATGAGTGATAGAGCTACAAACAAAAATCTACAAAACAATCTGGCAGACAGGTGAAAGGCCAATACAGTGGACCCAGTCTCTGATTATAAAACTCCCCCAAAATAGCAATCTCCAGCTGTGCCAAAATTACAAAAATATTAGCTTGATCAGCCATGCTAGTAAGGTGATGCTGAAGATCATCTTGAACAGACTGAAACCAAAAGCAGAAGTAATAGTCACTGATGAACAGGCTGGGTTCTGGAGTGCAAGAAGCACAACAGAATAAATATTCATTCTCAGTGTTCTGTGTCAAACGTGCTCGCAAAATCAACAAGACATCTATCATGTGTTCATAGATTTCAAAAAGGCTTTTGACAGAGTGTGGCATGAGGCAATGTGTGCCACAATGAAGTACAACATGGGTCAAAAGTTGACCAATACCATCAAGAAGCTGTATTAGAAGGCTACCAGTGCAGTAATTGCTCAAGGTTCTGTGGGGGACTAGTTCAAGACAGTTGGAGTACATCAAGGCTGTCTCCTGTCACCCATGGTTTTCAGCATCTACTTAAAGCACATCATGAGCGAAGCCCTGGAAAACCACTGTGACAGTCAGCATTGGAGGGTATAACATCACCAACCTCCGCTTTACAGATGACATTGATGGGCTGGCAGGCAGTGAAGACGAGCTTGCCACGTTAGTGAAGAACCTGGATGAAACATCTTCCAGATTTGACATGGAGATTAGCGCTGAGAAGACAAAGCTGATGACAAATAGTGGCAAACAAATCTCAGCCAAGATTAAAGTCAGAGGACAGGAATTGGAAACAGTGGGTCAATTCACATATCTTGGTTCCATAATCACTGAAGTGGGATCAAAAGTAGAAATCTTGTCACAAGCAGCACCAACAACAACCAGATATGTCAAAGCTAATATCCATCTGGAGAAACAAGAATATCTGTCTGAAAACTAAAATCAGACTAATATTGAGAGCACTAGTCATCTCAATCTTTCTGTATTCATGTGAGGCCTGGACCCCTGACAGCATAATTACAAGGAAGAATCCAGGCACTTGAAATGATATGCTACAAAACCATCCTTGGCATCTCTTACATGGACCACATCATAAATGAAGAAATGTGTAACACCATCAGGCACAAAGTAGGCCAGCATGAAGACCTCCTCACCACCGTCAAAAAGAGAAAGCTAAAATGGTATGGCCATGTCACTAGAGCCAACAGTCATCCACAACAGTCCTGCAGGGCAGTGTCCAGGGTGGCAGAAGGTGAGGTACACAGAGAAATAAATGGACTGACAACATCACATAAAGACCAGGAAAAGTTTTGCGGAGACACAGGCATAGGCACATGATCAAGACAAGGGGAAGGAACTGGTCAGATGTTCAACGGCACAGTGCATCAACGACAACATAAGGTCAAGAGATTGATGATGATGATGATGATGATGATACCCATCAACATTCATGCATATTGTAAGGTAGTGCTTAATTTCATGAGAAACATTGGCACCAATTCAGCAAATTAAGTCCATTTCCCAAGATTAAAAATAAAAAATGAAGAGCAGTTGAACTGTATTTTTAAATTCTGTACACATATACATAAATTATGAATAAATGTGTCCTTTTTGATCAGGACAACTAATTGTTTCATCTGTATTTTAGATTTAACTTGTGAAATACTGAACAGTTCCTCTTTTATTGTTCTAGTTATAGGTTTTTTATGATGCATTACAGAGATTGTCAAAGTAGATTGAGTATTTTTATTTTCTAGAACCCGATGCATTTTACCATATACTGGGTTACAGAATAAAAGCTAATCAACTAGCAGATGACTATAAGAGACTTTACCAGATTCTTCATGATACCTTCCCACAATTCAACAGCAACCTCATTCTGGGACCATCAGTTACCAAACTTTGCAAAGAAAAACCTATTGCTTATTTCACAAAGTAAGTAATACATGTTTTTGTTTTCAAACTAAGTTTGCTTCTTTTTGAAATAACATGTTCTTTTCTCTGTAGCAATTTTTGTAATTATTATATTTGTGCAATATCCAAATATCATTTAAGGGAATGAAAAGTTTTCACACTACTAAGCTGCAACAATTCCGAAATATCTAGGTAAACATATAATTGGTACCAGTATATATTAAAATATAAAAAATGATGCCATTTGCGATAGATTTTATTGACCTTCTGTGATGAGAGACATTCTTATTAACTTATTTTTGTCAAGAGAAACCTTATTAACTTATTTGTCAAAAGAAACCTCCCTATTGACATTATTGTCAAGAGAAACTTTCTTATGGACTTTTTTGGTCAAGAGAGACCTTATTAACTTTTCTTTTGTCAAGAAAGACCACTTTTTACTTATTTGTCAAGAGAGACATCCTTATTTACTATTTGTTGATGCGAGACCTCCTTATTGACTTCTTTGTCAAGATAGACATCCTTATTAGCCTTTTGTCAAGAGGGATACCCTTATTGACCTTAGTCAAGATAGACATCTTTATTAATCTTTTGTCAAGAGATGCTTTCTTATTAGCTTTTTATCAAAAAAGACATCCTTATTAGCCTTTTGTCAAAAAAGACATCCTTATTAGCCTTTTGTCAAAAAAGACATCCTTATTAGCCTTTTGTCAAAAAAGACATCCTTATTAGCCTTTTGTCAAAAAAGACATCCTTATTAGCCTTTTGTCAAAAAAGACATCCTTATTAGCCTTTTGTCAAAAAAGACATCCTTATTAGCCTTTTGTCAAAAAAGACATCCTTGTTAGCCTTTTGTCAAAAAAGACATCCTTGTTAGCCTTTTGTCAAAAAAGACATCCTTGTTAGCCTTTTGTCAAAAAAGACATCCTTATTAGCCTTTTGTCAAAAAAGACATCCTTATTAGCCTTTTGTCAAAAAAGACATCCTTATTAGCCTTTTGTCAAAAAAGACATCCTTATTAGCCTTTTGTCAAAAAAGACATCCTTATTAGCCTTTTGCCAAAAAAGACATCCTTATTAGCCTTTTGTCAAAAAAGACATCCTTATTAGCCTTTTGTCAAAAAAGACATCCTTATTAGCCTTTTGTCAAAAAAGACATCCTTATTAGCCTTTTGTCAAAAAAGACATCCTTATTAGCCTTTTGTCAAAAAAGACATCCTTGTTAGCCTTTTGTCAAAAAAGACATCCTTATTAGCCTTTTGTCAAAAAAGACATCCTTGTTAGCCTTTTGTCAAAAAAGACATCCTTATTAGCCTTTTGTCAAAAAAGACATCCTTATTAGCCTTTTGTCAAAAAAGACATCCTTATTAGCCTTTTGTCAAAAAAGACATCCTTATTAGCCTTTTGTCAAAAAAGACATCCTTATTAGCCTTTTGTCAAAAAAGACATCCTTATTAGCCTTTTGTCAAAAAAGACATCCTTATTAGCCTTTTGTCAAAAAAGACATCTTTGTTAGCCTTTTGTCAAAAAAGACATCATTATTAGCCTTTTGTCAAAAAAGACATCCTTGTTAGCCTTTTGTCAAAAAAGACATCCTTGTTAGCCTTTTGTCAAAAAAGACATCCTTATTAGCCTTTTGTCAAAAAAGACATCCTTGTTAGCCTTTTGTCAAAAAAGACATCCTTATTAGCCTTTTGTCAAAAAAGACATCCTTATTAGCCTTTTGTCAAAAAAGACATCCTTATTAGCCTTTTGTCAAAAAAGACATCCTTATTAGCCTTTTGTCAAAAAAGACATCCTTATTAGCCTTTTGTCAAAAAAGACATCCTTATTAGCCTTTTGTCAAAAAAGACATCCTTATTAGCCTTTTGTCAAAAAAGACATCCTAATTAGCCTTTTGTCAAAAAAGACATCCTTATTAGCCTTTTGTCAAAAAAGACATCCTTATTAGCCTTTTGTCAAAAAAGACATCCTTATTAGCCTTTTGTCAAAAAGACATCCTTATTAGCCTTTTGTCAAAAAAGACATCCTTATTAGCCTTTTGTCAAAAAAGACATCCTTATTAGCCTTTTGTCAAAAAAGACATCCTTATTAGCCTTTTGTCAAAAAAGACATCCTTATTAGCCTTTTGTCAAAAAAGACATCCTTATTAGCCTTTTGTCAAAAAAGACATCCTTATTAGCCTTTTGTCAAGAAAGGCATCCTTATTAGCCTTTTGTCAAGAAAGGCATCCTTATTAACTTTTTTTTTATAAAGAGAGGCCATTTTTTAAAACTTGTTTGCTTGATATGCAACCAAATGGATACATTTGACTCTTGAATATTTTAAAATTTTGAGATGGATTAAACTATATTTATTTTTCTCTACTTAATACTGCTTTGACTGACATCAGAAATAATACAGGTAATATCATCAGTTTCAAAATATTAACACTTTGATTGTACTTCTATGCTTTAAATATGTTTGTTCTTTTACTTTTCCTGCTATAAAATGTTTGAAACTTTCAGGTTCTTACAGTCAGGAGGTGGAAAAATTGTCACAGCTGCAACCTTTCATCAGTAAGTCAGATTTACCTGCAATGTTGTAACATAATGAACTGTTATTACTATTAAACATCTCTGGTCATTTGGGTCAGTTTTAGCAATGCTTTTTTTATCACTTAAAATTTCAGTCACATCAAGTAAAGATTTTACATATTTGAATTTCCTTGTCATTATACCCCATTTTCTTGCATTTAGGCAGAGATTTTTACTTTTCCATTTCTGATTTTACATACCTTTTATAAGCATATTCTGGGTATTTGACTTTTCGATATTAAATTTGATGTACCATTTATAAGCATATTCTGTGTACTATTTTTCCTGTCCATTTAGATTTTAATGTACCCTTTATAAGAATATTCTGGATATTTTACCTGTTCATTTAGATTTTAATGTACCCTTTATGAGCATGTTCTGGGTAGTATTTGACTTGTCCATTTAGATTTTGATGTACCCTTTATAAGGAGGTTCTTGGTTTTATTAGATTTCTTCTTTCCCAGGAAACTTTCAAATCTTTACAGTTTAAGGTTTAATAACTAATCACTGTAAAACTCACTGAATAACAGAGTAAAACATTATGGATTTCATATGTTTTACTTCATGTGCTATCAGATTCAGCAATTTACTGTATATACCTCAATTATCAGGCAAATCCAAGTGCAAACTGCACAGACTCAGAACTGTCATTGCATAATGCATCAGTTAGGGTCTGTGAAGTTTGTTAAGAGTAATCTTTAGAACAAATTACATAGATCCTAATCTGTAAGTGCATTATGTATGGCAGATCAGGGTCTTCGTTGCTTGCAGTTTGACTTGACTTATGAGCTAGGATATACGATTGATTTTCTTATGTTAGAACATTTAAAGTTATTTTAAATTTGGGTAAATGATGTGCAGTATCTTAAAGAGTCAATACTGTTGCATCTTTAAGTGCAGGATAATACTAAATAATGACCATAATAAGTTCGATAAATTTGGGCCTCCAATTTTCTTTACACCTATTTTCAAAATTTGTAATAAGTTGTCATTAGTACAAAAATTATTAGGACACAAAAAAGAGATGTTTCACAAG
The DNA here is from genome assembly GCA_029339505.1 of Unio delphinus. Lineage (NCBI taxonomy): Eukaryota > Metazoa > Mollusca > Bivalvia > Unionida > Unionidae > Unio > Unio delphinus. The sequence goes on along the minus strand of JAQISU010000311.1, from coordinate 1,894,169 downwards.
TTAATGTGCTTTCTGTTGTATCCACTTGCATATTTCCCATAGATAACCTCATTTGGGATGCCTTTGGTTCTGTCATGATACCTATAATTGAAGTTCAGATAATGGTATTGCTCAAGGATATTATGGAACCAGTCTGAGTGATTTTACTCCATTAAATGTTTAGGGCAATGAAAAATAGGAATCTGATTATGGTACCTTTCACGTTTTTAGATGGATCCTATTATGAATAGTTAGATATTATTTTGATGACACATTTTGTTGTCAAAGTACATTTTTTCGTTATGAAACAATATTGATGTTAGAACAGGGTTATGTTCATATATGGTAATTTCCACCCACATTTATTACAGCAGTACACATATACATTGAATCAACTGTGATAGTTTTATACATAAAAGAAACCCATAACCATAAAAGTAACTGGAATTTTGTATTTTTGAAAGTAAATCAAAACATTATATTGCAAGAATTCTTTATTGGCAAGCAATTATACAATGCAAATTGGTTTACCTTCCATGATGTTGTTATTGACAGGTTCATCAATACAGAGTCCTGTCATTAAAGATATTAATTTACTGAACAATATTCATTAACTTTAGATCTTTCAAATTCGCATGAATTATCTTGACAGAGAGTAAAGGAATTTTTGTTCATGACCAACATATTTCAGAGAGTGACTGTAATGCCAATTTGAAAGTAAATATTTACTTAAGTCAAAATTTTGCATAATATTAAACATGACTGTAATGATTATACAGTTTAATGGGAAATGGTGTCCAGTATCCATATATTTCGTAATCTTTCATTACATGTTTTGCACACCATTGGTTCATAAAGAAGCAGTTACTTTTTTGTTTAAAAAATCATTAGTTTTTTGTCATGAGCTTTAAAGAGGTTTGTTTTCTTAAAATTTTGATCATATTGTTTCTTAAGAATCATAAAATTTATTCATTTTTCATACTTACAATTTTTTATTCTTATTTTTTTTAAAGTGTACAAAATTACAGACACAGAACTGTAAAGACTGTAGTATTGGATTTTTCAGCTACTACATCTCTGCCAAAAGTGCCACAGAGAAGATGTTTCTGGATCCTAAAGTGCTTGATTCATTAATCAAAGAAGTTCAATTAGCTGTGACCATCACAAAAAAATGGGCTCCTGATACTCGGGTCTGGTTGGGGGAAACATCATCTGCCTCTGGGGGAGGGGCTAAGGGACTTTCTGATACCTACATAGCAGGGTTCATGTAAGTACATATATTTCTTCCCAGTTCTTGAGTGGAGCAGCAGAATTAGGCTGTAAAGGCATGCAAACAAAATAAGTTCCTTGCTTTTGCTTCTGCAAGAGACAAAACAAAAAATGGAAATTGTATTTTCATGGACTGTAAACAGTCACTTGGCCTCAATTTCTGGATGGTATAATACTCTAGAATATGTTTCAACATGAAAACTGTTTGCCTGAATTTATTCTGACCAATTAAGAAAATGGATACCCATCTTTTAGCAGAGCATATTATGCTATGTCTGAAGTGTCCATCCATCTGTTAATGTTTCCTTTTCCACATTTTAACTTGAGTTCTTAAGTACTTATCATTGCCATACTTTATTGGTAAATTCTTCTTGGTGAAAGAAAGAAGTCTTTTGATTTTTAGGTCCGAGGTCAAGGTTACTGTGACAGAAAAAGAAAATTAAAGGATATTTGTTTGCATGTTTACATTTGTTCTACATCACAGACTTAGACCAAACTGTGGATTTCTTGCATTTGGTTAAGAAAAAGTCACTTGGTTTTGTGTCTGAATTTTAAAGGTCACTATGACTGAAAGAACTAATGGTTTTTCCATCAACATTTCAGTTGTTGACTACATACCTTCATCAAAATTTATGGATGACTTGCACTAAGGGTAAGAAAGAATTATATTGATCTTGTGGTCAACAGGTAACATTTCAATGTTACAGTCATTGAAAGAAGAAATATCTTTTGCAGAATAACTTTGGTTTTTAGACTATTTAAATTGGCCAAAGTGCATGGAGGGTATCAATGTTACAGTCATTGAAAGAAGAAATATCTTTTGCAGAATAACTTTGGTTTTTAGACAATTTAAATTGGCCAAAGTGCGTGGAGGGCTTGCATTTAAAGTATGGAAGAGGCCTGTCACTTTTGGGATCAAATAGTCAAATGTCAGCATGATGAGTTTTATGAGTAGCTTTTGTTATAAAGTAGGTTCCATAATCAGGCTTTGTGGATGGCTTGCATTTTAGGGTAATAAAAAATGCAATTTATTTGGGGTTCTAAAGGTCCGAGGTGATGGTCATGCAAATCAAGAAGAAAATGGTTTCTGTATAGTAAGTTTTCAAGACCACATACCTCGTAGAGCTGACTGAGAATTGATGGTGAATAAACTCCAGAGACAACCATGTCCTATTAGGATCTGGCCATTATTCTTGGGGTGGATATATAGTGTACAGTTCATTTTACACTTTATCTTTTTTTTCTAGTTGATTTGAATTGGTGCATAATTAACATTATGATAATAAATACAAACTCCTTGCTCCATTTTCAGACTTTTAAGTTTGATTCATAATCTACTTTTTTCTTACCTTTTACCAGCTGTTGTTGTTAGCACCTTGACATGATCCTTTCCAGATATTAAAGTCTTGTTTTATACACGAGACACACAAATCCAGTTACTAATGTTAGTTAATTAGCATTTTAATAGCAAAACATATCAAATGTAATATGGGTTATCTATTTAAGTGACACTACTAAAAATTATAATGGTAACTAGAATGTGTATGCAAATACATTTTCCAATGCTTGCCTTTTTGTTTTTTGATCCAATAAATGTTCTCTTTGCGGTAAGTTTCTGATACTAAGGATGGTTTCAATATAACTATGGACCTAATGATTTTTTAAGGTTCAAAATATTAACATCATCAACAGATCAAGGGATCACAGAGATCAAAAGTTGTTTAATAACTCCAGTTTAAAAAAGAATTTCCATTATATTTTAATTTTTCCATAATATTTCAGTAGTGATTTTATTGAAAGTGAGGGGAAATTCTGTTTTGGCGGGGTAGATTAAATATACTATTTTGGGGTTTGGATTGAGACAAGGAAATCCCAGTCAGGGGTTACATTATCATATTTCCATGAGGCTCTGTCCCAGGGGGTGGGGGTGGGGGTGGCCAAAAAATGTGACCTTTCAAATGGGATTTCCTTGTCTTGGTACAATCACTGAGATTATTTTTCTCTCTCAATGTCTTTTCTATGTAAATTAAAATAACCCTGTAATTTTTCAATATAGCTAACAGATTCAAAACGTTTGTATCAGGTGGTATTATTGCCATTCACTCTTTAAAGATCATCAGGTTTTGTACTCTTTTATGAAAATCAGATTAATTATCTAAATTGAATCTACTGGTAGCTATAAATGCTGCTTTTAAAAAAGAAAAAGAAAACAAGATTAAAGTTATACTTATTTTGTGCTGCAGTGTGGTTTCCTGAGCATCTCCAGCCTCTTGCTTTTATTTTTGTAATTGTATGAAATTGACAATAAATAATTAACGTATTTTATACAGATAACTTTCACCTTTCATCAGTTCCAATTTGGAAAATGCTCAATGGTAGACTACTGTATCAAGAGATTTTATATTCATGATATTTCTGGAAATTTATATTTTCTGTCCTGCAAATATGGCAAGTGTTGCTATTACAGGTATAATGATATACTGCATGGAAATTGTCTTGTGGAATAGCATGTGGACTCTTGAATGAGCTACTCTAATAACTGATTGCAGGAATTTTCATTTGTTTACAATGTCTGATTCAACTGGGCTAGTTGGGGTGTTTGACAAAGTTTGAAGAACGCAGGTCAGACATAACACATTTCTAGCAGTTGCAACATTGTGGATGTTCTTGGATTGAATTTGGATTTTTGTGCAGCTAATGATATGTTTTGGCTGTGTGTCTGAAACAGTTTCTTTTTGTTCCAAACACCATTATGAATTTTATCCTATTTGTTCCTCAGTAAATGTTAAGGTCAGGATCATTAAAATCTAGATAACAGTACCTAATTTCTTTCACACAAAATGTAACTAATTACATACTTTTAACTACATTCATTGACTCTGATCTAAAAATCTACAGATAGGATATTATTCATTATGCTGTGTATAATATTAAATTACAGATAGGATAGAATTCACCATGCTGTCTATGGTACTATATTACAGATAGGATAGAATTCGCTATGCTGTGTTTAATACTAAATTACAGATAATATATAATTGACCATTCTGTGCATAGTACTAAATTGTAGATAGGATAGAATTCACTATGCTGTGTATGATACAAAATTACAGAGAGAATAAAATTCACCATGCTGTATATAGTACTATATTACAGATAGGATAGAATTCACCATGCTGTGTATAGTACTAAATTACAGATAGGATAGAATTCATCATGCTGTGTATAGTACTAAATTACAGATAGGATAGAATTCACTATGCTGTGTATAGTACTAAATTACAGATAGGATAAAATTCACTATGCTGTGTATAATACTAAATTACAGATAGGATAGAATTCACCATGTTGTGTATAGTACTAAATTACAGATAGGATAGAATTCACCATGCTGTGTATAATACTAAATTACAGATAGGATAAAATCCACCATGCTGTGTATGTTACTAAATTACAGATAGTATAGAATTCACCATGCTGTGCATAGTTTCTTGTATAATTCCAAATGACTCAAGTTTGTGTGCATGTGTGTTTGGTGTGCTATCAAAGTTAGAGAGAATTTTTAGATGCTGTATGTCTTTTTGTGGTATATATCTGTTGTTGTTGTTGTTGCTTGATTTTATGGTAAATCCATTAAGAACAGTAGAATGGGTTTTTCTTTATGAAAGTAGTTCCTAGCACATGGACACCATAAATGAAATGACGTGACTGAGACAACCAGACTGAGATAAGAAAAGTAACTTTAGCAAAACAACTAGGTAGATTTATCAGTTGAATGGATGAGAAAACAATTGCTGCATATCCAGGTTGACTCTTCTTTGTTTCTGACGCTGTTTTTTATTTAAAAATTGACATTTGTGACCTGTTTTATATCAGCAATAATATCAATTCTAAAAATCAACTGCTTAAACTCTATTTTAAACACATAGTTTGAGTTTTAAGAGCTGTTATGACATGGAAAAATTAACCAGATTAGACCCATCTTTGACAAAGCTTGAATATTTATATATATTTTTTTTTTTCTAAAAAATTATTATCAGCCATCGTTTGAGAATTACAACCACAAAAAATCCTTAAAAGCCTAGTTATTGAAACAATTGTGAAGCATATGCTGCTTATAACATTTTATGGAGAGAGAAAATGGAAAAGTATTTATTAAATTTTGAACCAGGTTTAGATAAGCAATTTTTGTTTCACACTTGCAGAAAAATAAATTTAAGAATACCCCACAAATATTTTTTCCATGCATTCTCCAATTTTCATTAGCTGTCACTAATAATGTAGATTCAACAATGACAGATTTTTTAGGAATACATGGGTATGTAGTTCAACAAAAGGAATCTGTTTTTGAAATGTCATTTTTTAATCGTAGAGCATTATATAGCTTAGTAATTCAGCTAACAAGTCATTAAGTGGAAGACAAGACAAGTCATTTAGTGAGATTCGATGCAAGTGACTAAATCTTTAGTAAAAGACCAGATGTGAAAATACAGTGGAATTTCTGATGTGACATGACATCTGGGTGAAAGGGATACACTGTGTGGGATTGGCTATAACTTTTAACCTTTCCATGTGACGGAATGAATAACTGACAATATTTCAAAAAGGTTCTATTTTCTCTCTCTCTTCTCTCTCTTTCTCTCTCTCTCTCTCTCTCTCTCTCTCTCTCTCTCTCTCTCTCTCTATATATATATATATATATATATATATATATTATATATATATATATATATATATATATATATATATATATATATATATATATATATATATATATATATATACATAACCTGTAGATCTTATTTAAAACTCCATCTGAAATTTGCTGTTATTTGGTCAGTGATCTTGTATTCCAGTTTTCAGACATGTAAGATCAACAAGTCAGGATGTATTTTTTTAAAATTTAAAACCACCACTGTCTCCCTTCTTAAGGACTGTATTTGATGGCTTAGACTTTTAATAGTCGTGCATATATATAGATACCTCTCCCCTTTCTTATCCCATATTTATCCCAATGTAAGTATAGTTTTCCTATAGTATGAGCTGTTTCATTTTTATGATATTACCATGCTTAAAATATCACTTTATGTGATTCTAATTGGTCCAAATAAGCCCATTACATTTTTGTGCAGTATCTATCTTTACTGATTGGCTGGGATCATGGAAAAAGATTTTTAGCCCTGTCTTCTGGAATGTTTGAATTAACATTTTTAATGGCCATTTTTTAACTTAACTCAGAAAATGAAATTGAGGAAAAATTATCTCAGCTGTCTAATTATGGATATATTACCCCATCATGGGTTTGTTATGTCATGTATAGCAATATTATAATGAGAAAAATGGTGTAAAACTACAAGACAAGAACAATAACAACAAGTAAAACTAGGACTATTGCTTATTTGATGGTGGGGTGGGGGCAGTATATCTGTAAACATAGATATAGAATCCACTGTATATACAAGCCTGGTTTAAATTTTAACACAGATTCTGAAGTAAGTAAACTCTGTTCACAGAAGAATTTGGACAAAAATGGGTCTCCTAATTGATGGAACTTTATCCAACCTCAGTATCTTTATGCTGTATATATGGGATGTATATCCGTCTCAAACAGAAATTTGTTTATGTCTGCTGTACAGTCTTATCTTAACAGTCACATCTTATAGATCATTCTATTTTAAATAAGTAATTTTGTTGTTATAAAATGTTCTGTTTATTTGGATGGAAGTTTTTTCTTTGATTTATAGTTTGTAAAAATGTACAATCTACTTTTACTAATTCGACTTTGTTTGGGACAGTATGTTATGCACAACAAATGAAATGTGCACCGTCTGTCAGAATGAATGAAATATTCGTTCTTCTTTCTATTTAAATAATTTCCCCTGAAAAAAAACTATGTGACAAAAAGAATCTCAAATAGGTAATGATTGAATAATATATTCATGAAACAAGTTGTATAGTGTCCAGCTTTTGCTCACCAAAGCTCTCAAAGCTGGACATTATTCAACTCGTTTGATAAATTCAGTAATAAATTGTTTTCCATTTCAGATCCTCTGTATTAAAGTCGCTCTTAAATGCATTAGGGGAATTATGTGACATTATGCCGTTGTGCATATACACATGTCCAGCCAGGCAGAATTACTTTATGCCTGTGTGTACACATGCATACACATCCATTCAGGCAGAATCATTTTATGCCTGTATGCAATCATGCATTCATATCCAGCCAGGCAGGAACACTTTATGCCTGTGTCTACACATGCATATCCAGCCAGGCAGGCAGAATCATTTTATGCCTGTATGCAATCATGCATTCACATCCAGCCAGCCAGGAACACTTTATGCCTGTGTCTACACATGCATACACATCCATTCAGGCAGAATCACTTTATGCCTGGCATACATGCATACACACCCAGCCAGGCAGGATAACTTTGTGCCTGCAAGCTGTATGCATTCATGCATACACATCAGTCCAGGCATGATCATGTACTTTCCACTTTCTTTTAAAAAAGCACAATGATAATAAACAATGCATACAACTTTTTTCTCCCCTTTTCTAAGTAATATATGTTTTTGTTCAACAGGTGGCTGGACAAGCTGGGTGTGGCAGCAAAGTATGGAGTGGATGTTGTTTTAAGACAGAGTTTTTATGGTGGACACTACAGTTTACTGGACCATAATGATTGTTCTCCTAATCCGGTCAGTCATACTATAGGCTTCAAATGATACAACCACAGTTAGAATTAAATACCAAAATATGCACTAATTATTAATATCTAATATGATCAGAAATTACTGATAATTAAAGTAAGTAAATAAGCTAAATAAGAAATAAGATAAGACAAAATAAATAAACTTAAATTCAAGTGAAAATTCAAATTTATAATTTAAAAAAATAGACTATACCAAAGAATGCACTAATTTTTAATATCTAATATGATCAGATAGATAATTAAAAGTAAGTAAATAAGCTAGAAAAGAAATTAAATTGAAGGAGATTCAAAATAAATAGAAAGTATACTTAAAAGTAAAAATTCAAATTTATAATTTTAAAAAATATCTTGTTATTAAATGCTAATCTGCTAAACTGCAATCAGTGATTTTGCCAATTGATCACTAAAACCCAACCATCATTAATCCATTGGAGCTGTGAAAATTGCTATGGGTTGCTGTCATGAAGATTCATATCTTTTTGTTGACTGGAATTCTATTTAATTGTTGGTGCAATGCAGTTCTTGTTGTTTTGAGTTGATAATAATGAATAATATGTTAGAAATTGGACTGGTTTCTGTTTGATTTTAGCAAGATCAGTGAAATTTAGGCAGGATCCATACAACTTTTAGTTTGATGATCCTTTGGGTTAGTGAAAAATTCACAATTTCAAGCCCTGTTTACAGGTGTAATACTTGTATATTTTTTGTTATTGATCAATTTTACTATGAAATGAGATTAGAGTGGCGACATTGTGATTACTACCAGGTTTTATATTTTTTGATTGTTGTTATGGGCCATAAAATATTATTGACACATTATGGTAGACATATTAATAGAATTATTACTACTCTTCTTGGTATTATGAACATTATCACCGCCACAACAATATTACCTGGACCACACTTCTCCTACCACCAGCAACAGCAGCAGCATGTCACCACCCCATGTAAGCTTTACCATATCATGATAGTTACCATCACCACCACAAGTTATTATTGTTATTAGCAGTGCCTGCCATTACCATCTTAAATATAATATCACAACTGGAATAAATATTGTGTAACCAGATAATAAACTTCTCTGTTATTAGGACTACTGGCTGACATTGTTGTACAAGAAACTGGTCGGAAGAACAGTTTTAAATGTGACTTCAAGTGATACTTCAGGACAATTAAGGGTGTATGCTCACTGTACCAATATAAAAAGGTATGTTAATAGACATATGTGATTTTTTGTATGCTTTACTGTACGGTAACACAAGTAAGTTATTTAATGTCAAATCAGTTGGCCCGGGTAAAGTGTCTAGCTCACGGACCCACCACAGCAGCTGAACAGAACTGATCCAGTATGTGTCACACATGTGCACCTAAGTTAGAGGCACACTTGTGACAGGTAACACAGTTGCTTTGCACTATGTGACCAAGAGTTTGATTCCAGCACATTCTATGATAAGTTTATGATGCCTTTCCTTAAGCTGGATGATTTTGTTTTTCAGATGGGTTTTTGTCTGTCTACTCAGGTTTCTTCCTCCTCCTCAAAGACCACTCAACACTAAGATTGGAACAATCAAAATCATACTCTTCATATCAAGAATATACTCTTTGTATCAAGGGTATACTCTATACATTAAAAGTATACTCTGTACATCAAGTGTATACTCTACATCAACAGTATAGTCTTACCTCAAGAACATAAACTGTACATCAAGGGTATATTTATTCTTGTGGTCCAGGGTTGATATTGCCAGAGACAAGAGCCCCACTCCTCCAGAAATGCCCCATACAGATTGCATATCTTATCGTCTCTGTCAACTAAAATCCAGCTTTTGGCCTTCGCGAGTGGCTTAGGTTCAAAGTCCAGCAGACCATGTTTCCACTAACACAAGAAGGGGTGAAGACGGGCCACTGATGCCTTAAAACAACTCCCTTTTGGTACATGGGACTTGTAAACCTTGAATGGTAGCTCATCTAGGAGAAGAAAAACTCAGATTCCAAACCTTTGCTGCCTTGTGGCTATACCCACTCACAGGAAAGGCTGAGGGAGTAAACCCCAACAGAAAATCTGGAGACATAGTCCCAAAGGCAGTCTGACATTGACTTTAGTGTCAATCTGGCAACTCCTGTGAAGCCATTGGTACCAAGCTGTATTGGCATTCACCATCCCTTGGGTCCACCAGCTGCATAGAGAGGAGGGATCTATCTGCTTCATTGGGTGCGTGGAGCTTAGAGAACCATCTTAGCAAGTGCTACAAACTCTACACCAGGCAAGACTAAAACAAAACAATAATAAAACTCAGCTCTTCATTTCACAAGCTGGAACATCAAGACCATGTGTACTGGATCCACTGCTAACCTGCAGTAGATCCACAATGCATGGAAAATTGCCATCATTGACTGTGCTATTTTTTTAAAAATAAATCTGCCAGCAGAACAGCTGATTTGAAGGAAATCCAGAATGTTCTGGACAGTCCTCAACTGGAAGTCAGAGAGATGCGTGAAATATGATGGCTGGCAATTTATGATGCACTATATGCAATTTTTCAAAGCTAGGGGGCTCTCATGAATTATTTCAGAAAGAATAACAAGACAAAAGAGTGTCAAGACTTGTTGAATAAACTCGTAGACTACAGTTTTGTGGCATGCATGGATATTATGATGGATAAACTGAACAATGCTTTTAAAATTTACAAAAATCTGACTTTGATATAGCAGCTGTGTCACTGGCACTTGAAATTTTGAATTCTACCTTGCAGAAAGCAGACATAGGAAAATCCTTTCACCTATTTCTCAAACAGTGAATCATCTAAGGATGGAGACAAAACTAAAATGAGTTACAATGGTGTTGAACTTGAATTACTTAGGAGCACATTGAAAAATGTTTTAGATGATGTGTCTAACCTTCACCATGGGTTTGTTACAAATTTGCAGGTGGAGACTTCCAAAGAGCAACACACAGGTGGCAACAGTATTTGAGGTTATTGGTCTATATAACCTCACATTGATATATTCTGTAACACAAGAATTGGATGGTTATGACCAGATCAAAATTCTCTGTGATTATTTTGGTCAGGAGAAGAAATCAAAAGAAGCTATCAGTCCCCCTTTGTCCAACATGTTTTGACAGAGTGGGCTCTTTTTAAGACTATCATTAAATAGAAATGTACCCTAGAGGCAAAATGTGGAGATGCAAATTGTACATCAACATCATGTGGACACATTTCCAAATCTTCTTTAATTAGCATAAGTGGCCATGGCTATGCCATACCAACCTGCTGACTGTGAGAGAGGATTTAGCAATCAAAATAGAACTGCAGGAAGAAGCTGTCTAGCAGAAAGGGTTCTCAATAGACTCCTGATGATTTCAATTGAAGGACCTCCTCTGAGATACTTAAACAAGGCATTAGTAGAGTGGAGGATGAGGAAAGACAGGAGGCTATTTAGGAAATAGTGATCATATTTGCAAAATAATGCAGTCACAATTACAGTCAGTCTGGATGCAGATCTTTGATGTATATATGTTCCAGTTAAGAGTTAAATTTTATATAAAAAAATTATATATAATTTCCCTAATTCATTTTGAGCTTTGGACCTTTCCTTAGAATTTTTTTTTTCATCCATGAAAGGAAAATATGTCATCTTCTGATATTCTTAGTATGGACCTGTAACCAATCAGAATTGAGCATTTGACATGCAATAAGTACATGACACTGATTTTTAAGATTGGCCAGAGGAGTGACACTTTTTGAATTCTATGGTTTGATTTTTTAATGGTTATTGTGTAGATAGAATATTGTTATTAGAAAACATAAAACTTTGATTCAAGTTTTAAGTTTTATACTATAATATACAGAAAAACATGATATGCATTTAATGCACTTATTATACTTGATATTGCTCTTTTTGAATACATTGAAGTTTTTTTTACATCACACTGGAACACACACACACACACACCCCTTATGGCTATGTTGCTTCCCCCTTTTTTCAGATTCAATGGGGGCACATTTTTCAAATCCTAGATGCAACCCTGCATCAGGACTACCAGGAACAAAGCCCAGACCACCCACTGCTGCACCAACATTTACTGGTTGAACCTCTGCACCAGTATACAGACAGTTGCCTACACCAACAATGCAAGAGGCATGTATGAGGGTATCAAGAAGGTGACAGGCTCACCCCCTCTAAGACCACCACCCTCTCAAGTCCAAGACAGGTGAAATCATCACAGACTAGGTGAAACAGCTGCAGCAACAGATTGATTACTATCTCGAGCTGTATGCAGCCCAAAAAATCATAACCGACACCACCCTGGACATCATCCCAGACATGCCAATCATGGAGGAACTAGAGCTCAATAAAGCCTTCAATTGCCTCGCCTGTGGGAAAGCTCCTGGAAGCGATGGCATTCCTTTCAGCCCTTGCATGTGCTTCTCTGCATCTGCTGGGAACAATATTTGTGATGCTAACATTGTCACTTTGTACAAGAACAAAGGAGACCATAGTGACTGCAACAACTACTGGGGCATCTCCCTCCTCAGCATCGTCAGAAAGCTTTCACCCATGTCGCCTTGGCCCACCTGCAGTCCCAAGCCTCACATGTCTACCCAATGTGGCATCTGAGCTGGGTGGTCAGTAGTAAACATGATCTTCTCACTAGTTGTAGGAGAAGTGTCACGAGCAACAGATGCCCCTCTACATTGCCTTCATAGACCTGAAAAGGACTTTTGACCTGGTCATTTGGAGTGGACTCTTCAGGCTCCTGCAGAAGATTGGCTGCCTCCCCCCCCCCCACCCATGACAGCTCACTGTCATCATAGTGTTCCACAAGAACTTGCACAGCACAGTATGCTTCAATGGTGCAACATCAGAGACCATTCCATTTAAAAGTGGAGTGAAGCAAGGCTGCTCCCTTGTGCCAGTGCTCTTTGCCATTGTCTTCTCCATGCTTCTCCAGTACGCCTTTAATGACTGCAGCAAGGAAGTGTACATCCATACCATGGTTGACAACATCACCCATTTTTGTGCTAAGATTAAAGTCACAGAGGTCCTCTTCTGTGATTTGCTCTTCGCTGATGATGCAGCCATGACATCACACATGGAAAATGGATTGCAGCAGCTGGTAAAGAGTTTGGACTGACCATCAGTTTAAAAAAATGAATGTCATGAGGCAGGACGTAGACTCCCCTCCCATCGTTATCATCAAGGGGTACAACTTGGAAGCTGTTGAGAATTTCACATACCTCGGGTCCACCATCCCAAGCTCACTCTCCATTGATTCTGAGGTGAACAGCAGGATTGCCATGGCAGCAGCAGTGATGGCCAGATAGAACCAAAGGGTCTGGAACAACCCCAAACTCACTGAGAAGATCAAACTATGCATCTTCCAGGCCTCTGTGCTCTGCAGTTGCAAGACATGGACCACCTATTCAAGACAGGAGAGGAAACTCAAGAGCTTCTACCTGAGATACATATGGTGCATTCTGCAAAAACAGTGGCTGGACAAAGTACCCAACACAAAGGTTCTGGAAGAGCATATTCTCCATTCGCAGCAAGAGGCACCTTCACTGGCTCAGCCACATCAAGAGAATGGACCTAGACCACATTCCCAAGGACCTGCTATACAGGGCGGGCATGTCTATGTTAAAAAGGCATCTACAAGAAGGACATGAAAATCGCCAACATCAACATCAACAAGTATGAGAACTGTGCTAGTGACCACTCCACCTGGTGCCTAGCTGTCAGCCAGGGCATTCAAAAAGCTGAGGAAGACTGAAACATAAAGCACATTGAAAGGAGAGTCAGGAAGAAGGTGAAACAACAACTTACACCAAAGCTACAACATCATCTCCCGTAAAATGACGGATGCCAAGAGATAATCTATACATCAAGAGTATACACTGTACATCAAGTGTATACTCTGTACATCACAAGTATACTTTTCCTTGAAGAGTATAAACTGTACATAAAGTGTATATTCTGTAATATTGTATTCTTTCTGCAATGAATATTTGAAGAAATGCCAAAGTGTGTTTGGTCTTCTTCGTTCATAAGTCTTGTTGGTGAAATGCAGTTCATAGTGTTTTGAATTGATACTAATGAATAATAAATATTGAGTTAGAAATTAAAATGGCTTCTGTTTTGATTTTAGCAAGATCAGTGAAATTTAGGCATAATCAATACAACGTCTAGTTTGGCAATCTTATGGGTGTGAGAAAAAATCCTAATTTCAAGCCTGTTTATATGTGCAGTATACATAAATGATGACCAAACACACTTTGGCATTTCTTCAAATACTGAAAGCATACAACATTGCAGCTTACCTGTTCCAGCAGCAAACAACATTGACCTCGATCTGCTATCACATGTGTCAGCGAGATCTGGCTCTATGCAGTTTCTTATCAGTAGTCAGTACATATACCCTGAAAAAGTGGCACACTATGTGACAAGAGATCAGGGTCTGTGTTGTTTGCAGTTGGATTCAACTTAATAGCAGGTAAATATTGCATAACTTAAAAACACCTTACTGTTGTTATGGTGGAACATAGAAATCACTTGGACATAAAATATCACAAGTTACTATTGTTCTGGTTGATGACACTATTTGGACCAAAACTTATGAGAAAGTACATATGACTTGATGATAAACACATCCATTATTTTTATATAAATACCAATCTATCATTCCTTTTACAACTTTGGCAAATATTTACTAAGAATACTAACTTTTTAGGCTGGACCCAGGTTATGTCTTGGAAGAAAGTAAATCTTTGATTTTTTTTCTGTACAGAAATTATTCTAAGACCTTTGTCTCATCCAGAGCAATGGGATATGACCTATAAAGTGTTCTTTATACTACAGTTTTCTCCTTTACTCTCGACAGCTTGTACCCCTATGCAATATTGTTAACATTTATATATAAAATGTATTCTTTTTTTTTAAATTTTTAAACCAACCATCCACATCTCTATCTTATCCATTCAACTTCATATGAATGGTTTGGCTAATGTTAATCCTACCAGTTGAATTCGGAACCCATAATACCTGATAAAAAATGACTAGTTTCATGCAGATGCATGGTGGGATGCTGGATACATCATTTTGTTTGAGAATGGGGAATTATTACAGCAATGACCCATTTTGCTGATGGTTTTCTGAAGAAAGTGTCAGAAGTTGACCAAATAATATAAAACATAAAAGCACAACTTGATTCATTTGTCTACATTTAGACATGCATGAAGGTTCATTGTATTCTACAGATGTCCAAGTGACCAGAGTATGATGTTGGATCAACATTAGCCAGGTCATTTACCTTAAAAAGAATTGCATTAAGATATGGAAGGTTGACTTCAAAAATGAAAATATATTATGTTACATTGGGTGCAAAAAAAGCCTTTAATTGACATAATTTTATTGAATCATTTTTAAAGACAAAATCTGTGTCTCCTGGAGAGTCTTGATATGTACAATTTGACTTACCTGAATATTAGGTCAAATGCAGCGAATCTCATTAGTCTCTTGTTTTTCAGGACGCAGTACAAACCTGGCAGTGTGACCATCTACCTGATGAATCTTCATAAAAAGGAGGCAGTAAATGTGGAAATTTTAAACTTCCTGTCTGAAAATTTTGATTTTTACCTGTTGCAACCAGTGCCAAGCACAAATGTTAAATCCAAGTGAGTAGAAACTAAGAGAAGTAAGCCAATCACTCTTTATCTTTTGATTTATGAATAAAGGAATGAATCATTTTAAATTTCCCTTGTTGTCTAACATGTGCAATAAACTCTTTTTTTCAGATACATTGGCCTAAATGGAAAGACATTGTCACTGCAAAATAATGGGCTTCCTCCTCTGTTACCAAGGAAACAGCAAGGAAAGATTATTCTGCCATCACTTACATATGGATTTATTGTCATACCTAATGCTAACGCTACCGTTTGCTACTGAATGGCAGATTTGTTTTAATAATGTAAATAACCTTAGAAATTTGTTGAACTTTAACAGATTTGTTTTCCAGGTACTTGTTTGCTACATCCTTCATATCTCTGACCTTATCATTTCTAGACTCATCAAAATTATTTGTGTGGAAGTATCTCCAGGAGAGTTATTGAACCACGCCATTGTGTCCTAATTTTCATGAATGTGTGATGTTTATAATTCATTATAACCTCATGTTTTGGGATCCTTTTATATCTATCACCATCTTTTAGACTTACAGATATGTCGATGAAAAGACTTGTGTAAATTTTTATGGCTAAATGATGCCAACTAGGTACAAAGCAACGATATAATAAAATAATACAAGCATGGAGTGAATGAAAAAACATTCAAGTAACAGACAAAAACTGACAAATTTACAAAAGCATCCCTTCACAATGATGCCTTTTAAGTAAGTAAAATATGTATACTTTGTTGCAGGTAAAGCCACCTTGTATTTCTGTCACAGTTTATAATAGGATCCGTGGCTAGCACCACATTGTATGAATGACTGTAATGTATGAGGTGGTCGTCTAATATGGTTCAGTGCATACATAGTATTGCAATAACATTATGTAATGGGAATCATAACTATATTTACCTTGTATAAGGGACTGTGTTATATGTAACATAGCCATATAATGAGGTTCACTATATACACAATTACTATTACATCATTTAATGAGAACCATCACTATATCTACCTTGTATAAAGGACTGTGTTATATGTAACATAGCCATATAATGAGGTTCATTATATACACTATTACTATTACATCATTTAATGAGAACCATCACTATCTCTACCTTGTATAAAGGACTCTTATATGTAACATAGCCATATAATTTATATACACTATTACTATTACATCATTTAATGAGAACCATCACTATCTCTACCTTGTATAAAGGACTGTGTTATATGTAACATAGCCATTTAATGAGGTTCATTGTTTACAGTATTACTATTACATCATTTAATGAGAACCATCACTATATCTACCTTGTATAAAGGACTGTGTTATATGTAACATAGCCATATAATGAGGTTCATTATATACACTATTACTATTACATCATTTAATGAGAACCATCACTATATCTACCTTGTATAAAGGACTGTTATATGTAACATAACTATATAATGAGGTTCATTATATACACTATTACTATTACATCATTTAATGAGAACCATAACCATATCTACCTTGTATAAAGGACTCTGTTATATGTAACATAGCCATATAATGAGGTTCATTGTATACAGTATTACTATTACATCACTTAATGAGAACCATCACTATATCTACCTTGTATAAAGGACTGTGTTATATGTAACATAACCATATAATGAGGTTCATTATATACACGATTACTATTACATCATTTAATGAGAACCATCACTATATCTACCTTGTATAAAGGACTGTGTTATATGTAACATAACTATATAATGAGGTTCATTATATACACGATTACTATTACATCATTTAATGAGAACCATAACCATATCTACCTTGTATAAGGGTCTGTGTTATATGTGAGATAGCCTTAAAATGGGGATCATTATATACACTATTACTGTTACATCATTTAATGGGAACCTTAACCATATCTACCTTGTATAAGGGTCTGTGTTATATGTGAGATAGCCTTAAAATGGGGATCATTATATACACTATTGCTGTTACATCATTTAATGGGAACCTTAACCATATCTACCTTGTATAAGGGTCTGTGTTATATGTGAGATAGCCTTAAAATGGGGATCATTATATACACTATTACTGTTACATCATTTAATGGGAACCTTAACCATATCTACCTTGTATTAGGGTCTGTGTTATATGTGAGATAGCCTTAAAATGGAGATCATTGTATATACAGTATCACAATAACATCATGTTATAGGCACCATGACCATACCTACATTTTATAAGGGATTGCATGCTATTTGACATGGTCTTATACTGGGATGTATTATTATTATTCTGTTATGAAATGGGAAACATGACTATAACTGCCTTGTAAAAGACAGTGTAATACTGAGTCACTTTATACTGGCTACATTACATACAGTGTTACAAGTACATAACATAATGGGAACCATGACAATAACTACATTGTAAAAGGGACTTTGTATGATATAGCCTTATTTTGGGTACACTATACATAGTATGATAATTATGAACCATGATCATAATTGCCTTTTTAAGGGACTGTGTTATATTGAGTCACCTTATGCTGTGTACATTATATACAGTATTATAATTACCTAATGTAATCAGAACAATGACTATAACTGCTTTATAAAGGACTGTGTTATATTGAATCACCTTATGCTGTGTACATTATATACAGTATTATAATTACATAATGTAATCAGAACAATGACTATAAATGCCTTTATAAAGGACTGTGTTATATTGAGTCACCTTATGCTGTGTACATTATATACAGTATTATAATTACATAATGCAATGGGAACCATTACTGCATCTTCCTTATTAAATGAACTGTTATGTGATATAGACAAATACTGGGTACATTATGCACATCATTGCACTTATGTAATGTAATCACAACAATGACCATATCTACCTTGTGAAAGCCTTATACTGAGGACATCATATGCAGTATTATAATTACATAATGTGATCACAACTGTGACCATAACTACCTTTTGAAAGCCTTATAATGAGGACATCATATGCAGTATTATAATTACATAATGTGATCACAACTGTGACCATAACTACCTTTTGAAAGCCTTATAATGAGGACATCATATGCAGTATTATAATTACATAATGTGATCACAACTGTGACCATAACTACCTTGTGAAAGCCTTATAATAAGGACATCATATGCAGTATTATAATTACATAATGTGATCACAACTATTACCATAACTACCTTATATAAAGGACATCATTATATTGAGGTGCAATATAATAAAAGATAACCATATATTACTTTGATTTACCCTTTGCAGTTTTGTTGAATCTTTTATTGTGTTATCTGTTTTGTGTGTGTGTGTGTGTGTGTTTTTTTTAATGCATTGTTACAGCCAGAACATGACAAATTAGCTGTTGTAGCTGAATTATTTTACCATTATGATGGGAACACACACATTTATTCCAGTGTAAATGGCATTTCTAATGTCCAGGGCAACAATTGTTTTGTATTAATAGAAAGTAAGTATTCCATAATAACAATATGATTATTTTAAAATAATAATACAAGAAATATTGCTATGAATGAACAATTAAGAAAGTTATTACAGGATGCAAGAAACATAAACAGTTTATATTGTTCCATTTTATCTATCACATGGTTAGAATACAGGCTGTGCATTCATGTAGTACCAACTATTTCAGCCTTATGTGTCATTTTTGAAAATTTGATTACGGACATCTTTAATTATTAATTAATATTCAGTTTATTTTGCTACTCTTTGTCAATATTCATTATGGATCATTATACAAATATGCCTGGATACACATGCAGAAAAAGTTGATTTTATGTTATATGCTATGATGTAACAGTGATAACACAAATTGTGTTAGAAAATATTTGTTCTACCCCCCAGCACTTTTGATGATTAAACCCAACATCCTCTTGTCTGGACCAGTTAACATTGTCAAAATCCATGGTGATTGATAATTTTCGACTAGAAAATTTTGTAATGACAGTTTTGCTGCAGGTGACTCAACAGTCGTGGATGAATAGACATTGGTAAAACTATCTTTTTGTTAAAACAACAAGTAATATTGTATTTAAGATCAATAAAGGTGCCTACATGACCATATTGACATAACTCGTGCATGGCAAAGTGTACGGTATAATTTAACCCTATCAGTTATTAAATATGGCTGGATTAACAACACACACTTAAAAAGAAACTAGTCTGGACAAGGCATATAGAAGTTCAGTTGTTATTCTAGAACAATATAAATCTTTTATCATGCATATTTGGCCATTAAAAATGTATTAGTGAGTCTAATTGAGTATATTAATAACAGTAACAAGTAAGTGTAATGTAATGGTGTGTAGTTAATTTGTTAATTGGTTCATATTTTGTTGCCTTTCACTTATGACTGAAGTGAGTTTTAACTTTATTTATAGTTATTGCTGCAAATATTTCTCGTATGTTTTTATTTATGAACTTTATATTCTTACATTTGAATTATTAAAGAAGATCCCTGTCTCATTAATAAAGAAACTGCATTAATTTAATCCACATTTGCTGAGATCTCTTGATTTTGATTTTCGGGTGTAAAGTTATTTTCAGTTCATGGTAGGTCAGCCAACATATTTGATAAAGTAAGACTCACAAAGAACCACCAAATTGTGAGTGATCTTTATACACAAGTGCCATAGCCCACTTGACCACTTGACCACCTGGGATGTCAACTTTTGTAACATCAGTGCTTAGAGTACACCTTGAAATGATGTGGTCATTACATTATGACATCATCTATATGTCACTTTTACCAATGATTGCCACTTCTGTCTGACTAAAAAGAAAGATTTTTAGCAGTCATGTTAAATAAATTATAAAGTCATTAGAAATTATGATATTTTTGAAAATCTTTTGCAGTTTACATTGTGCCTTAAATTGACAATGCAGTGTTTCTGGAAAATTAATGTGATCTCATCAATTTGTTATGCAGCAAACACTCACTCACTAAAATACCCTTTTCCTGTTGTATTTTATAGAGTCTATGACTTTCAACCTGTACAAATTTAATACATTTCTAAATACTGAATTAGATTGTATTTTATTGGCAATTAATGGGAAGGTACTTTTTCCTTTGTTCTTTTCTGACCCTTGGGTTTTCACAAGGAGTAATACCATAAAATTTACATGAACCTATACATTTTTATAATTATTTTGAATTGCTTGTAAAGAGTATCAGTTTTTCCAAAAGTTATATGCTTCAACTTTCACGAGTCATTTTCATTAATATGTATATGTTCTTTCTAAAATGTGTTGTCATGCTTACCTTCTAAACAAAATTTCAGTAAATGATTAAAAAAGTGAACTTGGTACAAAAAAGCAAGCTGCTGCTCAGAAGTTGCATTTTTAGCTGTGTGTATTGAATATAGGTGGATATGCCTAAAATTTAAATGACAATATAAAGCAGGGATAACCCATTGTGTACCTCAAGTAAATTTTGTTTGATGCTCTCCTTACTTTTAAGCTCTTTAGAGGTGAAAGTAGCTATGTGTTTTACATAGATGAAACAATAATTTTAACTAATCAGAATTATACTATCTCATGACACAAATACAAAAACTGTTCCAGACCTGTAAAACATTAGTATGTATTATTTGTAAAATCTGCATTTTTGTTTCATATTTTCATTGTAAAAATATTTAGAAATGTGATATTTGTACATTTTGCATTTTTTATCTTTCATAATGGCCATATATTTTTAATAAAGTTTTTATCTTTTGAGATTTTCATCGCATAAAATTGGATGGTTCACAAAAATCAAAATGTAAATAACCAAATATATTATACAGTTTCGTGTAATACAACAATTTTATTTTTAACTTTGTTATCATACTCAACTAATCAGTATGAATCATGTTATTTGATGCTAAGATATTGTAATTAAATAACTTAGTAGTAAAAAAAATGCATTATTGCTTCTTTTAATGGGTACTGATCATCAGCTTTGGTCAAATGGCTTTTATACATGCTGTTCTAAACCAATATAGACACCCACAACAGAAAAGGCTTAAAGTAACAAATAACTTTGTGTCCAAAGGAAACATTTAAATATTGCTGTCCTTATAATGATTGAAGATTTTGCAGCATTTATGATCTTAAACATCCTAGCACCAATCAGATATCAGGATGTAACAATAAACTTAGTGTGATTTTCTCCAATCAGATATCAAGATGTAGGAAAGTACTTGATATGATCTTCTCCAATCAGATGCCTTGTAATAACTAAGAATTTGATGTGATCTACTCCATCAGATGCCTTGATATAACTAAGAACTTGATATGATATTATCCAATCAGATGCCTTGATATAACTAAGAACTTGATATGATCTACTCCAATCAGATGCCTTGATATAACTAAGAACTTGATATGATATTCTCCAATCAGATGACTTTATATAACTAAGAATATGATATGTTCTTCTCCAATCAAATGTCATTATGTGACAAAGAACTTTATGTGATCTACTCCAATCACATGCCTTGATATAACTAAGAACTTGATGTGATCTACTCCAATCAGATGCCTTATTATAACTAAGAACTTGATGTGATATACTCCAATCAGATGACTTGATATAACTAAGAACTTGATGTGATCTACTCCAATCAGATGACTTCAGATGCCTTGATATAACTAAGAACTTGATGTGATCTACACCAATCAATTGCCTTGATATAACTAAGAACTTAATTTGATCTACACCAATCAGATGCCTTATTATAACTACGAACTTGATGTGATCTACTCCAATCAGATGCCTTGATATAACTAAGAATTTGATATGAAATTCTCCAATCAGATGACTTAATATAACTAAGAACATAATATGTTTTTCTCCAATTAAATGTCAGGATGTGACAAAGAACTTGATGTGATCTACTCTAATCAGATTTCAGGATGTAGCGAATGGTGTGACAACACCAGATATGCAGTGCAATATATTTCTTATACTTTATAATATTTTCATGTCCAGGATGAATATCCTTTTATCATTTATAATGACAAGGGCAATACTGTCTGTTTTATTGCCTTTCTTATTCATTTAATATTATCTTATTATATTTGGCTTTGGGCTATCCATTTTTTATGTCTAAATTAAACAAAACAAAAAGTACTGGATTTTTTATCCCTTTTTTCCCAATCACATTTTCATATTCTCTTTTAATAATATTGTCATGTCTTTTTCTTAAAATTGTGTGTACCTCTTTACTCAAGGGATCATCTTCCCCACTCATTATTTTCTTGAGAATTTTGTTATCATTCCTGACTATAAAGTTCTGGTGTCTGGGATCAGGCTAAATACTGTGAAATTGTATTTAAATCTAGAATCAGCCTCAAATACACACTGATGTGGGGATCAAATCTGTTTAATCAGCAATCAGCCAAGCACAGATTGTACTTAATATAGGATCATCCAAAAATACTATATGCTGATATCAGCCTAAAATATATCCATCTTGAGCTGAGGTCGACTCTAAATGCACTCTAATCATGGGAACAGCATAGCACAGATTCTACTTTGAATACATTATAATGCTGGGATCTGTCTAGCATAGATTATATCTAATCAGTGACCAGCCCATAATACATTATAATGCTGAGATCTGTCTAGCATAGATTATATTTAATCTGTGACCAGCACATAATACATTCTAATGCTGGGATCTGTCTGGCATAGATTCTGTTAAATCTGTGACCAGCCCTTAATATATTCTAATGCTGGGATCAGTCTAGCATAGATTATACCTATCTGGGATCAGCACACAATAAATACACTTTAATGCTGGGATCAGCCTAGCACAGATTTATGAACATCATTGTCATATACATGGTGTTTCTTGCAGATTTAGCTCATAAGCTGTCTGTCCCCATAAAGCGCCAAAGTAGTGAAATTGTTATTATTTTCACATACTGACTAACTATTGGTAATGATTGAATATGGATATATAGTGTGAATATATTAGATAGTGCAAAATACTCTTTTTCTTTTTGTGTTCATTTTCTTACAAGGCATGTATGTATTCAATGTGCCACATTCCAGATGTATGCTTTGCTGTGTGTAAATATGGGTATTTTATGAAATGTGGGATTGTTTTTGTTCTTGTCTATTTTTGATACATTTTACACTTTTAATGATGTTATTCAAATTTGAAAAACAAACTTTGTTTTATATTTTTTAATTAAATTTGTTCATAAATATAATCTTTAATATTTATCTGAAAAATAAACCAGTTAAAAGCAATATTTAAATATATAGAATGTTTTGTAACATTTTGACATGTTTATTTATATAAATTGTCATTTACAATGTTTCAACTGGTCTGTAAAATATTTATTTGTAGAAATAAACATATAATAATGTTAATATCAATACAAATAAACATACCATTACTCAAGTATGTTCTTTTACTTGTTTATTTTGTTACAAACCCATCAAACAAGAATATGTATTATAATTTATATTTTATATATATATATATATATATATATATATATATATATATATATATATATATATATATATATATATATATACAGTGGGGACTAGTTAATCCAGACTTCGTTTATCCGGAAACCTTGCTATACGGACATAATTCAATGGGAACGGAATTCCTAAACGTTGATTTGCTCTGTTAATCAAGAAATCCACATTCCGGCTCTGGAAATCAATATCGGGGACCAAAGTGTAAAATTACATTAAAACTTGTCTCCATAATCTGGAAATAATCTGTCTAATATAAGAAAATTTGACAAATCGTGTATGAAAATACAGCCAGTAGAATATTACATAAAACACAATTGTGAAGCCCTTGAGAATCTATGGCCACTATCAATAACTAAGTAGTGTGACCATATTGTAAACAGTGATTGTATAACCAATGTCTGTTTTAGCTAGTCACCCATGGTGTTTTTAATAAATAAACACACTGGGATCAAATCGTCCAGGCTTTTTGACATAACATATGGTAAAAAAATTTAAAGTGTCGTTAAGCCTCTTTGTTGTTTACCAATTGTATGTAACAATCACAGTTTATTGATGGCTGTACAAATACAGTTGACAGATTTAAGTTGTGGACAGTATAAGGCTTCATTTCCAAATAAAATTGGGACATCAATCATTGGCAGCTATAACAAATTAACAGATGTATTCATTAATTTATTTCAACCATTATTGAATATACGGTGTGATGAAATTGTTAAAAAAAATGCTCATGCAATTAGATCAAAATATTAAATAATTTCTTGCTATACAATGTAAGTAAAGAGTATCTGCTTTTTTGTGCAAGATGCACCCTGCAGATATGAAGCTACCAATCAATCATTGTGATTCAGAAATAAGATACTAAGTTTCATGGAATGATGTCGCTGTTCTACAAATGTCAAATCACTGTTGTACAATGATTAAACGGTGACTGAACATAAAACCAAACTCATAAACAACAGCTATGACCACAATATTTTTCAATAAAGGCTTAAGGAAACCCAGATTGTCCCAATATATAAGAAAAATGATCACTTGATTCCATCAGTATTCTTCCAACTAAATTAAAACTCTGCCAAGCTATCTGCAACAAGATTACTCTTACTTTTACAATATCTTATACCCGTACTTATCTATTTCAGAAAGGATTTTAGCTCTCAAATAACACTAATGTGACTACCAGAAGACCTGTGCCAAAACAAATATGCTGTTGCTTTTTTGATCGATTTATTAAAAGTGTTTGACTATTTACTCCATCAATTCCTCATTCAGAAAATGGCTGTTTATAAACTTTCAGATTCGGCATTAAATAATATCACAGATTACATCTCAAACAGAAGACAATATGTCAAGATAGGAAACTCAACTAGTTTTCATGGGCAAGTATCTATAAAGGGGTACACCAGGGATCCATTCTTGGTCCAAGTACATTTTAATATCTTTATTAATAAGATCTTGATCATAAGTGACTCGTGTATGGAAACTATGCTGATGACAACGCATATGCCTATGCATCTCACGATAACACACTTGTCTACGCTCACCATGATTTTAATTAATAAAATCGACTTTGGAAATGGAGTGCAATACACTGATAATATGGTTTACCAGCTATAAAATGAAAGCTAACCCTGATAGATTCCAAGCTATTGCCCTTGGTAAGAAAACCAACAAACAAGTTGTGACTTTCTTCTCCAGTGAGGCTAATATATCTGATTTGATAAAACTTCTCAGAGTCACTTTGAAATATATGCTCATCTTTAATCAGCAAGTCACTGAAATTTGCCAGAAAGCATCTGAACAATTAAAGTGCCCAAACTAATTGAAAAATACCTTACAACCAAAGAATACTGGTTGTTTACCATTCTTTAATCAGGGCAAATGTCAAGTTCTGTCACTTAACCCACATAGTCCCACTATGACCACCTCTCCGGTGGCCTAGTGGTTAGAGCGTTCGCCGCGGAAGCGGGAGGTCGTGGGTTCGAACCCGGGCCGAGTCATACCAAAGATTTACAAAAATGGTACTTACAGCTGCCTCGCTTGATGCTCAGCATTAAGAGGTTAGTGTTAGGACTGGTCGGCCTGGTGTCAGGATAATGTGACTGGGTGGGACATCATGCTACATGTCTGCGGCATGATGCCTCAGTGCTAGACATCACTATAAACTGCCTCACAGCAGACATCGTAGCGATATGACTGAAAAATTGTTAAAGCTACGTTAAAAAATCCTAATCAAACAAACCCACTATGACCAAGCTTGAAAAGCTCCATGAAAGAGATGAAACATTACTCAGATTTCATGGATTATGCAAACTCTCAACTCTCCACATCCGAAAGATGAAGACCATGGTACTTGAAGTACTAAAATTTGAGACAAGAAATGTCCATCATACATGAATGATCAGGTAGTTTTTAAAGTCTTACTATTTAGGCATGTAAACACAGTGTAGATCCCAAACATTAGAAAATAAAAAATATTGGCTATTATCTTTAGGTTTGCAGAAGCAAAATTATAGATGGGGTAATGGATAATATTGTTTATGAGGTGTTGGATGGTATATAAGGGCAGTGTGTGTGTGTGTGTGTGTGTAGTGTTGGATGGCACAGATGGTGTGTGATCGCATGTTTGTGAGATTTCATCTCTTATACTCTAAACTAACACAAGGTGTTTAGATAAGTTTATATTGGAATGTTAGATAGTATATAAGGTATGTAATAGTATTGTTGTTAGATTTCATCTTCTCTTACACTTTAAGCTAACGCAGGACATTTATTGGATAGTGTGTGTGGGTGATGGATGGTAGAGATGGTATAATGGATATTATTTTTATGAAGTGTTAAATGGTACATAAGGTGAGAATGAATATTTGAGATTTTATTTCCTTTCTTACACTCGAAGCTAGCACATTGTATTTTGGGATAGTGTGTGTAAGGGGTGTTGCATGATATAGTTGATGTGGTGGATGGTATTTTTGGGATAGTGTGTTAAGGGTGTTGCATGATATAGTTGATTTGGTGGATGGTATTTTTGGGATAGTGTGTTAAGGGTGTTGCATGATATAGTTGATTTGGTGGATGGTATTTTTGGGATAGTGTGTAAGGGGTGTTGCATGATATAGTTGATTTGGTGGATGGTATTTTTGGGATAGTGTGTTAAGGGTGTTGCATGATATAGTTGATTTGGTGGATGGTATTTTTGGGATAGTGTGTAAGGGGTGTTGCATGATATAGTTGATTTGGTGGATGGTATTTTTGGGATAGTGTGTTAAGGGTGTTGCATGATATAGTTGATTTGGTGGATGGTATTTTAGGGATAGTGTGTAAGGGGTGTTGCATGATATAGTTGATTTGGTGGATGGTATTTTTGGGATAGTGTGTTAAGGGTGTTGCATGATATAGTTGATTTGGTGGATGGTATTTTTGGGATAGTGTGTTAAGGGGTGTTGCATGATATAGTTGATTTGGTGGATGGTATTTTTGGGATAGTGTGTTAAGGGTGTTGCATGATATAGTTGATTTGGTGGATGGTATTTTTGGGATAGTGTGTTAAGGGTGTTGCATGATATAGTTGATTTGGTGGATGGTATTTTTGGGGCAATGTGATGGATAGTATGCTTTTCTATTTTTATCTCCTCCTCTTTGACTCTAAGCTGACACAGGGTTTTTTGGGATAGTGTGTTGAATGGTATTTGGATATTGGGTGGTATAGGTCGAGTGATGGATAGTATTTGTATGGCGTGATGGATACTGTATTTTATTTGGTTTCATCTTCTTCTCTTCCCCAGCTAGCATGTGGCATTTGGGGATAGTGTGTGCATAAGGGTGTAGGTGGTATAGTGGTTTGATGGATAGTATTTTTGTGGTGTAAGGGATTAGCTGGTGTGTGAAATTTCATTTTCTTTTCTTAAGCTAACCACGGCATTGTTGATAGTGCGTTTTTTGAGATATTGGATGACATATAATATGTATGATTGTATGTTTGTAAAAGTTTCATCTTCTTACACTCTAAGTTAACATAAGGCTTTTTGAATAGCGTGTATGACTGGTTGGTTTATAAGGTAAGTGATAATATTTTTGTTGGATTTCATCTTCTTCGCTTACACTCTAAGCTAACACAGGGTGTTTGTTGTGCCTAATTTGACCATTCAAACTTAAATCCCTTTACCATGATCCTTCCCCTTGAGGCCAACTCGAACACTGTTACTAAATAACCGCCCAATTGAGGTCAGCCACTTCTAACACTGGTACGTTTTGAGTATATGAATATATACTTGGACTTTCCCCAAAGATTTCCTACAATTGAGGCTATAACTAGATACTATAGTTTTATTCTTCTTCCCCAATTTCTCGCGTGTCTAGAAAATATATACTCATTCACTCTTACCCCCCCCCCCCCTACCGTTTTGTCTTTGTGTTGTAAAGATATTTGTTTGTTTGTTTTTTGTGAGCATGTTTTGTTTGTTTGTGAATACAGTGTACACATGTTTTGTTGTGTGTTTGTGTATGTCTACATTTTGTTTGTCGAATATAAACCCCTTAAAAAAAAACTTTGTCCCTATAAATTCGTTTCACAAAAGCTTTTACCATACCTACCTGAAATCACATCACAATTATTATTTTCAGTTCTGTTGAATGTAGTTCTAGCCTATTTTTAGAACAGATTTTCCTCTCTCATTTTGGTGGTGATAGAATAGTTTTATTGATGCATTTTTGGTAGGGATGTAAAGGTAATTCTTTATTCTTGAGAATATGAGCTGAGAGAGTGGTTGTCAGTGTGTCATTTGGCGACAGTCCACATGGAGTAATAAGGCCTTGGTGATGATCCGGAAGTGAAATCTGTTCTGTTTACAGTGCAGCCTCTCAAAAAAATGCCGGTGAACCCCTGACAAGAACTTAACCGTGAAGTCATCTTCAGATGTATTTTAAACTAACATATAATTTGTGTTGATTTTAAATTAACATATAATTTGTGCTGGTTGTCACACAGTTGAAAGGTCAGTACTGAGAAATAAATGTAGAGATCATATATTAAAATTTATTGGGGATGATTGTCCACCTACAGTGGCGTATATTAAGGTCAACTCGAACAATGTTTCCGCCCATATGAGGTCAGCCACTTGCAACAGTGTTGGCATTTTTTCCCCAGTGTCCAGTACTGTGACATCATTGAGACTAAACATTGTGAGGCTATAAACGTTTCCTCCATTTTCTTTATATAAACCCATTTGAAGTTATAAATTATGAGGCTATATTCCTTTTTCACTTTTTAGCATGGAAGTCCATTGAGGCTATTTTGCCCCCAGTAACTACGATCATACATTTGTGAACATTTCTTTTTCACAATGTCTTAGCTTATATTTCAAATCAGCATTCATGTAAATGTTATGTTAATGGATGCTATCGGCCAGCTATTATGTATTTTTAACAATATTTCAAACAATGTTTATCAGATTCATGCAAATTGGCTTGGTAAGAACGTCTGCCTGGGACGCGGAAGGTCGTGTGTTCATACCAAAGACTTACAAAAATTACACTAACAGCTGCTCGCTTGGCGCTCAGCATTAAGAAGTCAGTGTTAGGACTGGTCAGCCTTGTGTAAGGATACCAGTAATGTGATTGTGTCTGCGGCATTATGATCTAGTACTAGGCATCACTATAAACTGCCACACTGCTGACTTCATAACGATATGACTTACAAATTGTTAAAGCTACGTTAAATAGCTAAATCACGAGGTTCTGCCTGAGAGAGAGAGAGAGAGAGAGAGAGAGAGAGAGAGAGAGAGAGAGAGAGAGAGAGAGAGAGAGAGAGAGAGAGAGTCCCGCGACTGGGATTTCCTTGTCTTGGTAGAAACACCAACAGAGTTTAGTTTTTTTTATCTCTCCCAATGTTTTGCACTTATATTAAAAATAACCCTGCCCAAATCCACCCCTGATGCGGGAGGTTGTGGGTTATAACCCCGACCAAGTCTTTTCAAAGATTATACAAATAGTACTAATGGCTGCCTGGGTGGGACAACATTCTACATGTCTGTTGCACAATGCCCCAGTGATAGACATCATTTAAACCGTCAGACTGCATTCATCGTAGCGATATGACTGACATTTTTTTTTTAAAGCTACGTAAATCTCTCTCTCTCTCTCTCTCTCTCTCTCTCTCTCTCTCTCTCTCTCTCTCTCTCTCTCACACACACACACACTGCACTTTTGCAATATAATTAGCATATTCAAACCAGTATTCATCAGGTTCTATTATTGCCTCTCACTCAGTATAAAGGTCATATGGTTTTGTACTCTTTTATGAAAATCTGAATAATTATCTAAGCAAACTCTTGTTATATCTGTTGCTCTTAGAAAAGAAATAAAACTAATCATGAAAAAAGTTATAATTGTTAAGTGTTGCATGGATTGTGCAATGATCGTCTCGAGCAACGTGCTTTGGTTTTGTAAAAGCGCATTAACGAATCTGTTAATGAGGACAATAGGGCGATTTGTCGACCCCAAGTACACACAGAAACATAAAAATATTAGATATTATTACTGTATTATCATTTATTCGATGAATGTCATGTGAAACTGACAATAAATAATTAATATATTTTATTACGGTTAATTTTTAACTTTCAGCTGTTCTAATCTGGAAAACGCTCTAAGATCAATTACATTAACCGCAAACACTAATATGGGAATCATTAATTGGTCAAATCCGTTTGCTCGAAACCGCTTAATTAAAGCAATTTCTGATGTCATTTGCCAATGTATGAATTTAATACTATTCTAGAACAAACTGACTTGAAATAACTCTGCAATAATTAACTACATGGAAGTGCAATTATTTATATTAATATAAAAATATATAGTCAACAATCAGTTTTAACGGGTTTAATGTTTTAAATTAAATATTTTCAAAGGTTTCAAAGGTTACAGTGAATATTAGCCGGTTTACTGGTTCGAGATTTTACTCAAAAGACAAAAGTTCAACGATAAGAATAGATTAAAATTAATGATAACAGCGGAGTACGTTATACTTTTAATTTAGTCACCAAAACTCTTTACACGGGGAAACACGAGCAAGAGAAATCAATAAATACATTGGGCTAATTTATATACAGTATTGTTTGATAGTGTTGATAGTGGTATGATTTATGAAAATGTAACTCGTATTGTTTATTGATACTGTGGAAAGTTCGTTTGGTTATAAAATCTAAATTTGATAGCTCATACATATTTTGTTCTGAATTTGGCTAGAAATTTGATACTAATTGATGTCAATTTAAAAGACAAAAACCAACCTTTCACCTTCTGTCACTATACTTGCGGAAACAGGTATGTGGATTCTGTTGTTTTTCATTTTAATGTTTCATATAGTCCGAATCAGCTTGCATCATGGGCCGAATCAGGTTGTAATTTGGTCTGAAATCGGCAACTGTTTGAATGACATCAACAGTCGATCTCAACATATTTAATGATACTGCTTCAATAGTAATACATATTAGCAAATCCATTTTGTAATAATAGTAACAAATGATGATTTGGAACTATGTTCGAAAAGGTCTGCAAAAAAATATCACCAGTATATACCAGGAAACAATTAACCATCAACAAATTATATCTATTCTGATACGAGTTCATAAGGATCAAGCAATATCTTCTAATATTTAATGGCATTTAACTTTTGTATATTGCGAGCATGCGCTTCTCTTCGTAACACAATTTGCATGACAAGAGGGTTTATCTCGTTATTTTGTTTTCAAGTGGATCTGCCAACCTGAGCTCCGCATGGCAAACGATACTAACTATAGGATAAAATGGGAATCAGTACAAAATAGAGTATATATGGGTTTGGCTGGCCAGGATTGGTTGATAACGTAAATTATTCTTTTTTTTTTTTTTAAAGAAAAATAATCTTATTAGAGCTTATCCTAGTTGTAACTGAAAAAAAACACATTGTTTTATTGATGGAATTTCAGTCTTGAGTTTGGAACTCTCATTACAGAAATTAGCACCTGACTGAGTAATTGAAAGCACGTTTCAAACATACGTAGGTCAAGAAAATGATGCGTCTCGAATCCTTTTCTGTACACCGAAGGACAAGTGCTCGACGCGAGCTTGATGTGAAGAAAAAATAATAATGTAATGGAAAAATATCATACAGAGTGAGAAAATTACCTTTGATTACCCCTCCCCCCATGACCCATTCAGACATAGTACCCTCTCTATCATACTCTTTTTATATAGTATGATAGAGGATCCTATGTCAAAATGGGTCATGGGTGTAATCTAACGTATTTTTATCACTCTGCATGATTTTTTTCCCTTTATATTATTGTTTTTTTTTTTTATTTCACATCAAGCTCGCGTTGAGCGCCTGTGCACAGAAGCCGTCACCCAGGATTCATGTTTTTGTTTTTTATGGTTTAACGCCATTTTTCAGCACAATATAGGCTATACATGGCGGCCAGTATTAATGGTGGAAGAAGAAACCGGACAAACCCCGGAAAGAACCACCGACCCACGAGAAGCTACTGGCAAACTTTCTCACATAACTACATTTGCCGAATCTTAGACTCGAACACACGCAGACAGAGGTGAGATGGCAGTGGTCCGTAACGGACAGCGCTTTAGACCACTCGGTCACTCGCCCCCCCCCCCCCCCCCATGATTCATCTATACTGATTAATATAGGTTTGATCATTAGCACTCAAAATTTTAAGTTATTGAATTTTAAAATATCATGGTGTTTGCATAGGTTTACTCTGGGAACTAAATTAGTACAGTGAGTCCTGGACAAGCTTACTTGGAATCACCTCACAATTAATACTTCCAGTTCAGTACCCATGTAGTTCTAGTCTATTTTTAGAACATTTTCTCCTCTCTCCTTTTGGTGGTGATAGAAGAGTTATATTGATGCATCTTTGGTATGGATTTAAAGTTAATTGTTTATTCTTGAGAATAGGAGTTCTGAGAGTGGATGTCTGTATGTATTTTGGCGACAGTGCACACTGTGTAATTAGGCCTTAGTGATGATCCGGAAGTGAAATCAGTGTTCTGTGTACATGCTGCTCTGTTTACAGTGCAGCCACTCCAAAAAATGCCGGTGAACCCTTGACAAGAATTTCACCGTGAAGTCATCTTTGGGGGTATTTTAGATTTTCATATGATTTGTATTGATTGTCACACCGAGGAAAGGTCAGTGCTGAGAAATATATGTAGAGAACATATAGTAAAATTAATTGTGGTGTATGGCCACTTGCGACGGCATACGGTTATTCTCTGGTGATCCTAAACTTAACATCATTCAAACGCCTTTCGTTAGAATTATGAAATGACAACGGAAGCCAGTGTAGGAATGCATATCCATTTGCGCCGTTAGTGAAACGCCTCTATCGGAGCAAACGTCATTATGTTTAGACAGAAAAATCTTAGAATGATAATAATAATAATGAGGACTTTGTATAGCGCCTAATCTTTAGAAGCTATAAGCGCTTTACAACATCTATAATGATATGACTGTATACCAAAGAAAAAAAATAAATTGGCAAACATACAAACATGCTGAAAACATATAAGATGCAAAACAGTATTAGGTCTTTAATTTTGTTCTTACAGTCGAGAAAGGTGAGTTCTAAGAGCACTCTTGAAAGGGATCACGGTGTCTTTGTGTCTAATTTAAATGGGCAGTTCGTTCCACATTGCTGGGCCCTGGTATGCAAAAGAACGTTGTCCATATGACTTCGTCCTCATAGTGGGAACAATTGAGTATACGATTGTCAGAAGAGGAGCGTAAGTATCTTACTGGTGTGAACACATAGGTGAGGCCGGATAGGCATGTTGGACTAGAGTCCGTCAGTGAAACATAGCACAGAGATCACATTTTGTGTTTGATTCTGGATCGAATGGATAGCCAGTGTAGGGTACAGAGCAGTGGGGGAGGTGTGCTCTGATCGTGGTACTCTAAGGATGATCCGAGCAGCTGTGAGACGAACCAGACAGAATTGAGTTACAATAGTCCAGTCTTGAAAGTACTAATGAACACACGTGTTTTAGTGGCATCAACTGAAAAATATTTGCGGAGCTGATGCGCATCAGCTCAAGATATGCAAAGTTGCACATGCTCATGACATGTTGGTTCAATGTGAGAATACTGTCTCTAGAGCAACACATAGGTTTAGTACTGACTGTGTGAATTTAATGTTGGTGTTGGTGATATTTATTGCTTGAGGTAAAGGATGTGATTGAGAAAGTCTTTGTGTTGTGATCAGAAAAGCATAAATTTTATTGTCATTCATCTAAAGCTTGTTACATGTCATCTATGATTTCATATCAGAAATACACCTCTCTGCTCTTTGGATGGTAGCATCAACTTCATTTGGGTGGCTAGACATATTCTGGTGTCATCAGCATACAGTTGGTGACACACTGGGTGATAATCTGTCACACTTGAGAGCGGCTGAGTATAGAGAATGAAGAGAACAGGTCCAAGAACAGAACCCCGTCGAACACCACAACATAGATCAACTGGGTTGACTTTATTCTATTTGCATATACAATTTGTGTCCTCTTGACTAAGTAGGACTTAGACCACTGTAAAGCTGTATTGTGAATGTCAAATGCATGCTGGAGACGGTGAAGTAATACATCATGGTCTAGTGTATCACATGTTGCTGACAAATCACGGAGGGTAAGGACTGTAATCTTTCCGCCATCCAAAGCAGGCAGAATGTCATTAACTACTTTCAGAAGAGTTGTTTCATTACTGTGACAAGGGCGATATTCCGACTGTACATTGCCAAAAAAAACCAAAAAACGTTTTGAATTCAAATGAGATATAGGTTGGGTTAGATCAACTTTTTAAAAGATTTTTTTTATATGAACGGGAGATTAGAAACTGGGCGGTAGTTCTTTCAATCGTTATGGTCAAGTGTTGGTTTCTTCAGTTTTGAAAAATGATGGGAATTCCCCGGATGTGTGTGTATTTTTGAGAGAGAGAGAGAGAGAGAGAGAGAGAGAGAGAGAGAGAGAGAGACAGACAGACAGACAGACAGACAGACAGAGAACATCAGTTTGTGAAGGCATTATTGGGTGTGACCGGGGCAAATTTCTGGCGATCTATTTTGAACCCATTAGTTGAGACCAGATAACCATTAATTATATTTCTAGAGAATGGACGCGAATCAATCGTGTCACTGCCATGTCGGAACGTCATTTTGAAGGGAGGTGGGGATCCAATCCTAATTAAAGCAACTGTTTGGACAGCAGCCAGACGGACTATTAGGGGCACAGTAAACGTTATTTTCCAGGTAAAGCTGTCACAATTGAAAAGTTGCAGAAACTGTAATTATCAAACTACCAGGCCAAGCTGACCCCGATTTTTGGCGCCACTGAGGATGGTACTGAGAGATTTTAATGATTGGTTACACTAGTTAAGGAGGCGTATTCTCACCAAAAATTTCCTAGGTTTTATATCGCCTCATCGGGAATTTTAATCTAAGCTTTTTCTGCAAGAGAAATAAACACCAGTGGAGACTCAGAAGAATTTGCAAGAAATTCCCTCGTAAGAAAGTGTTTTCCAAGCAATGCGACGAATTGTTTTGGATCGACGTTTGCAGCAAAGGTAGTGTGACAATTCCATGTAATTTGTTGATGCGATATATACATATATATACATATCCATCTATATCAGTTTGACGAATTGTTAATTTGTTGTCGTGTTGGCATAAACATTAGGTTTTAAGAATTGAATACATTACTTTACTTGATATGATTACGAGAATCCATCTGACTTCACCTGATTTAGAAAATTTCACGTATGATTTAGAGCGAGTGTGAAATGACGTATTGAAAATGTATCTCATTTATTCACTGTGTAACTTGTGGTGGGCTCAGAACCGCTAGGTCTCGTGTGGTCTGTATTATTGAGTGATGAGAATGCGTGACGAATTAGCCATTTGGCTAACTATGGTCATTATAGGACTCTAGGGTTCGATTGATAGTCTTAGCATCTGTGTAGCACTGATATAAATGTCTGATAACGAGCAGGATTAATGCAAAATCCCCGGTATCATAACTAAAAAGAAATTTAGGGTGTCTCTATTTATATTTTTTAAAAAGGGAGGAAATATCCATCAGAGTGCAATCTGAGACGGGAAAATCTGAAAAGTGGAATCATGTGATGTAATCGTGTTACGTATCAATACAGAGTATCAAAGGACGGATTGTTGAGAGTGGAATCCGGAGATTCAGGCATCTGAATAGCTACAGTGGAAGTCGAGCGAAAGGAAGAACAGGTTCTGAAATCATACAAGACGTTGACTTCGATTCTTCATTCGAACAAAATCTATCAGTAAACAGATCAGTTATTTTATTTGAATCCATCTGTGCTTTCCTTTGTAAATCTCGAAAGTTTGTTTTTCTAAAAGCTGAGGAATTTTTAATGTAATGACTTCAGTTGTTTTACGTAATTGATTAAATTGTTTGTTTATATGTACGAGGGCTCGTGTTTGTTGTTCTATATATCTGCTCAGATCTCTCTCTCTCTCTCTGTCTCTTCCCCCCCCCCCCCCCCCGTTAAGCATCAGACGCGCAGGCGATAAAGGTATTATGGACACCCTGGTCGCAATCGGGTTAGAAATTATAAATCAATGAATGAACGGAGTAAGATATATTGACTTTTTTATCTTGTTTATGCTTTTCGTTACCGAAATTGGCAGGGGGGGGGGGAGTTACAAACAAACGGGAATTTAGACACAGACTATAGTTACCTCGAAGAGCTCTTTGATGCTGAACTCACCGTGATCTTAATACTGTAGGGGATAATTTGGTTAAATGGACTAAGTTTGTGATGTTTTAAATCCAATTATTTCGTGTACTTCCGCCGCCATGGCAACTAATTGCATGATGTTTTTCCTCTACTTGACGGAAAATTATCAAGATATTCTGATTGCTATTTTCTCAAGCTTGTGTACAGCTAAAAAGTTCATAAAAACACGTGAGAAGTCTAGCTTGAACGAGACCTAAATATTTTACATATTGTTACCGTTATTAGCGGAAAGGCCCGAGAGTATTCCGGTGTCTCGTTATATGCGGATTGTCTGAGCATGTTCCGATTGACAACTGGTCAACGATACATCACATGTTTTGGTCTTGATTAAACGGTTTAAATTAATTGGACAACCTTAGTCTCTTGTTGTGACGAAATTGGATGATTTTAAAACACATAAAGAGACTAATAAGTAGCAAATTACTCGTTAAAGCTTGTTCTGACAAATTAAGTCTCGCAAGGTATGGCACCAGTAAGGTTGACGTTATACAGTAGGCTCCATACTTAGCAAACTTTTTAATGTACAAACAATCATTAAAAGATAACACCACAGATACCAGTAAGTGATTTATATTCCCCCATATGTGGCTGGAAATGTCAAAGGCAGATGGTCAGCAAAGGACCCCCTCCCCAACAAGTTATTATGTTTTACATGTTTTTCCCAAGATGTACATGTCGATTTATACACATAAGATTGTGTGAAAAGATACCGAACAAATTATAATAAAAAAAAAAAGTACAAATGTAATATCAGAGCATGTCCATTACAAATATAATGCCACAAATTGGTTCATTAAGAGAATATGTCTTTATAGTTGGAGGTAGTGATTTAAAACAACCTTTCAGCATAAGGCCTGTTGAGTCAATATGACTTGAAATGAGCTCAGTTAAAAAAAATATAAACTGAATTGCAATTAATTCTAACTGCTTATTCACCTTTATTTTATTGAGAAATAATATAGTTACTAACAGTAACACACAAATCATGAAAACAGTTCAATGCAATACAAATGTGTTTATGGGTTGTATGAGTACGCAAATACCTACGTCGCAATGCGTGTGCACCTTCTGCTGCCATTTTGAGTCACTAAGAAACCTTTGTCAACCTTAGTCATCATGTATATTCAGGATAATAAATTAAAAAAATAATATGATTTAACTATCAATAATATTTACTTCATCGAAATGATACATAGATTATACTTTAAAATTATGTGCCCTATATCACAAAAATAAAAATAAAGCTGGATGATCCCTTGCTTATATCGAAAGCAGAATAGTGAAGTTGAGCCGTAATAGTGTATATTAATTGCTATCAAATAGAAATGCATTTATTTTATTTTTAGAAACAAACTATTTACTTTTTTAAAAAGTGATTCGTATCAAATCCGTAGGCATGTCATCTCGAAAGTATTTTCCAGATAATGATTTTAAAGAGACAATATCAGCCATTAATTAAAGTTTCATAGCCTTTGTTTATGCTAGAACTTTTATATACAAATACTTTTCATAACAACATGTGTTTGTGCTAAAGACAGTTGACAAACCAATTTAATTAATATGGTCAAATATTGTATTTGTGGTGGAGATGATGGACGTATGATGAAACTGAATGAAAGCAATAACCATTCTAAAAAGTTTCATCATTCAAATGAAACATGTATCTAACGGAACATGATTTTGTATTACTGAAATGCTTTATGAAATATGAAATTATATATTAAAAGATTGCTTTTCAATTTGAACAATAGCTAAATGATTGATTTAAGCCCATGAAAATTGAAAATCATTACATGTTTCTACTTGTTTGTGTATCCATTTGTTTATGCATTTTTTTTATTGATCAATCTATTTGTTTATGAAAAAATAACAAAAATGGTTGAAATTTAAATATTTTACTTGAAGAAAACTAGTAGAAAAGTCACTAATTCGATCTTGTGCAGTTGACATGCACAACAGAATGTGATGTATTATATTCTTACGTACAATGTGAAACATGCCTATGTAATTATGCGAGAAGAACAATGTTATTAGGTGCTGGTTATGGGGGCTAGAGAAACAAAATGGCGGATATGAAAGTACACACGTTTTGTGATGTCACTTGAAAACAATGGATATATTTATCCATTTGTCTATCTTTTCTCTTGAGTATATTATTTTTTTTCTTAGATACATTTAGAATATCACAGGAAAATAATTAATGATAACAATAAGGTACATTTTAATATTGTGTTACAAAATAGTAACTCTTAACACAATATTTATTTGATACATATTATTTGACAGCAACACAGTTTGCATCAGAAATTAATAAAAGTCGATGATCAATTCCCATATACTACTGTTTGATAGTGTTGAAAGTTGTCTATCCCTATCCTGGTCTGATTTATGAATAGTTTCAAGATGTTTTCAAAGATATTGATTCCAATAATAAAAAAAATTTCTTTATCATAATCTTTGAAAAAGTTGTTTAGTTAAGATATTTTAAAATAATGTAATAGCTTTTTATCTATTTTGTTAAGAGTTTGGCTAGAAATTTACAAAGAACTAAATTTAGGAGCTGAAAATCAATCCTTGACATTTAGTTACAATGTTTCTAAAAACATTAATAATTTAAAATAAACCTGGTATGTGTTCCATCATTTTTCTTATATTGCACATGGTCTGATTTGGTTTGGCGCACACAGTATTAATTGATGTGTGTTATGTCATCACATAAAGTGGCTGATATTTGTTTGTTTGATTCTAGATGCCAGAGTAGGTAATCGTTAAACAACCTTCTCATGGTTTTGCATATAGAGCTTGTTAATAACATTGGATGATAGTTGGAATGGTAAATTGGTTCCTTTATTCATTAGTGCTAGTATTTCCGTTCAAGTCACCAGTTTAATAAATTTGATTGAAAATGTTTAGTTATTTAGAGCGGTGTCATAGGAGTTGATGGGTATTATCTGGAGTGGCATTGGCTCCATCAAGCACCCAGTAACTTGTTGAGTGAACGATTTATTATAATCTTTTGCATTAGCAGATTTGAAATTTAGATTAAACTTTTATCTCAAGTTTTTACACAATGAAGTAAAGTGTGATGGTCGCGTTGTTTACTGATTACAAGACAACGAACAACATTATCCTGTCAAATCATCCGCTAACATGATTAAACAAAATTTGACGTTATAGCAGTTTTTCACATTATCATATTAATCTCAAGTGATCACTGAGTAATCCAAATTATTTTGACTTAATCCTGCAGTGATCATTCAGTAATCCTACCTATTTTGAATTATTCCTGCAGTAATCATTCATTAATTCTAATTATTTTAATTTAATCCAGTAGATTTAACTCAACCATGACACAACATCATGTTAAGGTTGTATTGGAAGATGATAAGATCATCAAGTCTTCCAGAGATGACAGGACTTATCGAGCCCTAGAGTTGACCAATGGAATGCGAGTACTTCTTGTGAGTGACCCTTCAACAGACAAGTCATCTGCAGCCATGGATGTCAATATAGGTAATGTGTGTTTGTGTGTGTGTTTGTGTTTGTGTTTTGGATTTTTAACGTAGCTTTAACAATTTTTCAGTCATATTGCTACAATGTCACCAATCTGACAGTTTATAGTGATGTGGAGAACTGGGGCACCATGCTTCAGACATGTAGCATGATGTCTAACCCAGTCACATTATCCTGACACCAGACTGACGGTCCTAACACTAACCTCTTAATGCTGAGTGCCAAGTGAGGCAGTTGTTAAGACCATTTTTTAAAGTTTTTGTTATGACATGTCCGGGGATTGAACCCATGACCTTTCTAACCACTAGACCTCCGGAGTGGTCTGTTAATTGAGGTAATATGTTTTGTCACCCTGCCTGCTGTAGTTTCAGTTGTTGTTGAATTGCTACAAAACTTGGTCATTATTATGATCATTGCCTTAAAATGCTTGTATCGATAAATCACTTTGCTAATGATATTTATATGAGGCCTCTCCCCACCCCCTAATGTGTTTCCAGTTGGCCAAGCCATCCCTGTTGCTCATTACCAATCCTAGTACTTTTTCCCTTCATGGTTAAAAAGAATTCCTGAAATTGATGTATGCAATCAAATTGAGCCAGTTGTACCTATTTGTTGAAGTACTTACTCCACATTGCTTCCAGTTAACTAGAATGATTGCCATTTCTGCCTTGTAGATTAATAGCTTGTAGCTTAAAACAGTGTATCATACATAAAGAATGCTTCTTGTTTTTTTTATTGCCTTGTAATAATTGGTGGGTGGGTGATTTCACAGTATGTGAGGACAAAACTAGCTGTATAGGGTCAATTAACATACAATTTTGTTAGTAAGAAGGATTAAAAAGTTCAGATATAAAGACAAAAGATTCCAGCAAATGTTTTGTTAGAAAAGGGGACATGATCACTTTACTGCTAGTTTATTTTCTGCATGATAAGGTTTACAGTGGCTACTGGAGACCAGTCAGAGTTGAGGGGATTTATGTAATTGTTAATTGCATTGTGGTTTTGACTGTAGACTTGTAAACTCCATGGGGTAGAAGTTAAATGCATGGGAGGTGGGGTCTATTTATGTACAGTAATTACCCACCACTACTTTGGTTATATTTTGAATATTCATATTTATAACTAAAGTAGTCAGCTAATTAAAATGCAACACTATTGATAAGGTATCTTTTTGAATATTGATGTGTTTGCTACACTGGAGGAGTTTTGTTATGACAATGTTTCAAACTTTATTGGCATGAACACTTATCTTGTAAAGGGGGTGGCTGGGTTTTTGAAACCATTTTTTGTGTACTTCCAGGGCACATGAAAGATCCCAAAGATATTCCAGGTTTGGCTCATTTCTGTGAGCACATGCTTTTCCTCGGGACAGAAAAGGTATGCTTTGTGTTAGACAAAGTTTCATAGTAATCTGTATATTAAAGATTTTCAGAAAGTTTGTTTCACAGGTTTTTATTAGATTTATAGCTAGTAATACTACTTAGAGTTTAAGATCTTTTGTTTGATAAATGTACCAACTGATATTATTCTGGCTCAGAGATGGTGGTCATATTCAGCTTACTCCATATTTTATCTGAGACCTTTCATATGAAATGGGTCAATTTCTTGTTGAAGCCCAAAATCAGAGGCACAAAAAGGCTTTTTTCACAGGTCATTCAGCAGCTTTATTATGATGCAGCATGCTTTCCATAAGCTAGATTTGTGGGAGTGGAAATTTGTATCATAATACTATGGTTTTTCACATTGTTGCGAAAACAAGTCAAAAGATGTGCTTTACATCTGTTTTTGCTTGGTGTGACTGGATTTGTGGATATTCTTCATTTATCAATACTGGGTAAGTATTATTATAGAATCATATTAATATACAGTTTACATAAAATATGTTTTATAGTGCCATACAAGGAAATTTTATACCAAAACGGAATAGCACTTTGATTGATGCTGATTAATTGATTGATGTTCTTGATCTCCTAGTTTTATGACATATTTTATTTTTACCTGCATTATGCATATCACTAATTTTATTTCAACAGAAATACTTTGAAAGGACTTTATGAAGTGAAACTGTATTGTTCACCTTTTAGGCTTAACTATCAAGACTACCACTCCAGTTTCTTATTGTACCTTGTTTTGACAAAATGCGACTGAGTTATGGCCATTGTCTAAATTACAATTCGTCCTTCCCTGTTCAGTCATTAGGTTTATTACATTTTTGGCAGGGACATCTATGTTAGACATACTTGTTTGTTCATGGATATGATTATTTTTTTTCAGTGACTATATTTTACGATGTTTTGGTACATGGATCTTTATATTTTTTCAGTATGCTGAAGAAAATGAATATACAAAGGTAAGGCAATCATACATAAAGCTAAGGTAAATCATATCCAAAGGTAAAGGAATCATTTTTTAATTGGTTCTAATTAGTTAAATAAAGCTTTTTTGTATAGGTGAGTATGGAATTTAAAATGATATTGTGATCCATTGGTTTAAGATGAAACAAGAGATAGTTCTTTTTTTGTTGTTGCAGTTAACTCAGTTGCAGTTACCCCCAGCAGATTTGTGTCATTTTTGCCTGAAATATGTAGGAAACACAATTTGGGGGCTTCTGAATACATCCCCAAAAATGTGTGTCCATGTAATTTCCATTTGGCCTGAAGTCTAGTTGTGTTTGAAATGTTGTTTTTCATTGGCTATATTGCTCATGCACATATACAAGGGTAAATGTTGAATTTTTGTTATTGTTGCTTATTAGACCTATAATTTTCGTGTCCTGGCCACTTTTTACTTGATATCCCAAATCTATCTTTCAGAGAACCATTAGCTAATTGGTTGGTAAGATCTGCGATGAAAGGTAAACTAGCATTAGGGGCTGGTAATTAATCAAACAATTATTTTAAAATGATGTAATCGATTTATTACAGCCCCAAGATAATATTGGAGGGGTAAATCAGTGATTAGT
Organism: Unio delphinus; assembly: GCA_029339505.1. Lineage (NCBI taxonomy): Eukaryota > Metazoa > Mollusca > Bivalvia > Unionida > Unionidae > Unio > Unio delphinus. Next base: position 1,850,713 of record JAQISU010000311.1, on the reverse strand, counting down.
AAATTCGCTGATGCAACAAATGTTACACGTTCTGTTGCTGCATGTTGGTTAGCACGACAGGCAAGGTGGCAAATTTTTCTACCACCACCAAAACAAATTGAGTACGTACATTTTGATATCGATGATCCTAATGAAATTCATCAGGTGGATATTTATTTTTACTTCATATTGCTATTACAATAGTATTGACGTCAATACACATACAAATACATGTTGATTCTGTCGTTAATACTGTGAAACTATGAAGATTAGTAGATGGCAATACACAAAGAAATACACATTGACTGTCGTTGATGTTGCAAGTAGATATAAAGAAGTTGAGCCAGTATGAACTAAAACAGCTATTGAAGTTGTATCTGCTTTTAAATGAATTTATCATTGAGGGCCCTTGCAATGGCCTCATCTACTACAGGTTGATCTTGGCAAAGAATTTCTTTGTGCACTATCATCTTTGATGAAAAACAAAATTGGACGAGGACATACTGCAATTCATCATGATCAGGAAATCGTTGAATGATTTAATCAAACATTTGCTGAGTAATATATGGATATAATTGTGCAAGGGAAATATCCATGAACAAAGTTCAAAAAGATCTGAGATCTCAGGAAGGGGTTGAAAAAGACTACCAAGTGTGACAGCTGCATTAAATAATGAGGATACTCGTGCGATTTCTATGAAACCTACAAATGTGATCACACCCAAAAAAACTACCAATACAACGACATGATTTTTCAAAATAAACTTGTAATGTGACTGTAGAATATTTACATGAACTTGGTGAACTTGAAGGTGGATGAAAATGAGCGACTGATCGTATTTGGAGTGTAACTACACATACAATTTTGTCACATTGTTTATATTATCTCACTTTCATCGAAAAAAGGTATGATATGTGCATGATTCAATTCCTAGTTTGCTCATTCCTGTTGCAAGTCTGTGTTAAGGGGTTAAGATGATCATATCCTCAGAATTCGCAGAACTTTGTCAAAATAATTGGATCACACAGGTTGTTTTACCAGAACCTCCTGGTTTATTGAGATAAACTTTCTTATGTCTAGTCACAGGATCATACACTGATGGAGAAATTGATAATTTTGATATGTGATTATTTTTGTAGTAAATATTCTTGATTTCAGCAGATTCAAAATAATTATGTAACTTTTCTGGTTTTATTCACAATAGCTGTACTTATATAAAATTGAGTCAGCAATGCTGGAAATTTTCTTTTGATATAAAATTAATATAGAATGTATCCGTAGCGACTCGAATTGCAGTTTTAGGAGTAAAATAAGTAAACTGCATTGAATGGCCATCCATGTAACCAGCATTTGTACCTAATTAGCGTGTGTTGGACTTACAAATATATTACTCTTCATTGCATCAGCAATTATAAAATCAAGTTCAGCATCATCCATAATTAATCTTGCTGTTTATGATCATATCGACCTTGTGTAAATTTATTGATTATTCGTTTTGCGGTTTTATTTTCAAAATTGGTTATATCAGGATTTGTCAGCAGAATATTTCTTTTGTTGTGGTAACCAAACTTGTTTCTGCAGACGATATGATATAATTGCTTCACTTATTTCATGAAATATCAGTATATTTGTGTTGATCATATATCGTAACAATACGATCGGTACCCACTTCTTTTCTGAAAAGTGTCTACCAAACCAGACATAACAAATCGGATGCTGATCTTTGACAAACTCAAATGACTATACAAGCGAATCCAGTCAAATCAAAATCTGGTAAAGGTCCATTTATTGCCACTCTGGTCATCTCGTGTCTTGGATGATCTCCAAATCTTTTAAAATATCCATGACATTCACCAGTTCCAAGAAATCGTCTGGGACAGCACACTGCCATATCAACTGAGATAACATCTTTATAATTGTATTTAGTATTCCACAAAACGTCGTGTCCATATTCGCATTATTTTGAAATTATTTTCATGGAGAAAAAGTGCAAAATTTACTAAAATGTCTTAATGGATAAAACAGGTGTTCGTCAGTTTTAATTTATGATACTCTTTCTTCAAGTGCTGAAAATCATCGATACTGGTCCATGTAGCAATGTCATGACCATTTAATTTAAGCTATATTTGGTGATGCCTTTTCTAAATCATAACATGTCATAAAGAAACAGTCTCAACTTAATACATTACAAAATTCATGAATTTACCTTTTCATCTAATTTTATCCCATTCTTATTGGTTGAGTTAAAATATTACTTCTATCTTTTGCCTGTATTGATAATATTTGAACATTATATTATCAGTTTCTGAATGAACATGGTGGAAGCTCCAATGCCTTCACATCCAATGAACACACCAACTACTTCTTTGATGTAGCACCAGACAATCTGGAAGGAGCACTTGACAGGTAATATTTGGTCAGAATTTTTGTACATATAATCTAACTTCTACCTATTCACGATTAAGTATCTTTGTGTTATAAGAAACCTACTCATTTGTATTATTTTGTCGTGTAGTTTTTATCAGATATAAAATTCATCATTGTTTCAATAGTTATTTTATTAAGTGACATGTTTATAAAGAGAAAACAGACACTTTTAATTCTCTTCATTTCTTCCATTGTAGGTTTGCTCAGTTTTTTCTCTGTCCCTTGTTCACTGAGTGTGCAACTGAGAGAGAAATTAATGCTGTCAACTCAGAGAATGACAAAAACCTTCAGAACGATGGCTGGCGCTTTCATCAGCTGGACAAATCACTAGCTGACCCAAGTCATGATTACAGTAAATTTGGAACAGGTAAGAATGATCACCTAAAAATATGGAACGATACCATATCGTTTAATATGAATATTTTGAGTGTTCCAATTTTATAAGAAATGTTAAACCAAAATTGGCCAAATGATTAAAAATATTGAATTAGTTCAGGTACAGATAAATAAATAAAATACATACAGTAAACATAAAGAGAGAGTCAGAACATTTTAGAGAAGAACAAAGAGAGAGAGAGAGAGAGAGAGTATATTCCTTCTCTTTAAGCTGTGATACCATTAAATATGATGAATTATATATCATTTTTTTCTCTCTTGCATAAGCATGGTGTAATGTTGTACTGCTTGCATAGGGATATTGTGAATTAGTACTTGTAGTAACATTCCAGTAGAGAATATGATGGATAGAATTATTAAAAATGTTAAATTTTGGTATCGAAGTCAAATACTGTGTTTTGTTAAGAGTCTATGCTTTTTAAATAAGTAACAGACATGAGTGAAAGACAACAAGCTTTGTAAAAGTTAACATTACAAAGTGAAAATGAGAAGGAAAAAAAACATGTGGTATTGTGTATTAAATCCAAAAAAATCAAAGAATTATATGCACAAGTCTGGTAATTTAAAGACCTTAATAAAATTCAGTAAAAGTCCTGGAAAAAAATCCCTAAACTGAAGTTGATGTTGTGTCTGTGGTAGTTATTAAAGTGTTGATGTGTCTTTCTGTCTTTTGTTGAATCACAAAAATATGATTCCAGGTTTGAATTTACTATAAATTCCAGTGAATGTTTTTATCAGTCAATTGAATTCAGTATTTTGAAGAAAACAGATTACAGCTCAAAACCACTGGTCACAACATATATAATACAACTTTAAAGTTCTAGATGCTAAAAGCATGAATGACCAAGTCCTCTTAATTACAAGATTATATACTTCTCTATTTGCCGCAGGTCACAATTAGAATTTTTTATTTTAAAAAATATTACCTAATGGAAAAAAAACCCTTCTAGAATGATATTTACAAAACAGTAATCTGGATTATATATAATTTACTTAGGAAACTTCAGAACTTTGACCTATATCAACATGTTTATTTCTTCTATTAATAAAGGTCCTGATATTAATCCCATATACATTGATAATAATTTATCATATTAATTTTTCTACTGCATTCACACAAATCTGTATTACCATATTATTATTTTTTTTTACTGCACTCACATATCTTTACCATATTACTAATATTTGTACTACATTCACAGATATCTTTGTTATCACATTACTACTTTTTGTACTGCACTTGCAATCTTTATTATCATATTACTAATTTTTGTACTGCATTCACAAATATCTTTGCCAGATTACTAATTTTTGTACTGCACTCACAAATATCTTTGTTATCATATTACTAATTTTTGTACTGCATTCACAAATATCTTTGCCAGATTACTAATTTTTGTACTGCACTCACACATATCTTTATTATCATATTACTAATTTTTGTACTGCATTCACAAATATCTTTGCCAGATTACTAATTTTTGTACTGCACTCACAAATATCTTTATTATCATATTACTAATTTTTGTACTGCATTCACAAATATCTTTATTATCATATTACTAATTTTTGTACTGCATTCACAAATATCTTTGCCAGATTACTAATTTTTGTACTGCACTCACACATATCTTTGTTATCATATTACTAATTTTTGTACTGCACTCACAAATATCTTTGCCAGATTACTAATTTTTGTACTGCACTCACACATATCTTTGTTATCATATTACTAATTTTTGTACTGCATTCACAAATATCTTTGCCAGATTACTAATTTTTGTACTGCATTCACAAATATCTTTGCCAGATTACTAATTTTTGTACTGCATTCACAAATATCTTTGCCAGATTACTAATTTTTGTACTGCACTCACAAATATCTTTGTTATCACTTTGCTACTTTTTGTACTGCACTCACATATCTTTATTACCATATTACTCATTTTTTGTACTGCATTCACACATATCTTTATTACCATATTACTAATTTTTATATTATTTAGTTTCTTAAGAACATCAGAGATGGCTTAAGTATTAATCACTTGTGGAAAAAAAATGAAAGGAACGAAAAAAAACTTTGTTGTGGACTTTAATTCTTCTCAGATAGTAGAGTGTAAGACCATTTGATAGACTTCTGTTTTGTTGAAATCAGTAGGTTGGGGACACACAGGTTATAATCAATTTTTAAAATGTTGGTTATATTGGTTTTTAAATTTTAATTTATAAATTGTTGGTTTTATATATATATATATATATATATATATATATATATATATATATATATATATATATATATATATATATATATATATATATATATATATATTGTCTTTTAGTACTTAAATATGTTTGTGTTAAAAATGTTTTCCACATGCTTTTCTGATAAATATAGGTTTTTGAATAGAAAGTGTTGAAACAGGTCACAGAAATTGAAACTGTTACCACATTTATGACATGTTCATATAGTCAAAAGATATTCTTTTATGTTTAGGAAACAAGGAGACACTGGAAACAATGCCAAAGAAGCTGGGCTATGATGTGCGAGAAGAACTGCTGAAATTCCATGATCAAAACTACTCCTCCAACCTTATGGGAATGGTGGTTCTTGGAAAAGGTAGCAGCATATAAAAACATTGATAACTACCACATTTGGTTAAATAATGAATTTTGGTATTTGTTTTTAAATACATTGTCCAATCATAGTACTTTAGAAGAATATCAACTACCTTGAAAGTCCAGCCTTTCCATGTGAAAAAAATATGTAAACTGCATCTTATGGCCTTTTGTTTTTGCAATATGTACTAAGGTACTTTGACTGATTTCTGAGATGGGTGCCACTGAGATATTTCCACTTTAAATGATATATTTTTGAAAAATTATGTTTTAATTAGTTTCAGCTGCCACATGTTACAAGGCATATACTATATCAAGAGTCCTCATTATTGCCTGATTTCCAGTTGTCAGAAAATCAAACCAGTGTCTATTGCCCAGCTGTTAGTCCAACCAGCAAGCCCAGTGCTTACTGTATATCTGGTGGATATATACAGTGCCACATATAGGAATGAGGATGTTTCCATGCTGCTGGTATATAAGAGCTAACCCCACAGTGGGTGCTAGAACAACCTCAACCAGTTGGCTTGCTGTCTCCACATTGGCATTTGGATGTTAGTTTTGAAGTTAGTTTTGAAGTTGCTGTGGAGGAGATTTACAGACATTTATCATCCTCTCATTGCCCACAATTTCTGTAGGCAATTCTTATAAGATTAAGGCTTGAATAGATGCTGAAGAGGGGGACATACATTATCAGAGATGGCAAAGATTAAAAAGTTCTTTGCAAGTCTGTCAGACAAGATTGAGGACCCAGGAAATTAAATTTTTGTTCAGTCCAGATAACCAGTTACCATAACATTTTTATCTCACTGGTTTCACACACAGACCCATACAATGCCAGCTTTGTAAGCTTGGATAAAATAGTGTGGTGGTGAAAATGTCAGTCTTGCTCTTTCAAAAGGTGGATTGGCATGTTCTCCATACTACCTCCAGATTAGTGTGGAATATGGTGTCTACTTATATGCTTAACCAAAAATCTAAACAGTTTGCTTTTTTGCTGTGTATCATTCCCATAATAATGCCTTGATAGTTTTGACCAGTTTAGATCTGGTTTGATGAGATGGCCTTTCTTCATTTGTCTTTTCTAAAGCGTCATCATTAATTGACTCTCAAGTTTCATTGCTACCTCCTTTGCATATGTGTCAAATGAGTCTTATCTACAATGGGGATGAAAAGAAGATAATTATAGGGCATGAGATTGGAATCCTTAGGTTCTAGTCTGACTAAGTCATTGCCACAAAAGATCATTCCGTATATCATTGTTGCTGGCACTGTTGAAATGATGTTTGTTGGCATCACCATTGTTTTCAAATTCATTTTTGTAGAATTCCATTTTATGTAGAAAAGTGAATGTTTCTTATGTCAAATGTTTTCATAACTTGTTGAATGTAGGTTTTGGCACAGGTTCATGCTCACTGACCAAACTAACTTCATGCAGTGTTGTATAATTGAATCCTGTGACACTTGGCTGGTCATTCTGATATCTTGACATGTGAGTGAAGACAAATTGACAGTCATGGTTACTTTAAAAAAATGTATGCAGTGATTTTTCATTTGAAAATTACTTGAGTAAATGTCTTTTAGAATACTATTTTATAGGTCTGCATCAGTAGACAATGAAAAGCAAGGCCACATGACTGGTTAATAAACTAATGATATTTCATTTTTTTTTGCACAAATTTATTGATCATGTATACAAAATGAATAGCATCAATCACAATCAAATAATCAACAGATAAACTTAATCTTATTAAATGACTTCTCTACAAGTGTTTAGTTGTGAATAATTCATCTTAAAATCTGGCTGTTTTTAAAGCTTCGGGGTCTTCAGATTTATCACCAATAATTGGCACTTGTGTCAAGTATTGTGTTAACTTTGTGTGTCCATCTGACATTTTCTGATGATTTGTTTCACACATAAGCCTACTACAGTACTTGAAAACCTTAATTAAACTATTCCAGTTTATGTCAGGAATTCAGTAGCTAAAATAAATTTTGAAGTTTGAAGTGAGTTTCAGTTTATGGGAGATTGTTTTCTTTTGGTTGACCAAATGTATAGCATATCAAAACATTTTTTTACCAGCTACTCAGATCAATACACAAATGCAATTTTATATTTATTACATAGCCCCATGTTTTACAGTTTTCAAATATCTTCTATTATACAGTGTAATTGGAATTAAAAACAAATAAGTTTTTTGTAAGAGTTTTATTCCTTGTATCTAGTGATTAAGATGGAAGAAAATGGAGACTCCATAGCAACCCATCAAACTTAGATGGGGGAACACTTAATTTGCACTTGCTAAAATCACAATAGGTACTAAGCAAAGACATAACAAGGTCATTCTTGCCTGTTATTTGGCCATCTGTTTATTATATTCTGTTTATTATATTTGATTTAGAATCTCCAGACGATCTGGAGAAGATGGTGGTACCATTGGTGTCAGAAGTGGAAAACAAGAATCTGCCTGTCCCAGAATGGACTACTCCTCCTTTTGGAGAGAAAGAAGTGCGGGTAAGAAACATCTTATTATAATACAGTTTGCATGCAATTATATTGTAAATTGACATATTACGTAATTCGTGAATAGATTATTGTTTCTGTCTTGTTACATTGGGAATTCACTTTTATTATTGAGGTAGTACGTTTTGTAGATTTTGTGATTGGAGCAGAACACAGATTGAATTTCCTAATGAACTGGTTCCACCTGTAAAAAAATAATGACTACTGTTCTCTTCAGGAGTATACAAGATGTTAAGTTCACAAAAATATATAATTTTTAATCAAACCATGAACTGTGAAAGTATGTGAATTAATGTTATCTTACATTTTTAAATCAGATACATTTGTTGACTGTTTATAGTTTATAACGTTTATGGTGCCTTTTGTATTATAACTAATTGTCATTTTTCATGCAGCATTAATCCGTACAAATGATCTTTTTTGCCTTTAGTTTTTGCTGTATTTTGAACTTAATTCAATATTTTTACATCATTTTATTGAATGATATATTTTGTTCTATATTAATGTGCACAAGTTTGTATTTCTTGCAGACTGTTTGTTATGTAGTACCAGTGAAAGACATCAGAAACTTGTCTGTGAGCTGGTCTATACCTGATCTGCATGAGCATTATAAAACAAATGTAAGTCTGAGTTAGAAGAGAAGATAAATATATTTTTTTTAATTGTTTTTCTTGTTTCATCTACAATTTTTAACAATTATCATATGCATATATGTGGCAGAACAAGAGACTCACAGCAGTAGATTTTCAAAATGTTGATATGTAGATTAACTTCTGAAAGTTTACATTTTTTAAGGGAATTGAAAGAAAACAAGTGCAATTTTACCATAATATGTATTCTCTTCATGCTATAATAATAATACAAAAATTGGAATTAAGTTCAGTTGAATAATGTTACAGTTACCTAAATACAAACCAGTATATTGTCAATTAAATGAAAACTTTTTTCGCAAGATCGCTAACTGGTGCCTATGGAATGATCTTGCATTTATGCCCTACCTCCACCAAAGGTTGGCCAATATTGTTCAAAGTTTTAGAAACTAAGTAAAACATTTTGCATGACTCTCTAGATGACAACAATAAGATTATCAATTAAAGAGTTTATTGTGTTAGCCATCAGAGTCCTTCTTAAACCTACTTTTAATCTGATTATTCAGCCATACATCATTGCACCAGTATTTCAGTAAACTAGTTCCCTCAGGATTCTAAAATGTAGATGTAGAATGCATAAAAACATCTTTGTGCTATTGAAATTTTAGTAAAATTCATTTATTTTGAAAAATATATATGTAACAGACAAACTCAAACATGGTACTTTTGGCCTACCGCCAGTAGAATCACATGTATGCATATGTTGAATTTAGTTGTCATGAATGAATATTACAGCTCTTTGATATAAATTAATATTTTTTATACAAGAAAGCGTTAGATGGTTTCTGAGATATCCATTACACAAGTAAGATTTTATTCCTTAGGGCTGCTCAAATTCTAACATAAATCAGTAGTTTTGGAGTCTGCAAAAGTTCCATCACTGATCATTGATCATTCTCGTTACTGATTGATGATGAAAGAAATATCATTTCATTTTGTCAGTGTGATTCTATCTTATAAACAGACATTCTAAGGCCCAACAATAACCTTTTAGATCACCTATAGAAAATGGCATGAAACTGGATTTCCACCAAAGCAGATAAACATTTTGATTCTTTAATTGGGTCATTTCATTAAAAATGAATATGATAGTGGATTTCATTAATCAGAATAGCATTATAAATTACACTCCTCTTTACAGCCAGGTCATTACTTGGGACATCTGATTGGTCATGAAGGAGCTGGTAGTCTTCTGTCCGAATTAAAAGCCAGAGGTGAGATTTTTTATCACAGCATTCATTATGAGTCTGTAAATGTAAACAAATAAAATGTATATTTCCATTTCTAAGGTAAACAGGTAGAATGTCCACATTCAAGTATGTAATGTGGTTGTCATGGAAATGAAACATGCAACTCATGCACTATCCAGGATTTCCTGTTTGTAAGACAGAAGTATTTTGATGTTTGAAGAAACTGTATGAGAACACATACCACCTGACAAAATTGTTAGACAATTTATGGACTTTTAAAGAGAATGCAGTTTCTTCAACAAATTTTAATGATAAGTAATTTACATATCTTACTTAATCTGTTACTTTTTATACATTTTACAGAATTTTAGCATCTTTTTATTTTGTATTTGATATTTACCTTTTTTTTGGAAGAATTAACTTCCTAAGACTTTATGCAGTTCTTTAATTCTTTTGATGTTTACCTTTAGTTGGCACTACATAGCCACTTTTGTGCTGAGGTGTTTATAAAACATATTTTCCTTTTTATCATCACTGAGTAGTATGTATAATAGTAATAGTAATTATTTAATACTTTTATTTACACACCAACAAACTCATTTCTTATTATGAGCATTTTTAAGTCTTTCAGCAGTGTGAAAGTTTATTATAAATATCTAGACATGCATGTACAAAAATTCTTTCTGATACATAATCTGAAAAGTGAGACCAATTTTTAATTTTAATTACATCAGTTGATAAAGTCTGCATGAAATTATTGAACATATTAAAGTTGTTTGTGATACTAAGGAAGCAGTTATCATTGTCATTCTAATACAAATAAAAAAAGAGCAGTTAATCACACAAAATGGTTGTTTTATGTTGTGTTGCTTAAAAGGTATCAAATTCAAACAGTTTGAAAATAATGCATTTAGTATGTTTCTGCTCATTTATGCTAATAATTGTATAAGTTTATGATGGTTAGCTATCTCTTTCATTGTAGGAATCTCAACATGGCCCAAGCTGCTATTTTGTTAGACTTTATAAAAAAATATATATGTATCACCAGTGTTTATAATGCAGTATTTTGGTACAGTGTGTGAGTATTCAGATTCATAACAGAGGAGATAAACAAATTGTCAGTCTCTCATGCACATTTTATGTTTCTGATCACAGAACAAAACTGCACATGATGTGAAATACAATGTGTTTATTGATATAAGCGATTAACGAATCGGACAATTGAGGTGTGTAACATTTTAGTTATTTCTTAAGTCTGGTATCAAGGTAGTTACAATGGAACAGATATTTTACAAAGACATGATGTGTAACATGCTTTAGTACCATGATCCTCTCATCAGACTGTCCTACAAAAGACACTTTGTTTTGTTATATTCTAAGTAACACACCACATCCTGAAAATAGAAAAAATACATGTAGCAGATGCATAGCATACATACCAAAAATAATGCTGTGCTATCTTGGTGATCTGAATTACAGAATGTGTCCCAAATTAGTAATATCAGACTGGAAAAATAATGCAGTCATTGAGAATCTTTCCAAATGAATTCACTGTTACAGTCTGCATAATTTTTTGAAACCTTTTTAGGTATTAATGCATGCTATAAAACAATGACTGCATCTTCTAAAATTAGAGTCATTGTAATTTTATATCAATAAATTTATACGCAATTTATCAAGGCTAATTGCTGACATGCTAACCCACTTTCCCATACTCCCATTTATCTTAGTTTTTCTGATATTTTGGATCATAAAATTTGATATATTTATGCATGGAGGGGCACTGTATTATGATACTTATTGGGAATAATAGTCCTTAAGTCCACGTTGTCTTGGTGGAATGCAAACCATGGTAACAACTGGTGGGATATAATTGCAGAATTAGAGATAGTAATTGAATCACCAATTAAAGTGTAATTTATAAATTAAGTAAGGTTTGATTCATGCCCCATTTTTTAAAGACCTCATTGCAGAGTCAGGTTAATCCAATATTAATTATATTTAACATATTATGAAAAGATGTAAATAAGAGAAACTTTGGATAACTTAAAAACTTTTTGATTTTTTTAATCAGTTTATTTCCAATGGCAGGAAGTCTAAAAATGTATAATGACAGAATTGTCTTAAGACGTGTATGAAGTCCTTAATTCCTATGCCAAAAGAAGTAACAGGCAACAGCAGTTTTTAGCATTTAAAAGTCATGCTTCATCAGAGCTGTTTATTACTTAATTTTACAAGAAATTTGTCCAGAATATTTCACAGATATATAATCTGCAGCTCAAGGTGTCACTTATATTTCACAAGATGAGCATTTTTAAGATTGGTATAACATCAATTTTTAAGAAACTCAGAATATGACTATTTGACTGATCTTTGAATTAGCTGACACCCCACTCCTTTTTATAGCAACAGTTTGCATGAAGTGACCATTGATGTTAGACCAGCTATCAGTATTGCTGTGGCAAACTAGACAGTTCCTAAAATTACATTGGACTTGGGGAAACGACTGATAGACATCTTCCATGATGAAACCAGTCTTTATATATAACCTTCTTCACAGCAGTATAAGTTCATTTGCTTGTAACATGGCATTAAAGTATTTCCCTGTTTAATATATTCCCATATCACATAAATGTTAAGAAATAAACTCTGCTGCTACATCTTGAATTTCTTTTTTCCCATTTATACACCATATAGACAAAGGGAAAACACTCTTACCTATTATCTCCCTTTACCATTGAAAGGTGGATATCCTTCAACTGGATGTTTGCCAGTTTTAAGCATTATATTATTTTATATTAGCTAGATATTGCAATGACCAACAGACAGAAAACTCTGTCAACAAGTAAATAGCTGTGTCAAAGTTAAAATGGAAACAACATAGGACTGGCTGTCTATAAAGAGGGACATACACTACTCTCACATTGCACCAACATGTCATGAACATATGCAAGGCTGCATATCTTGAGCAGAGACAAATGAACTCCATTCACAAATATCTTTCAGTTGATACCACTAAAACACTTGTGTGTTCATTAGTACTTTTAAGACTGGAGTACTGTAATTCAATTCTGTCTGGTTCATCTCAATATATACTCCAGACACATACACACACACATGTGTGCTCGCATGTGTGCACACACACACACACACACACACACAGACACACACACACACACACACAGCAGAAGTAGGTCAATGCAATTTATACTCCAAACTTTACTGACTTTGTTGTATCAAGATTAATGATATATAATGTGAGAGTGTATGTACTAAACCCTCATATCAAAAGTAGTAAACTGTAACCCATTCACAAAGGTAGATAACTCTAACCTATAGTTCATGCTTCACTGACCTGGGTTCAGTAATACGTGCAGTTCTTGCCAGAAGTCAGACTTGTAGTCAATATGATCTGGCTGTCAGTGGTGGACAATGATAAAAATTATAAAATTGATTTTAAGAAATATGTTTTTAAATGCCCAGTGAAATGTAATTTATAAAAAAAAATTACTTTCTGAATAAATGAGTGTCTCAGCAGCTGTTTGTAAATAGAGGTCTTTTCAAACCTGCATAATCTATCTGCCAAATATTTTGAATTTATTATTTTGCTTCAAAAATTTCTGCCATACTTTCTAAATTTGATTTGGACTTTGACCATTGCATTTAACTGCTTTGTCCAGACAAAAGTTTTTTGTTGTTGTTGTTGCATTAATGTGGTTTATAGTCTTTATTTTAACTTTTGTTTCAGGTTGGGTGAACACACTTGTAGGAGGTCAGCAAGGTGGGGCCAAAGGATTTATGTTTTTCATGGTTAATGTCGACCTTACAGAAGATGGGCTAGGTATGGTATATACATTTGAATACTGGCATCAGACTTTTACTTTACCTAAAATTTACTTCATAAATGTGATGCTTACTTTATAACTATAAACTTAAAACCAATTTTCCATTCCTTGGCTACAGTATAAAAGAAATTGACAAGAAAAAACTTGTATGACCAGGGCATTGTACATTCTTGTCATAATGGATACAGTGGGACCCCGCTATAACCCGCCCCGCTATAACCTGAATTCGGATATAACCCGGTCGTGGCATGGCTCCCGAAATTTCGGGTAATTTATTACAGGTATTTTTCTCAAAGACCAAAAAAAAAAAAAAAAAAAATTTAAGTATGAAAAAAAAAAAGGCAAGAGTTTAATTATCATTCTCATATTCGTCTAAACAGTGTGAAAAAGAACCTGTAGAAAATGTATTATCAAATTTTCTTCTAGTTTTGTGCAAAAATAAACGTCGTTAACACGAACCAATTGCTGGGCCTACTGAGAACTTTGATCTTTGTTTATTGTTGAAAAATTACAGCTCATAAGTGTCAATATTATAATTACTGATTCCTGAGTAATGAAGCCATCGTGTCTGCTTTGTGTTTGTCTTGAATGCATTCGGAATACAATGATTTCTCTAATAATATCTTATATATGTTCTCTTAATTTCATACACAACTAAACAATAGCCAATGCGGGGGTTGATAAAAGATTCTCACCAGAATGTATATAAATCAATCAATTTAAGTACATAATTCAGTGGTTAAAATATCAGCCAGTTCTGCCTGCTGTATTAGAGTACATCAAAAGAACATGACGCAATAGCTGGGCGGCAAGTTCAAAGGACTTTGACTAGCAGCTTGGGTGGGAAAATGTGCTGAAATTTACAACGACTGAATTCAGAGACGGAAAGATCCTGAGATGTACATGTAGTTATTATAAGAATACACTTTAGTATCCATTATTTAATCTACGGACATGTACTATTTCATCATTCGTTACGTAATTTTTGCTATTTTCTTTTCATTGAATTCAGTCACATAATGATCTGTGACAAAATTATTGAATATTTTACATCCTTGTGTGGATATTTTCGATGGAAATATATGTATTATGGATTCAGTGTATGTTACAAGATTCGCTGGTGAGTACACGGTGTTGATACTCTTTTCATGCAATAGATTATACAGGTATATATAAATTAGACACGTGCATGTACCAATGCATGGTTCTCTGAATAAAGTAATATATTAAATCTGCAATTTCTGTTACCACAGTAAATGTTTTTCTCATTTAATATATATTGATCAAAAATGGTAATTGTCCCATGCATTTTCGCACCCGCCTTTATGTACCCCCCACCCCCACCCTGCAATTAAATCCAAAAATGTGTTGGTATTGTACATGGTTGCTTATAACACGGTTCGGTTCATATCCCGGTCGGATTCTATGTCTCCCAACTACCGTGTTATAGCGGGGTCCCACTGTATTAAGCAGTATCGTGCTTATTAACAACATAACCTCCCATAACATCTGTCAGTTACAGGTATAGAATACATTTGTAAATCACTAGTTGTTCCAAGGCAATTATCTTTAGAAATCTGGTTGCCCAGTAAACTGCTGAGGTCACCCTTGTAATCAAAACTGTTGAAGTTGATTATAAGTTGTTTAATATAACACAAACCTTTGTATCCTTGATGGAAATGCTAAACAGCAAGTCATTTTCTCATTTCTTATATTTGTATCACTTTTATATATGCACAGTTCTTTGCTAGCAGAGAAGACCTGAAGTTAAGATATCTACAGAAACAAGATTTATTTCTGTACTGCACTGTGATCTGCAGTTTAAATTGCTGTATTCAAATGTGTAATACATCCATAGTATTTGCCACTCTTACCCCAAGCAGTTTGTACTGCTTTTAATTTTTAAAACAAAAAGATGCAAGGATATAGAAAATGCACAAAACTTATTAATTTTTATTCATTGATTTATAATTTCTGACCTGATTATTGCCAGGGGATACCTAATACAATCATCTTGTTTGTGTTTCAAACAAAGTAGAAGTTTCAGCAAAAAAAACCTTAAGAAAACAAGAACCTGCTCACAGTTCTATTTTTTCTTCCTGAAAAATTGTATTTTCATTGAAGTTGAGATCTTCCTTTGACTAAATGTACATGAAGATAAAAACTGTGTCATTTGCATCCAATACTTTTAATGATATGTTGTAATTTGGAACAAATTAAAATAATTGGAACAAAATAAAAACTAGTGCAACTGGCATAAATCTAATGTCAGTGGGTTTAAACTCTCAATGTCACAGAAATTTATGATTTGTATTCTAGTACTAATTCACATGGCTTTACCCGATTTGTGACAAGAATTTTATCTAACTGGAAATCCAGGTAAATAACATAAGTAAATATATGTTTTTTATATGTTTTTCAATAAATATATCATGTTGTTATTGTTGTAGGGTTTAACGCCATTTTTCAGCACAAGATAAGCTATACATGGCGGCCAATATTATTGGTGGAGGAAGAACCCAAGAAAACCCCGCAAAGAACCACCCACCCATGACTAACTACTGGCAAGCTTTCTCACATACCCACATTAGCCGAGCCTGAGACTTGAACCCATGCAGACAGAGGTGACATGGCAGTGATCCGTAATGGTGTGCGCTTGAGACCACTCGGTCCCCTCAAATATATCATGTAATATATACATTACTATTTTAAGCTCAGATTATGCTTTTTTGCCACTTGTTTTAGTATTAATTATGCTTATACCTCTCTGGGGGTTGGCATCTATGAACTTTTAAGAAAGCAGTTTGGGTTCACATTTAATATAATTTCCTTTTGATTGGGTTCCTGGGTACTTGATCATTAGAATCAATGAGTACCTGGTTGACTTTTGACAGCTTTAATGTACAGTGTGCATATATCTTAGCATGATTGGCATGCAAGGCATCATGTTAACAAAGCAGTTGTTCTTATTTTGTAGAGCATGTGGATGACATTATCACTCTGATCTACCAATACATACATATGTTGAAAAATGAGGGCCCACAGGAGTGGGTGTTCAAAGAATGCCAGGTAACAAATTTGTCAATTAGTTTTTAAGTTTTATTTCTATCAATCCTTTGTATATATATATATATATATATATAATACAGTTTTCCTATATGTCAAAGGCATATAAGATATGCCTTTCCTATGTAAGTGCAGTCACTCACATTGTAGGTGACATTATTATATTTGTGATGTTAGGAACAATGGTAATGTATGTTTCATATTTATTATTGAAAGGAGAAATCTTTCTGACCTTCAATAATAGTCCTTGTTATGGAACATTCTTTGCTGTAAACTAAATGTCATGATCTTTCTGATGACACAAAATCTTTAAGAAAATACTGTATTTCTTAAGCTCTGTCCTTAATGATCAGATACCATAATTTATTCTACAACACTTTCTCTTTGTGAGAAATGAGAGGGAGATAATCCATTGCACAGACCCTGAAATGGGTAATTTTACAAGTGAAAAAAGAATGGGTTTGCAAATGGAATGCAGAATGAATGCAGATGAAATGATGAATGCAATTTAAAGGAAATGTGAAATGCAGATGCAAAATGATAAAGGAAATGAAATAACATATTAATGCATTGATCAGATGGTTTAAAAAAAAATAATCTGAAGTACATGTATTTTGAGCTGAAGCTAAATTTTCAGCCATAAGCCCTTTTGAATGATAATCTGGGATAGGATTCTTTACACTGACAATTTTTCACTTCTTACTATAAATAGTTTTATCTGTATAATTTATTTTTAAATTAAATAACTTGAAAAATAAAATTTACATTTATTGCCATCAAAATTATATTTTATCATTAAATCTATGCTGTCTCTTTGACTTTAGTTATTTTCTATTTTATTTACTGCACACTTTTACTAAAATAAGATACAGGAATAAAACTTCTTCATTTAAAACTATTAGAAACATAAATCCCAACCTTGGTAAATGCATACATTATCCTACATTGTAAGATGTGTATGTATTGTAGGATGTTTATGTATTGTAGGATAATGTATGTATTGTAGGATGTGTATGCATTGTAGGATAATGTATGCATTTTAGGATAATGTATGTATTCTAGGATAATGTATGCATTGTTTCAGACAGGATATTTGTTTCCCACAATAATGCATATAATGGATTTAAATTGGTACATGTTGATGATGTGGGGTGGGTGAGAAGCGAGTAAGTTAGAAGTGAAGTATTTCAATGCATACACTACTGTGTTGCATATATTGATATATGTACTAAAGGCATGCTTATGACAGTATGAGCCTTACTTTGTTAATATTGTTTAATGTATACTAATGGCATGCTGATGACAGTATTGGTCATCAGGGATGGTCCTGGCTTTTAAAAATCTGTCGCCAAAAAAATCGCCAACCTCAATATTTTGTCGCCAATTTTCAAAAAGTATCGCCAGAACAAGTATTGTACATTTTTCCAAGTGTTAATTTAGTCTATTAATGTAACAGGCAATGAAAATTACAAAAGATGGGTTAGTTAATACTTTAATTACAACAAGCATTAACAAAATGTTAAAAAAGTGTTACATGAAGATCCGTCGCGATTTTATGGCTGCCCACTTGTTGAATGCAGTTTCAAATTCTAACTTTTCACATCTGTACATGCTGATTCTCGTTAAATTCTCGAGATGAGATGCAGAGTTTATTTCTGATGTTGGCATCCTGCATCACCATTTGTGCACATGTATGACTGTTGTTACCCAGTGGTGTAGCGGGGGGGCGGGGATGGGTTGGTGGTGCAGGTGGGACATTTGCCCCGCTGGCTAGGGGGCGCCAAATGAGCGCCCAAATCGGCCCAAAGTATCAACAATGAAGGGGCAGTCTGGGGCGCCAATAAGACAGAATGGTTCCAATATTAAATTTGGTCAATATTTGCAGCAGCATCACTGTTGAACAGGCATTTTCCAACTTGATAAACGATGTTGACCATGTTTGAAAATTGATGCTGATTATGAAGCGTTTACCATATTTTGCCCACCACCTATCGAGTGGCTGTTGCGGTCAGATGACCACCCGCCACGTGATAAAAATTCAGAGCAAATTACGAAGTTCGCCAAGATCTCCATTAAATGCTCTATTGCTTCCTAAATCCCAAAAGAATGATCACTGAATGCTGTGTAAATTTTCTCAACAAGCAAAATAGGATCTCCATTCCCACGAATGAAACTTACACGTTTCAACACCTGGCAATATTGGACCGTATATATTAGCATAAGGTAACACCCAATTTAGGGATTCTTTCACTCCTGTATTTTGAGAAATAAATAATTATTTTTAATTATGCAAAACTTGTTTATTTGTTGTTTGCTATTTCTTCTTGCGGAGTTTAAGTCTCTGTAACCGTATCACGGGATTGATGGCAAAAGGAAAAGATCAATGAGTAAAATGCACAAATATTAATTACACCACCTGGATTCATGTTTGGTGACAAACTCCTTCTTCAAAGTATCACAGCCAGTTGATGAATTGACGAACTTTGCCTTGATACATACATCACAGAACATCTGTTTTAACTTTTTATCATATCTCAGCCACGGATGCCCAAGTTTCCAACTGTCTAGAAATTTTTTTGAATTTTTGCCCTGTCCATCATTATGTGGCGTTGCACTTGAAGCACTACATGTAGATGATGTTGGACTGCAAGGTTTATCATTGGGTTCAGTGACTGTATTGTCTGATGAATTTGCACTAAATCCAAAAGCCATTAATTTTGTTAACTTAGGAGGAGATGATGAACACGCAACGTCTAACTTCCGTTTGCTCATGATAATGTTGCACTGGCGACAGATATAATTGTGATTGAGATTTTTTCCATTTGCTTTGTATGTATACACAGTAGTCGGTACTTCAAAGGTTATCAGTTTTCTATGATGGTTCAGCAGAACTATGTAAAAAAAAAAAAAAAAAAAAAATAATAAAAAAAAAAACAGAAGGATTAGCCATTCAATTAATTTTATCTGTTCTATTCGCGTCTTCAGAAGTCGGTCAGTTGTAGGTATAGTATGGTAGCATGATTGACTGTATCACAGCATACAGTACTCGGCCCAGATGTCAGCATAAGCAGATTATGATGTAACAATGCACTGCTAAGAAGGGGTTGTCGATACAAACAAAGGATCATTTGTGTACAGATTGATTCCAATGCATTGCTTAGTCAAGTTTGTGGCTTCCTTTCGTTCTCCCTTTTAATTTATCCAGTCCAAATCCATGATTGTTTGTACAAATTAAATAACCAAAAAGTCTGTCGCCAAAAAAATAGCCAGATGGGACATTTTTGTTGCCAATAAGGGAAAAAAATCGCAATTTGTGACATTGGCAAAGCCCAGGACGATCCCTGGGTCATACTATGTTAATAATGCGTCATGTACTAAAGAGGTGCTGATGATAATACGATTGTGCCATGTGTACTAAAGGCATGCTTATGATGGTATGAGTTATACTTTGTTAATATTGTGTGATGTGTACTTTGTTAATATTGTGTGATGTGTACTAAATGCATGCTTATGACAGTATTGATGATACTGTGTTATATGTACTAAATGTATGCTGATGATGGTACTGCTCTGGTGGCCTTGTGGTTAGAGTGTCAGCCTCAAATGTAGGAGGTCGCTGGTTCGAAACCATTCCAAATCATACCATAGACTTACAAAAATGGTAATAACTAAATTTCGCTACTGTCACAGTGATACATTTCTTCTATGTCATACAAAAAAATGAATCTAGTACCATCCAAGAGTATTAATCTAGAGCAGAAGTGACTGTAAGTAAATTTTATTTTAGTTGTGTAATCATTCAATTGTCTTTATACAAAACAAGGTTTTATCATGTATATATTAGCAGTGATAATGAAATCATAGCAACTATTCAAATTTGTTATTAATGGCAGAATTGTATTCAAAACAAGGAATTGAGCAGGTAATATTCTTTGGCATTATGTGAAAATATTCTTCAAGATATACCTCATTTAAAAGATAAAGTCATTTACATTGCATAATTTAATATTTCTGTTGGTCTTTAATTTCAGTTCTGATTTCACTACCATTATAGCTAACATTAGACAACCTTCAAGTTTATATATTTTAGACTAATCCATTGGACTGGAATCATTTCTTTATCATATCCAAAATTTAATAATAAAATTAAAAATTTAAAATGCTTTGCACAAAATAATATGGTTTGTTTTGGCTTGAGTAATTGTGAATGACGTCAACATGGCTTGAAATCTCTTTTGCATTTTCATTTTCTTACCAGAATCTGAGTGCTATGCAGTTTCGGTTCAAGGATAAAGAAAGACCTAGAAATTATACCTCATCTTTAGCAGCAGTATTGCATGTGAGTAACTAAAACTTGCTACATAGAGACAACATGAAAGAATCTTTACTTTGTGTTGTTGAACATCCTATATGACATTTTCTCCTAAGTTTTGGGACATTCTTGATATATAATTTTATTTTTAACCCTAATCTTCATATGAACAATAAAATCAGTTAAAATTTATTTTGAGAGAGATGCAGTATGATGTTTTCATTTAGTTCTTGAGTGGGGAAGTATTTATATCCGGAGGTATATATTTTAAAAATTGTGCCTGTTGAAGATTGTACACCGTTGTAATTCAAGATAACCAGTGATGGTTTTACAGATGTATTGAAGATCATACACAATTGTAATTCAAGATCACCAGCTATGGTTTTACATTTGTATTGAGGATCATACACCATTGTTATTCAAGATCATCAGCGATGGTTTTACATTTGTATTGAGGATCATACACCATTGTAATTCAAGATAACCAGTGATGGTTTTACAGATGTATTGAATATCATACACCATTATAATTCAAGATAACCAGTGATGGTTTTACATTGAGGATCATTCACCATTGTAATTCAAGATTACCAGTGATGGTTTTACAGATGTATTGAAGATCATACACCATTGTTATCCAACATAACCAGTGATGGTTTTACATTTGTATTGAGGATCATACACCATTGTAATTCAAGATAACCAGTGATGATCTTACATTTGTATATTGTATCATACACCAATGTAATTCAAGATCACCAGCTATGGTTTTTGTATTGAGGATCATACACCAATGTAATTCAAGATCACCAGCTATGGTTTTTGTATTGAGGATCATACACCATTGTAATTCAAGATCACCAGTGATGGATTTACATATGTATTGGTAAAATATGTAAGATTTCTGATGTTTTCATGTTAGATTCATTCACTGAGAGTTGTTATTGTTGAGGTTACTTAATTCAGTGTCTTTTGTTGAATTCTCAGCTGAATATAGAATACCCCAGTGTAGTGTGATAGTATGACATTTCATTACAAGTCATCTTCTGTTATAATTAAGAAATGGAGAAAGAAAACCACCTACCTACCCTAAATGTAAAACCAGTGCGATATTTTGGTCTTACTAGGATTTACAGCCTCTTTCAGGGATACCCATTTAGTTCCATAAGGTGTTCCTATGGGAAGAGGTGAACATTCAAAGTTCAGGACTTTATTTGTGGCTCTTTGTTTCAAAGAAGTTTCAACTCATTTAAGTTCTTTCCCCTTTGAACAAATATCTTATGGAAGAGTGTTTCAAGAAAGGGGACAACCACTTTTGTCAGGAATGCAATCAGGACTGGGTGGTTTCTGTATCTTGACATCTAAATCTTGGCAACCTTTAAGAAATGCCTATGGTTTTGTCTAGGACAGGAAATATTCCAATTGTGGGTTCTTACTTTTGTTCTGGCTTCCATCCCCGAGTCTTGACCAGAGCGATGGGTGTAATAGCAGCTTTTTTTTTAGGACTTTTGATGTTACTCCATAACTTGGTTGACTGGTTAATGTAGTGTCTTTGGACATGTTCTTGTAAGGGATATGTCTCAGTGTGTGAGATAGTGACTTACCTACAATCAGGAGAAGTTGGTTCTGCTCCCATCTTAGAAATTGTTTATCTGATGATGAATGTTTTCACCCATCGAGGAACAGTCAATGATCCACCTGGCAGAATGTTGCAAATATTTGGCAAGACTGGACAAGAAGAGTTTGCTGTCTGCTTGTCCCAACTCCTCAGTTTTGGAGCCCTGGGCAGATGAGTGGTCTAAGGTGCTATGTATTATAGATCAATGACAACTCAACTCTATCCCACACAGGTCCAAGTCTTCACTTGGCCAGCATAAATTAGAAAGCTTACCAGTAGTTTCCTCTGGACCACTGGTTTTTCCTCTGCTTTTTTTTTGTTTATCTTCCACTAAAATACTGGCCACCTTCTAGAGTCAAATAAATGCATTGGCAGTAGTTGGTAATGGTAACTAAGATTTTCATTGGTCAAGAATGTTACCACATGATCAGGATGAGTTGGTAATGGTAACTTAAGATTTTCATTGGTCAAGAATGTTACCACATAATCAAGATGAGTTGGTAATGGTAACTAAGATTTTCATTGGTCAAGAATATTATCACATGATCAGGATGAGTTGGTAATGGTTACTAAGAGTTTCATTGGTCAAGAATGTTACCACATGATCAGGATGAGTTGGTAATGGTAACTTAAGATTTTCATTGGTCAAGAATGTTACCACATGATCAAGATGAGTTGGTAATGGTAACTAAGATTTTCATTGGTCAAGAATGTTACCACATAATTAGGATGAATTGCATTTTATTTCTGTATATACTGTGTGGAGACATCCATTTTCAAAAAATACCTGCTTCTATAAATAATCTCACAAGTTGTTGTAGTGTTCATTGTAGTGCTGTTTCTTTGAGTTTAGCTATTTTCTATTTTATTTACTGCACATTTTTACTAAAATAAGATACAAGAATAAAACGGCACACGATAGGCTATACATGGCAGACAGTATTAATGGTGGAGGAAGAACCCGGGAAAACTGCCAGAAAGAACCACTTAGTAAAGCAAAATATAAGCAATGCCTGTGAAGGCAGGCATGATGTAAGCTTCAGAGCAAAAGAACATTCTTGCAATTTGTTTTGAAAAAGTTGAATTTGATAGACTAAAGCAATAAATCTTTCTAATCTATTGTGAAAAAATATTATTCTTTCTTTGCCTAAATTTGTGAAAACAATCGGGATAAAAATGTGGAAGTGTGCTTGGTCAAGGTCAGATGTCTATCAAATTATAGCTATCCAGCTACTGTATTTGAAATGTCAGAATTTGAGACATTTTTGCTAATTTTGCCTTATCAGATAGATTTTCTGCACAAAGATGTTAGACAGCCTAGACCCATCCATATTTAATGAGCCTTTTGAAGTGGAAGAAGTATCACAAACTGAGTTATTAAGGAGTTTGAATGAACCAACACCAGTTCAGTTCAAGTACTTCAAATCACATGAGAAATATTTCTTAATCATCGCTGAGCAGCATTACTCAAAATCTACCAAGATATACACTCATTGGCACTACCAAACTTTCAAAGGTAGATTCATTCACTCCTTCAGTAATCAAAAACTTAATACTGATAATAAAAATAAACAGTGTACTGCACTAATCATTAATCTTAGCTTTAAAAGTATTGCTTTATACCTAATTTATTCATAATATTCATTGTATAAGTCATATATTATAAAAAGGCAAGATGTGGTTTAGTTGTAGATACAAAAGTAAGATTAACAATTTCATTTTTAAATCATTAATGCCATTTTATATAAATATGAGACTTGCTCTGTAATTAATAAAATACAGTTTATCTTAATTTTAAATTTGTGTCATTTAAAAAATTATGAAATCTGTTCTATAAATCATATTATGGAAAGGAAATGTACATGAATGATTTTGCTCAGAAATGTAAATATTTAAAATATTTAAAAAAAGAGGTTGTAACAAGCTGAAAACCATATGTATTTCAGCATGTTGCAAAGCGAAGAACATGGAGGTAGACCTGAATCAGTTGAGTCTGCAGATTTGGCCAAAATAGTTAACTAATATGAATGAGGATTTTTTTAATGATGCAAACACATAAATAATGAGTTACAAAAATTAACTAAAATTTAAATCATAAGAGTTTAATGTTGTTTTTAAACAGTTTATTGTATTATAAACTATCAATTGCTGACTCAGCAAATAACACCTTATGGTTGTTATGCAAAAACAAGATTGAAATCTTCACCATGTGCCAAGTAAAGGGTGTTAAACCTCACCAAATTAAACCATGATTTAACCAAACCACTCTCTTCTGAGGATTCTGAAGGCAGCTGCAAATTTAGTTACACTAGGAAGGCTTCATTTGTAGCCTCTCCAGTTCTAGTTTCTAGCAAACTGGAGACCGTATAAGGACCCCCTGTCTGCTAGAATCACCTTAAGATCCAAGTATCATTATAATCTGAGTTAGTGAAAAAATTTGGGTCATGTTTCTAACTGGAGTTTAGATGCATGTTCTACAACATCACTCTCCTTTACACCAACATCGTAGATTCAGATGGGTTGGGCTGACCTTGAGTCCAAGGCAGGAATCCTGCAGGTCCTCTGGTCTTAGGATGAGTCTTCCACTTTGCATGGACAATCTGGAAATGTGGACTTTTTTCTAGAGCTGCAAGGGTACATCAACTATATAAGATATAACAGGATCTTGGTTGGAAAGAACAACTTGTCAGTCCTAGTGTACCTCATATTTCACAAGGGCACTAACGTTCAATCTCTCTGCTTGGAAATCTGGAATCTATTCCACTGGACAACTTCATTAGAGAAGAAAAACAATGTTAACACGTTTTTTTACATTGTCCTTCATTATTTCACTAGATAGCATACTATTTGTTGTTGATTTTTTTTATACATGATATACATGGAAGCCAGTATATTTGGTGGAGGAAGAACCCCAGAAAATTTTGGAAAGAATCATCAGACCCATAGGAAGCTATTGTCAAACTTTCTCACAATCCAGTTTGGGGCAAGCCTGACACTTGAACCCATGCAGACAGAAGTGAGATGTTGGTGTTCTGTCAAGCTAATTGCCTTAGACCACATAGCCACCTGGGGCCCCCAATAACCCCAATACTTTTTGTACTAAAGAGATAAAGTGGGCTTAAGATGTTTATTAATGTCTGAAGATTGTTTTATCTCCATTTGTGATAAGTTTAGAATATGAATTCAATCAAAACAGTGTATAGATACTTTATAATGGACAACATTGAATTTGCAGTATACAAGCTGATACTTGCCAATGTGTAGATATTTTGCAGTGGACAGTAATGACCCAGTAATGTATAGCTGTCACTTGCCAGTGTGTAGATATTTTGCAGTGGACAATAATGACCTAGTAGTATCTACACTGTCACTAGTCAGAGTGTAGCTACATTTTGGTGGACAACAGTGACCCAGTATTATCTACGCTGTCACTTGCCAGTGTGTAGATACTTTGCATTGGACAACAATGACTCAGCAGTATCTAAGCTGTTGTTTGCCAGTGTGTAGATAATTTGCAGTGGACAATAAAGACCCAGTAGTATCTATGCTGTCACTTGCCAGTGTGTACTTTTTGTAATGGACAACAGTGACCTAGCATTATAAAAGCTGGTTCTTGACAGTGTATAATATACCTTGCATTAGACAACAATGACCCAGCAGTATCTAAGCTGTTGTTTGCTAGTATGTAGATAGATAATAATGACAAGGCAATATTCAAGCTGCTACTTTACAGTGTGTCAGTACTTTAATTACATAATACACTTTGTTTTTGCACCTTTTCTACTTTTTATATAAATGTTTTTATTCATCTGCATAGCCTTACAAAATGATGTGTAAAGAGCTTTTACCACTTTAAGAATGGTCCATTTAAACATGCATGCAAGGAAGGCAGAATTTAAAATATATAACAGAGTGCTTGAATTTTATACAGTTCATGTTAAAATTACAAGAAAATTCTATATTGCATCTATGGGTGAGTACCCTTGATCAAAAGTGCCTTCAATTGGTACCAGGTGTTTTATTGGGACAGCCCTTATTACTTCTCTGTATATTGCTCTATTCATTTATTTTACAGTTTCTTTGCATTAATATGGCTTGCATGTAATAATATTCAGCTATTGTTTTAATAAACTGCAGTTAATTAGGACAATTTATTGAAAATGTTCCCGAAATGAATCAATTTAATTTATGATTTGGTCTATCAGAATTTGTTTGATGACTTAATCATAATGCTTTATGCTGTATTTGTAGGACTTAACTGTGACCAAAGAACATACATTAAATTTTGTATTACAGCAATATTCTCTGACAGAGGTCCTGTGTGCCAGTTATTTGATGACAGAGTACAAGCCAGAACTTATTACCATGGTGGTAGATAAGCTCACACCTGAGACCATGAGGTAAATACTCATTGGCTTTACTGGTATAGACCAGAATGCTTATGAGATGGTTTGTTGTCTATTGTCAGCCTAACGAAATCTGCATATATCTAGGTAATTATTTGTTGGAAGGTGAGACTGGTATTACAGGATCATTGGAATCTTTTATATCATAATCCTGAAGAAGCAGATATTTGTATCATTACTTCTTGAAGCAGTCCCTTTATATGATTCACATAGACTTTTGGTCTTTCCATTCTCCTCTTAACAGCTTTTGTTACATTTAATGCACCATTTAAGACCAATGTTTCTGTGTATCTTATACTGAAGATGTGTCCCACACCAAAACTAGATTGTTGTGTCTGACACTCTTGTTTGTCTTCAACATTGAATGTTTGGGATTCAGGTGTATCTCACTCCTAAACTGAGTCACTGTAGCCTTATTTCCAACATTTACTTTCCACATGAAAATACTGACTCCTGACACAGAGGCAGAAGTATCCTCTGAAAGTATGAACAAATTAACTTTTCAATTTAAATTCATGTTATATTTAAGATTCTTTGATAGACTTACAGGTATAATTCACAGTATACTATGTTTTTCTTTGACTGGTAGATTTGCATTAATTATTTACATTATACTGCTATATTTATCTTTCTTTGGTAGATTATAATTTACATTTTAGACAGATTTATCCATGACACATCTGTAAAACCATTTTTGACAGTAAAGTTGTATTTTCTGCAGTTCATGGGTTATATTCAGTTGAAAGATATTTTGGCAGTAATACATTTCCATATACAATCTATGTTTAACAACTTACAAATCCACATGGAGAAACTATCCTGCTCTTCTTTTTACTTTACTGAAAACATGTAGAAGAAAAAATAAAAATTTGTATATATTATTGCTCCAAGTCACATATATATTCTTTTGATCTGAGGAATTTTGTCATAAAACAACAGTTTCAGAATCAGAAGGAAGAAATAGTATATTGTACCAACATTTCTAAAAATTTATATTTTCCCTTTAATTTCTAATTAATATTTTTTTTTCTAAATTAATGGATATAGAATGTATTTAATTATGAAAATATGGGACAGTGTTCTTTTTACAACATTGTTCCAAGCTAAATTTGAAGATAACTTGAAGCTAAAGCGATATGTGTATCACAAAAGGCCCCAGGGACTACACGTTTCTTGGGGGAAAAGGCACTCTGATTACTGAAAGAGTTCAAATGAAAAGGATACAACATTCTAAATCATGTGTATGGATGGCTGCTCCACAATAAAAGTGCCTTTTTTGGGTTTCATGTATACTTTACTGGAATAGCCTTTAGTACAGTTATTCAAGGCTAGAAAAATGGGCAGTTATTAGCCATAATTCTTCCAAATGAGAAATGTAAATAATATGAATTTCATTCAGTACTTCCACAGGATAAAGTTTCATGACAGATTTAGTTGATATTCAACAAAGCATAGTAAAATTATGTTATGGAAACTAGAATTAGAGATGGTAATCAGGAACAATAACTCATGCAAATGAAGTTGTGGAATGCAGGAACCAAAACTCACTCAAGTTTCATCAGTGTGGATAAAAATGGCAAAATTGGTTGAAATCCAATAAATGGTGATGAAGTTGTCTTGTGGAAACCAAGTCAGGTAGATAAGTAATCTCAGCATAAAACTCTTATCCACCAGATTAATCCTAAGGCACAAGCATGTCTTTGGGGGACTAGTCATACCAAATTACATAAGAATACTTTGAATAGTTCTTGACCTATGGTGGTTTCAGGCAAGATTCTTTCTGTGTGGAGTTAGGAAGTTAACTATCAAGGGCCATAACTCTATCCATAATGGATATAGCCAGACAAAACCCATATAAGGCACATAGAGAGCTTTAAGACAATGTAAAATCCAAATTGCATCGGGAAAAGTTGAATGGTTCCTGAGAAATAGAGGTTACAAGGATCTGCTGTAGTGCATATGTAATGTTGATGGCAAAAGAGCAATGCATTTAGACCTGAAAAGATGAAACCTGTATAAAATACATTTACACTATTCCCTATTGCTAGGTATTCAGTAAAATGTAAAAGTTGTAGATTTATTTGATTTAAGGCAGAAACAACATCCCATGTGAAGATACATAAATAATTGTCAAGGACCATAACTCTTGTCAAAATTGCTTGATTGGTTTAATGACACTTATCATCCCCAGGAAATAGAAGCTAAGTGCCTTTCTCAAGGACACAAGTCTGGTCCGGGTAGGTATCAGACCTGTGAACCTCATATTACAAGCCTTTGTCAGAAATGGAGTTGATAAAAGATAAGACAAAATCGTAAAACTGCTAGACCTATAAGACAATGTAGATTCGAAATTGCATCGGAGTATATTGTATGATTCCTGAGCTTTGCTGCTTACAAGGTTCTCCAGAAGTGCTGATGTAATATTTTTGAAAGGGCAATAACTCCATGGACCTGAAAAGATGAAACCTTGATAAAGCAAATCCATTTATGTGTAAAGGTTGCTGGTTATGTATAAAGGTTGCTGGTTATGTATAAAGGTTGATGGTTATGTGTAAAGGTTGCTGGTTATGTATAAAGGTTGCTGGTTATGTGTAAAGGTTGCTGGTTATGTGTAAAGGCTGCTGGTTATGTGCAAAGGTTGCTGGTTATGTGTAAAGGTTGCTGGTCATGTGTAAAGGTTGCTGGTTATGTATAAAGGTTGCTGGTTATGTATAAAGGTTGATGGTTATGTGTAAAGGTTGCTGGTTATGTATAAAGGTTGCTGGTTATGTGTAAAGGTTGCTGGTTATGTATAAAGGTTGCTGGTTATGTGTAAAGGTTGCTGGTTATGTATAAAGGTTGCTGGTTATGTATAAAGGTTGCTGATTATGTGTAAAGGCTGCTGGTTATGTGCAAAGGTTGCTGGTTATGTGTAAAGGTTGCTGGTCATGTGTAAAGGTTGCTGGTTATGTATAAAGGTTGCTGGTTATGTGTAAAGGTTGCATACCTAGCTTGGTTACATGAACTGTGAATGGACAGGCAGACAAACTGATGTCCATATGGATAGAAAAAAAGGTTATTAATATATGGCTCCATGTGGGACCCTGTGTATGCCTATAGAGTCAATTTTGATGTTATGGAAAAAACTCTTCTCTATCTACTTGTCATCATTTACATACAAAACCTTTCAAAAAGAGATACTAAATATTAAATGCTTGAATTGTTATGGTAAAGATATAAACAGTGGTTAAAGACAGCATTTCAAAATAAAAACATTCAGGTTATTTATAATGATGCATAAAGTGACTGGTTTAATGATTAAGGTCCATTTGGCAGCTTAAAAATTAACCAATCCCATTGACAGATATTATTAAGCCATGTCATGTACCAGTCATAATGATGGCAGTTTCATTGCTAAAGCTGTGATCTGAATAGATATAATTATTGAAATAATTGTTTGGTCCATGTTCTAAAAAGAGAGATTCTTAAGGACTCGGTTCCCAAAAATATCTGGTTTCCATGCGAAATAATACTATGTAGCATTCAGATTATTTGAAAAACAAATTGATCACCAAACTGTGTTCTCCAGGGAACTGATTATCAATACTTTGTAGCATTCAGATTATTTGAAAAACAAATTGATCACCAAACTGTGTCCTCCAGGGAACTGATTATCAATACTTTGTAGCATTCAGATTATTTTGAAAAACAAATTGATCACCAAACTGTGTCCTCCAGGGAACTGATTATCAATACTTTGTAGCATTCAGATTATTTGAAAAACAAATTGATCACCAAACTGTGTCCTCCAGGGAACGGATTATCAATACTTTGTAGCATTCAGATTATTTTGAAAAACAAATTGATCACCAAACTGTGTCCTCCAGGGAACGGATTATCAATACTTTGTAGCATTCAGATTATTTGAAAAACAAATTGATCACCAAACTGTGTCCTCCAGGGAACGGATTATCAATACTTTGTAGCATTCAGATTATTTTGAAAAACAAATTGATCACCAAACTGTGTCCTCCAGGGAACGGATTATCAATACTTTGTAGCATTCAGATTATTTGAAAAACAAATTGATCACCAAACTGTGTCCTCCAGGGAACGGATTATCAATACTATGTAGCATTCAGATTATTTGAAAAACAAATTGATCACCAAACTGTGTCCTCCAGGGAACTGATTATCAATACTTTGTAGCATTCAGATTATTTGAAAAACAAATTGATCACCAAACTGTGTCCTCCAGGGAACTGATTATCATGTACATGTTATAACATGTACACTTCTCTCTCAGTAACGTGTGCACAACAAGGTCCTTAAACATAGACTTCAGTAGAAGTGAGTGCACTGAGATCAGAGAGGGTGTTGGGGTTACATGGGTGAATGTTCAGTTTATTGACATATTAGAATTAATTGTCAACAAATATTTTTTTTTCTAATGAAGTTTACTTTTCTGCATAAATTAACATTATTGTCAAGATATCTGAAAGCTCACTAAAACATTATTTCAAGAGGTTTTTATTACACATCACATCTGCATCACATAAAGCATTGAAAGACAGCTTTTTTGCATTGGAATATATTCTTATGTTGTTATTGTTTCAGAATAAGACCATCTTCCTTATCTAGAACATATGGACATTACGAGATGACAAAATTTCTGTTTATACCTGAGCAAACCTCTGTGTCAATTCAGGATATTTAATTTCACTGCAGACTTCAGATCTTGCATCTCCATGATGAACCCTATATTTGAAACAAAGCTTTTCCTGCGATGAGTATGTCTTTAGCTTGGTACCCTTGTGGCCCATGACATTGATGAATGAGTGTGCTAAACTACTAATGTTCGATACTGTATGGTATTTGCATAATAATATTTAAACAGTGTTTGATTGGTTAATTAAAATGATTTGATACAACACAACCTTAATTGCTAGCTCTTATGCAGGTAGTATTTGCTTGCCTTTTAACATTTGTTTTCTTCTACAGCTTTGATTTCGTTTGATATAGAAGACATAATTAACTTGATAATGCAAAGCAGGTTTACATTTAATTGATTGTAACATTGTGACAGATATTTTGCAAGTTGTGGATCAAAACACAATCAACACTTAATTATATTTTCATGTAACGCTTGTGTGCATTATTTTGATGATCAATCTACACTTTTCACATTTGAATGCAAGTGTGTATGTCACATTTATGATGACTAAACTGAAACTGAATTAAAAGATCAAACGGAAACACAAAGTTACCTGATAAGGGATTTTAAATTGGTATTTATTTATTAAAGTCTGGCCATCAGTAGATATGACCAATATTTTCATTGATATTTCATTTTATAGTTGTTTACAAGGTATTGAAAATAATCATGGCAAAATTATGACTTACTGTAATAAAAGTTGTGAATTTGTGATGTTGATTCCAATTTCCAGTCACTAACTGCCATTTTTACAATAAAATAAGATATGTCAAGATTACATTTGCCAATTTTTATCCAATTTTTTTTGTGTTCAGTAAATAGTGGCATATTTTAGAGGTATTTTCTATGAGAAAATATGGGATCTACACCTTTTTTCACCATGTTATTTATAAGAAGGTTTGCATGTCATTCAGGTGTGATACAATTATGAAGTGATGTACTTTCGAATGTTAATATGGTTTTCTTGTATTCGTTTTGTTCTGAACTGCAAAAAGTGATTATGTGTACATCATTGAAGGATGAACAGCCTAGGAATGCACTGAGACCTAGATGAGAAACAATGTTTGGCTTTTAGTCAGTTTCTTTCACACAAACCCATCACATCAACAGTTTGGGCAAAAATATTGTCAAGAGAGAACATACGTTGTCCTGACTAAGCAATAAAAACATTGTCAAGAGGGAACATATGTTATCCTAACTAAGCAATAAAAATATTGTGATTTTAAGGAAGAACATATGTCCCTGCAAGATGGAAAGCAAGCTGTAATAAATAAATTGACTTGTTATGATAGTATTAATCAGTCAAGAGAGAAAGAAGAGTGTGAATCCATGTCTCCAAAAGTTCCCCCTGAGCATTTTTGGCTGCTGGAAGAAAAAATTGGAACTGTAAGCATGGAAATAAAGAATTAAAATAGTAAATAGTGTTCAATTGTGGCCATGCTTAATTGTCATATATATTGGAAATTTATGGATGGAAAAAATTCGTACATTCATGGACCCAAACTGTGGTGTGATATTCAGACCAGGAGACAAAGCGGTAAATTTGAATTTGGTGATTTCCAAATGTAGTGTGCAATGATACAACTGTACAGTTAAGAAAGAGGGCTTGAATTATTTTTTTAGAATTTGTTTAATGTCATTTATCATTAAAAGTGTGGACATGAGAGTGTGTGCATTATTAGTGTTAAATGTCAATAAATAGAAAATTAATGTATTTTTAATTGTTTGTCTTCATCACTTGAGTGATTATCACCTGTCCCAAACATTCACCCACTCCTATCTTGAGTCTGTGACTAAGTTTAGATTATCACCTGTCCCAAACATTCACCCTCTCCTATCTTGAGTCAGTGACTAAATTTAGGGGAGTTCATGATAGTTTTAAAATACTTTGATGGTGTGTTTTTTTAGTGAAAAATGAAGGTAAACTTGGTGGAACTTCTGTCTTTTTTCTAATGATTTTGGCTAAAAGAAATTTGGTGTTTCAAGATAAATAAACACATTTTAGACATTTTGCAAAGGCAATTTGATTAAAGTGCATTGTCTATATACACTGATACTGAAATAGCTAGGCTTAAGCTAGGTTGAACTGTGTAGTAATTTACCCATTTACACTGACTCTGATATAGACGGCCTAGACTGGACGGTGCAGGTATTAGACTTTCAGTTCTTCGATTTTGTGTGCAACACTTTACCAAAGAGCTAGTGCTGGCAGTGAGAGCTGTTAGCTGTATAGACAGTTGTAAGTTGTAGCACTCTTCCATCTCTAGTGTTTGTACAACAGACAATATTTCAGATATATAAAGATTTAAGTGAGGAACATTTCTTTGTGGCACTAGAATGAATCGTACATATCTAAATTTTTGTATCAGGTTTAGTTTTGGTGTAGAAGATTACATTTCACAAGTATCTTATGGTCTAAATAAAAATATCACTACCAAAATAGCTATTTTGACAATCTTGTTATCAATATTCATTTTGAACAGATAATCACTCAGTAATAACATCAGGTTAATGTGTTTTCATGATATAAATGTTTTTAAACATGACAGGATATCTGTAGTTGCCAAGAAGTATGAAGGTCAGACTGACAACAAAGAGAAATGGTATGGGACAAGCTACAAGTTAGAGAACATACCAGAAGAAAAGTTAAAGGTACTTAGATATGATCTACTTCAGAGGACTCCCTCTATTTTTAGCCAAACTGTTTTCTCTTTGCGTCTCAACTTAGATTGTTGGATAATATTTTGCACTTATTGCAACAGCTTAATCTTTTCATTGCAATTTGTATTTGTTACATGCAATGCTTAATGTTTGCCAAGAAATTGAGCTTGTCACATGATGGTGGCAATCCATAATGCTCTGAAGAGTTTTTAAAATAAAAATCCAATAAAATTTGTATACGTGGTGAGCTGTGTATAACAAAAGGCTTTTGCATTCCATTTCCTGATTTTTTTCTCCTACAGCCTTCGTCAGTCTCCTCATGGTTGCAGTACTTGATAAAAACTTTGCATGACATAATGTTTTTATTCAGACAGTACATTTTAGCATGATCCTGTCTTTTCATTTCAGAGAACTAACAATAGTGTTATTTTTTTGGTAACTGTTATGACTTTTTATAGGTACATGAGCCTATCCAAAAATTTGATACCTTTTTATTATATCCAACTATTTATTTTTAAAAGCTTACGACCAAGTGGAGCTTTAATTTCATTACCTCGCTATTAGAAGTTTTTAATTGACATCATAGACTTTCATAATTACTTCCTCAAATGATTCCTTCTGCAGTCTTTTGGACCATCCTTCTCCAGTTAATGTATATAAGAAATTAATTCCAATAAAATGTATCTTTTTAAGTTGCAGAAATGTAAAGAAAAAAAATAGCATGATGTCAGTTAATAAAAAATATAAGTAAAATGAATCATTCTATTGCTCTAGTTTATTTTATGTAAGAAAATACTCTGTAAAGAATAATGGTAAGGAGGAAGTTTGATTAAAAATATGGCTGACATATTTTCTTATAAAGCTGGTTGTTGTAGTTGTTGTAGGGTTTAACATGATTTTTCAGCACACGATAGGCTATACATGGCAGCCAGTATTAATGATTGAGGAAGAAACCCAGAAAAAATCACTGACCCACGAGAAGCTACAGGCAGGCTTTCTCACAACATTTTAATAATGCCAAGCTCCATGGAATGAGACCTGCAGAACATTTCAAAAATGCCAAACTCCATGGAATGAGACCTGCAGCTGCTAAAAGCAAGCTTTCTAAATCTCAGGTGATTATGCACATGAAACTTGACTTGAATGTGAATAGGCGTTATTGTAGTGGAGGTCTGCCAAAGAGCCTGTTTTGATAGAATTTTCATACAGCAGCTTAATTATGTTGGACTAAAACATGGTGTTTCATATGTAACGACACCTGTTAATGATAAGGAACAAGACATGTTGTCTAATGTTTACTTAATGATTTAGAACAGATGATAGCTTTGTGTTACATACAGAACAAGTGTACCAAGACAATTTGATGTTAATTTATAAGTGACATAGATGAGATGCTTTGATTCTTTGATCTTGTGCCAGAGAAACCAGTGACAAAATAGGAACAAAAGCTATTTGCATTTATACAATTGGCACTGAGAGGAGACACATTATTGTTTATTCAGGCCATTTACCAGCGATGATTATTGTGATTGGAAAGAGAGATCTTGACCATTAGACACCAAGAGGATGGGTTATCACAGTAGAAGAGAAAGGGAGGAAGGATGAGTCACTAATGGTCACTGGCAGATTAATTGAATACATTTATTTGTCTGTTACCAAGAGAGAAAATTTACTGTTTGTGGCATGGAAACATATTATAGGTTGTATTTACCTATTGACACACTGCAGTTAACAGTCTATGGTTGACTGGGTAACATGACCTACTGACACACTGCAGTCAACAGGCTTCGGTTGACTGGGTTATATGTCCTGTTGACACACTGCAGTCAACAGGCTTAGGTTGACTGGGTTATATGTCCTGTTGACACACTGCAGTCAACAGGCTATGGTTGACTGGGTTATATGTCCTATTGACACACTGCAGTCACTGGCTATGGTTGACTAGGTTATATATCCTATTAACACACTGCAGTCAACAGGCTTTGGTTGACTGGGTTATATGTCCTATTGACACACTGCAGTCACTGGCTATGGTTGACTGGGTTCTATATCATACTGACACACTGCAGTCAACAGGCTATGGTTGACTGGGTTTTATATCCTATTGACACACTGCAGTCACTGGCTATGGTTTGACTGGGTTATATGTAATGCAAATGCTTTTCACATCAGTCAACATAAGCAGAACTATAATTTCTGCCTCATGAGTTTAGAATGAGACCAAGTGTCAAGTAAATAATAAGTAGAATTCTGAGTCTTTTGTTTGAAATGTTGGGTGAAGTCAGGGCCTGAACACTCTGCGTTTATTAGTTTATTGGAAGCGGAAAACACCATGGTAGCACATATGAAATATTCACAACATTGATGTGCATTATCTATCATGTGCACATTCCTATAAAATTCCCTCACTTTGTTTCACATTTTCACACAGAGACACTGTCACAGGATGACATGCACAATATGGCTGGCATTGCTAAAATGGTTAATTGTTCATGACAAATGACACAGTATTTTAAACAAAATTTGTTATTGATAAAGTTCATCAGTTATCAATAACTTCATAATTGCATTAAATATTTCTTGCAAGGTGGGTGCAAGTAAAGATTCAAATGGGTATCTGGATACTCGAGTACCCATCTGTTGATAAAAACCTGGGTAATAAAATGAAACACCTGGTACACGTTATAAAAGTTACCAAGTTCAGATTATGAACAGAATAACAATTACAGCTCAAGGCTTGTGTCATGTGCACATTTAATCATCATAACAGAAGCTCATCTAGTTGCTTGCAATTTACTTGTTCTACATGTACTATACAGCAGTACAAGGGATGACACTTCTCTCCTTTCTTGTACCACCTTTTTAAGAAATATTTTTTGATATTTCAAGGTAGACCATCCTAACTTCTTGCCTTGGTTTGTGTGCCATTTTTGGGGGACTAAACATACTAGTTGGTCGACAGTGACATTATATACTGATTACAAAATATTTGATGAAATAAATATATACTACAATTCAGATAAAAGAAAGTACAATAGAAGTGTCTGGTTTAACTAATGCCATGTTAGTCTCATGTTTGTGGCCCTGGTTAAACTAATGTGATTTTAGCCTCAAATTTGTGGCCCAGGAGTGAGTATTAGCTGTTCAAGTCAGGGCTGCTGTTGACATGTTTGTTTACTGGACCTTTTTCTATTAGCAGGAAACCCTTACCTTTTTTATTTGCAGGAAACCAAGATATTTTTGTCATGGCAAAGGCAACACAAAATCATGGTTGCTGTAACATGCACTTTTTTATACCATGTTAGGAAAAATCTACAAAATGGACAACATTACAGATTGAAATTTTTCACTCAAATTTTTAAATATTAGAATAACAATCTTTGTTATTTAATAGCATTGAAAAATAATCTAATAAAAATTAACCATGTTTGTAAATATGATAATTTTTGGAATGAATTTGACATGAAACAGTTGCAAGAAAGCAGACAGGTTTCTTGAATGTGAAACCACTTGTCAGAGATTCTTTCAGTTTTGATACTACATATATAGTGGATCAGTCTAAATTGACAATAAATGGCATCAGATATCGTAATAAACTGGTTTTATCGATATGACTGATGGACATTGTATGACTAAAAAATGT
Source organism: Unio delphinus (assembly GCA_029339505.1). Classification (NCBI taxonomy): domain Eukaryota; kingdom Metazoa; phylum Mollusca; class Bivalvia; order Unionida; family Unionidae; genus Unio; species Unio delphinus. The sequence goes on along the minus strand of JAQISU010000311.1, from coordinate 1,812,690 downwards.
TAGAGAGGATGGATTTTGTTAAACTTAAAAAGATGTTGCACAGGAATATTGTTAAGGGACAAACCTCTAGAACTAGCTACTAATCCACATGGATTTAACCAACAATTTAACTGCAGATCTAGGTAAGTAGCAAAAATAAATGTACGTTTTTCATAGTTTTCTGTAATTATGGCATGTATTATATAGCACACCCTTTTCATGCTTAGATTATTCTTTTATGCCACTTATATTAGTAATAATTATGCTCAGGGGGTTTGTGTGTTTGAATCTACAACAAAGCAGTTCAGGTTCACATTTAATAAATTTCCATTTGATCAGGTACCTGGTTAACCGATTGTCACAATTGACAGGAACCCAGGGGAAATTTCTCAAAATTTTGACGTCTCTGGCTACCATCATTTTATGAAATAAGTAGGTATCTATTCATGACCTATTGAACTTTGTCTCAATTTATTTACTGGCAACATTTGGAGAGTTTGGCTTGAAAGTGATTCACTATGTCACCTTCAACTGTTCAAGATCATTAGTTGATGAGAAGACCAAACATGTGTGCAACACATATCAGAAAATAACTGCATTAAAAATTGATTTGGCAAATCATTTTTGGAGTTTAAAAATAAGAGTATTTAAAACACACAGAAAATATTGAAATAACTAATGCGTTGTTAGTCTGAGGGTCTGATGCTATTGAATTCTGCTTCAAGTCAAGAAGTGTTTTCATCCTTTCCACATTAAATATTTCGTGATCCATTGACCAGCAAATTGTGGAAAATATTTATACAGTACAGGCCTTATCCATTTTGTAATTGACTTGCTTTCAGTGAAAACATTTTTAGCATGGTTTAAGGACAGTATGTTCACAGATTATTTCTTTTCTTTTCAGAAATGGAAGAATTGTGGCTTAAATGAGAAGTTAAGATTTCCAGACAAGAATGAGTTTATACCCACAAATTTTGATCTATCTACAAGAGATCAAGAGGTAAGACTAAGGAGTCTCTTTGAAAAGTTTATTTTTAATTTATATTGATGCACAACAAGATTTGACAACCTATTCCATGTTACTTTTGATGGCTTTGGTCAGTGCTTAGACTGGACACTAATATCTTGGATCCAGTTTTGTCACCAATTCTATAATGTGTTGCGATTGCATTATTAATGACTCCACATTTTGGATTGAATGTATTGGGGATGTATTGCTTTTCTACAGTCTTTAGTATCTGGTTGATTGTGTGGCTCACTGCCAGTGTCAGCATCAACGACAAAAGTTTGTTCTTCTTACATATAGGAGTGCTCAACATGAAGCCAAGTTTTTGTTCCCCACCATACACTGACCATTGCTTGAGAAAAAAACTAAGAATTAAGTCAAACACTGATTTTTATCCAGGGGTTATACAGGATGCAGAATTTTGTGTGACTGACTTCTGCCTTAGATCCTAGTCAGGGTCTTCTTGGCATGGCATCCTTGTGGCATCTGCAACACTTAAAAAATTCTCAAAAGAAATTAAATATCACAGGGAAAAATACCCCTATAAACATCAGGTGATTTCTGCTTTTGTAAGTTACTGTAACTTCACCTTTTTTTTACATGAGCAACCAATTTAGTAAACAGTTACCATTATGCCAGAACTACTCTGGTGGTATAGTGGTAATAGCATCTGTCATGGAAGCGGAAGATGCTGGGTATGATCCTTGGCCGAGTCATACCAAAGACTTGCAAAAAATGGTACAAACAGCTGCCTTGCTTGGCGCTCAGCATTTAGATGTTAGTGTTAGGACTGGTCGGCCTGGAGTCTGGATAATGTGACTGGGTGGGACATCATGCTACATGTCAGTGACATGATGCTCCAATGCTAGACATCACTATAACTGTCTCACTGCAGACATTGTAGTGATATGATTGAATTTTTTTCAAGCTATGTTAAAAATCCTAATTACACATACACACCATTATGCAGTATACTGCCTCTTTCCCAGCATATGAATTAAAGGATGGATAAAAATATAACTTATTACAGGGCCATGAAATTAATACCCATGAAAAACTTAATTCACTGTAACTAGTATTAAAATAGACAAAGTAATATCTTATGAAAATATTTGTTTAAAAAAAAACCTGTATATCTTGAAAAACTGCTGCACACTTCAATACCAGCATTTCACAGTAACTTTTGAAATCGGTAAATTGTTCCCAAAAAATCGGTAACAAGTACCAGTACATCTCCAAGGCAAATTGGCATATCTCACTAGATTTTCTAGTTTAATATTCGGTAAATTCAATAATCTCTTCATAGTTTTTAATCATAAAACTTTATTAAAGATTTCTTGCTTGGTTTGAGGTTGACAAATCTTGTGATTTCACTCACATTCGAAAGTTTCATGTTTGCATGGTTGCAGTCAGATTTTAACTAATTTGAGGTCACCAGAAGTTGCTAATTTAGCATACAGATTTATTTTAATGCTTGGTTTTACTGTAATAATTATATACCTTTAAACATGATTTGTAACTGAGATGCTTCTAAACATGTTTTATAACTGAGATTCCTTTAAACACGATTTGTAACTGAGATGGATTTAAACAAGTTTTGTAACAAGTTTTGTAACTGAAATGCCTCTGAACAAGTTTTGTAACTGAAATGCCTTTAAGCAAGTTTTTTAAAACTGAAATCTATGTAATTTTCACTGTTTTGAGCAGAGTATTTTTAGGTTTATCAGCAAAATGGTTGGGGTAGGTGCTGATTTATGGAGACAAATTTTACTTAGCTTTGTTTCCTTGTGACTATGGCACAGAGAATGAAAGAAATGACTGATTTACAAAGCTTATACAAACTCAAATATATACCAACTCAATTTGTACTTATTACTTTCTGAAAATATATTTAAATAATTTTTCAGATACCGCTGGTACCTGAAGTAATAAAGGTAAGTCATTTGTTTTCAATTTGGGATTTTGAAGATTTCGGATTTTCATGTTTTTGTTTCAGTTTTGGTTCCTGAAGTATACTAGTTTTTATACTTTTAACAACACATCCATGTCTTCAAATTATCAAAATATAATTTAATGGAAGCATTTATTTTAAGAAATAAAGTAAACTGATACCATGAACTTTAATATTCAGATTCATTGCATTATTTTGGAGAAATGTTATGGCAATCTGACTGTAATGTACATCATTATAAAGTGGACATAACTCCAGTAATCAAGTGAAACTAACATATTCCAGAATATACCACTCCTTCCTTGTAAGGACTTTCATTATAATACAGTTCCTGTTATGAGGTGCTGATGTAATGAATTCCATTTGATTGGGTGGTAGTAAAATTAAATGTATCATATCCTTCATTATAAGGCAGTACCACCACTATAAGGCTGTACCACTATAAGGCTGTACCACTATACAGCTGTACCATTGTAAGGCTGTACCACTGTAAGGTTGTACCAGTGTATGGTTGTACCACTGTATTGCAGTTATCACTATAAGGTTGTACCATTATAAGGCTGTACCACTGTAAGGTTGTACCATTGTGAGGTTGTACCAGTATAAGGTTGTACCAGTATATGCCTGTACCACTATACGGCAGTACACTCCATGACTCTCATGGGCAGTCTTGTAAGTGTTATCCCTCTCATTTTTCTAGTTTTCACAAAGGGTTACTGGGAAAACTACTTATTTTTCCATACATTATAATGGGCATGTCTTAATTACACAATAAGAGTCACTAACAGGGCTGTAAAAATCGATTGCCATTCATCACATTGAGCATATCTTGTACAACAAGAGTGACTTCCATTGCTGTATACATCATTTACCATACATCATAAATGAGCATGTCTTGTACACCAATAGCCATTTCCACTTCTGTATACATCAATTACCATACATAATAAATGAGCATATGTTGTACACCAATAGCCATTTCCACTTCTGTATACATCATTTACCATACATTACAATGAGCATATATTGTGCACCAATAGCCCCTTCCATTGCTGCATACATCATTTACGATATCTTGTACATCAAGAGTGACTTCCATTGCTGTATACATTATTTATGATATCTTGTACATCAAGAGTGACTTCCATTGCTGTATACACCATTTACCCATACATCATAAATGAGCATATGTTGTACATCAATAGCCATTTCCATTGCTGTGTACATCATTTAACATACATCATAAATGAGCATATGTTGTACATCAATAGCCATTTCCACTGCTGTGTACATCATTTAACATACATCATAAATGAGCATATGTTGTACATCAATAGCCATTTCCATTGCTGTGTACATCAATTAACATACATCATAAATGAGCATATGTTGTACATCAATAGCCATTTCCATTGCTGTGTACATCAATTAACATACATCATAAATGAGCATGTCTTACTTGTACAGCAAGAGCCACTTTCAAGGTTGCAATAATTTACTTCTTGTAACTTCTAACTTAACATTACCAGAATTTTACCACTCACATTGCATCAAATTCTAAATTTTCCCCACAGTTAATAAGCATTTACCATAAATGTTGCGGATTATTAAATGAATGAGTCCAGTAAGTGCATTTAAATATATTTTATTACATGCACCTCTCCCTGTATAATTTGCGCACAACAGGGTCCAGAAAGATAAGCCACACTATAAGGAAGGGCTCAAGATATTGAAGGACTTCAAAAACAATCCACTACACCTCCAGAAAACTGGGTGGGGTTTTGATTTGTTCTGTTCAATATCTGAATCCACATTTTGTAATTGCGTCAAGAATAATTGTCAATAAAGTGCATTTTCTAATGAAGTTGTTCATTACTCAATATAAAGTACATTTCAAAATGTCTAACATATGAAAGATCTTTAACATTTTTACAACTGGTTTAAACAACCATCACAAGTACTTGAAAACATTTTTATATTCATGACAGCATTTGGTTTTGTTGATTAGTTTGGTTTCTTGAATGTTGTTTAGCCATTGCTGCTGTCTTGAGTGTCTGAGCAATAGCACCCCACTTGAGTAGGTTGTTTCGTGTGCTAAGTATCTGATATATCCCTATAACATATCAGACTTGGGAGTCCATGCATAAAATACATCATGACAATATAAAGTATATGAAATGGTTGGCACCACTCTTGATTTATTTTCTTCAACCCATTTTAGGGGTAATTATTCCCAAGTTCACAATATCCCAATATCAGAACACATTTCAGAATCATGCAGAATTCCCAAATTTGGAATGTGATTCTGAAAATTGTTTTTTCCTATATTGATCAGTGATTTTTTAGAAGATATTTCAAAGACAACTGCATGCTTCGACCTTTTGTTTGTCATATCTTTGTTAGCACAATTAACTAATTGTTTGATTACCATGAAACTTTACACACACATTTATCCCAAGGTCTAACTGTTAGATTACCATGAAACTTTACACACACATTTATCTCAAGGTCTAACTGTTGGATTACTATGAAACTTTACACACACATTTATCCCAAGGTCTAAATGTTGGATTACCATGAAACTTTACACACACATTTATCCCAAGGTCTAATTGTTTGATTACCATGAAACTTCACACACACATTTATCCCAAAGTCTAAATGTTGGATTACCATGAAACTTTACACACACATTTATCCCAAGGTCTAACTGTTGGGTTACCATGAAAAAAGCTTCACACACACATTTATACCAAAGTCTAGTTGGTTCTGAATACAAATTGTGCCACTTGGACATAGAGTACAGCCACTTTTGTGACCACTTTGAAAATCTTGTTATTAGTACTCTACTTTTGTGACCACTTTGAAAATCTTGTTATCAGTACTCTACTTTTGTGACCATTTTGAAAATCTTGTTAATAGTACTCTACTTTTGTGACCACTTTGAAAATCTTGTTATCAGTACTCTACCTTTGTGATCGCTTTGAAAATCTTGCTATCAGTACTATACTTTTGTGATCACTTTGAAAATCTTGTTATTAGTACTCTACTTTTGTGACCACTTTGAAAATCTTGTTAATAGTAATCTGCCTGACCATTTTGAAAATCTTGTTATCAGTACTCTACCTTTATGACCATTTTGAAAATCTTGTTATCAGTAATCTGCCTGACTATTTTGAAAATCTTGTTATCAGTACTCTACCTTTGTGACCACTTTGAAAATCTTGTTATCAGTACTCTACCTTTGTGATCACTTTGAAAATCTTGTTATCAGTACTCTACCTTTGTGATCACTTTGAAAATCTTGTTATCAGTACTCTACTTTTGTGATCACTTTGAAAATCTTGTTATTAGTACTCTACTTTTGTGACCACTTTGAAAATCTTGTTATCAGTACTCTACCTTTGTGACCACTTTGAAAATCTTGTTATCAGTAATCTGCCTGACCATTTTGAAAATCTTGTTATCAGTACTCTACCTTTGTGACCACTTTGAAAATCTTGTTATCAGTACTCTACTTTTGTGACCATTTTGAAAATCTTGTTATTAGTACTCTACTTTTGTGACCACTTTGAAAATCTTGTTATCAGTACTCTACCTTTGTGATCACTTTGAAAATCTTGTTATCAGTACTATACTTTTGTGATCACTTTGAAAATCTTGTTATTAGTACTCTACTTTTGTGACCACTTTGAAAATCTTGTTATCAGTACTCTACCTTTATGACCATTTTGAAAATCTTGTTATCAGTAATCTGCCTGACTATTTTGAAAATCTTGTTATCAGTACTCTACCTTTGTGACCACTTTGAAAATCTTGTTATCAGTACTCTACCTTTGTGATCACTTTGAAAATCTTGTTATCAGTACTCTACCTTTGTGATCACTTTGAAAATCTTGTTATCAGTACTCTACTTTTGTGATCACTTTGAAAATCTTGTTATTAGTACTCTACTTTTGTGACCACTTTGAAAATCTTGTTATCAGTACTCTACCTTTGTGACCACTTTGAAAATCTTGTTATCAGTAATCTGCCTGACCATTTTGAAAATCTTGTTATCAGTACTCTACCTTTGTGACCATTTTGAAAATCTTGTTATCAGTAATCTGCCTGACTATTTTGAAAATCTTGTTATCAGTACTCTGCCTGACCACTTTGAAAATCTTGTTATCAGTACTCTACTTTTGTTACCACTTTGAAAATCTTGTTATTAGTACTCTACTTTTGTGATCACTTTGAAAATCTTGTTATCAGTACTCTACTTTTGTGACCATTTTGAAAATCTTGTTATCAGTACTCTACTTTCGTGACCACTTTGAAAATCTTGTTATCAGTACTCTACCTTTGTGATCACTTTGAAAATCTTGTTATCAGTACTATACTTTTGTGATCACTTTGAAAATCTTGTTATTAGTACTCTACTTTTGTGACCACTTTGAAAATCTTGTTATCAGTACTCTACCTTTATGACCATTTTGAAAATCTTGTTATCAGTAATCTGCCTGACTATTTTGAAAATCTTGTTATCAGTACTCTACCTTTGTGACCACTTTGAAAATCTTGTTATCAGTACTCTACCTTTGTGATCACTTTGAAAATCTTGTTATCAGTACTCTACCTTTGTGATCACTTTGAAAATCTTGTTATCAGTACTCTACCTTTGTGATCACTTTGAAAATCTTGTTATTAGTACTCTACTTTTGTGACCACTTTGAAAATCTTGTTATCAGTACTCTACCTTTGTGACCACTTTGAAAATCTTGTTATCAGTAATCTGCCTGACCATTTTGAAAATCTTGTTATCAGTACTCTACCTTTGTGACCATTTTGAAAATCTTGTTATCAGTAATCTGCCTGACTATTTTGAAAATCTTGTTATCAGTACTCTGCCTGACCACTTTGAAAATCTTGTTATCAGTACTCTACCTTTGTGACCACTTTGAAAATCTTGTTATCAGTACTCTACTTTTGTGACCACTTTGAAACTCTGTTATCAGAACTCTACTTTTGTGACCACTTTGAAAATCTTGTTATCAGTAATCTGCCTGACCACTTTGAAAATCTTGTTATCAGTAATCTACTTTTGTGACCATTTTGAAAATCTTGTTATCAGTACTCTACTTTTGTGACCACTTTGAAAATCTTGTTATCAGTAATCTGCCTGACCACTTTGAAAATCTTGTTATCAGTAATCTACTTTTGTGACCACTTTGAAAATCTTGTTATTAGTACTCTACTTTTGTGACCACTTTGAAAATCTTGTTATCAGTACTCTACCTTTGTGACCACTTTGAAAATCTTGTTATCAGTACTCTACCTTTGTGACCACTTTGAAAATCTTGTTATCAGTAATCTGCCTGACCACTTTGAAAATCTTGTTATCAGTACTCTACCTTTGTGACCACTTTGAAAATCTTGTTATTAGTACTCTACCTTTGTGACCACTTTGAAAATCTTGTTATCAGTACTCTACCTTTGTGACCATTTTGAAAATCTTGTTATCAGTACTCTACCAGAACAGGTGTTTGTATCAACATGGGGTTTTCACCAAAAGACTTTTCTTGTCTAGTTGGACTAAATTGAAAATTAAATCCAAAATGGCCTCCATGGTGTCAGCATAAAAATGTTGTTATTGCTGCTGCTCAGTGGATGGTCATATCTGCATGGGATTTTTATCAAGTAGTTCTTATGATGTCACGAATAAAAATATTGCTGATACTTCTGGTCTTTTGTTATTATTTCTTCTTTGTGTTATGTATATTTGATATAAGTCATTTATATTTATTTTTATTTTTGTTTGTTTGTTAGATTTAAATTTGGCATTTTAATTTTAAGTTTTAAGAATCGTTCACTGAAGGAGGGGTGACCTGTACTTTTACAAAGTAAACACCAGGTGTTGACCTCATTTCTAACCTGGCTTCAGAGTTGTAAACAAGCTTTTAAAATGATTGGTTGGTTCCAAGGACGTTGTGGGGTTTTATATAAACATCTTTCTATTTTAGTTGGGTCATACGCTGTTTACATGATTTCTTGAACATAAAATTGTTCTGCGAGATTCTAGAAGGTCGTGACCTGTTTCTTGTTTACATAAAAACAAGTATATAAACTATGTTTTGGAGCGAGTTATTCAGTAGAAAATCGGACTGTTAGAATATTAAGTTGTGTCTTTTTGAGTTATTATAAATTACCTTGTACTGGAAATTGTGTCAATTCGTTTGGATCAAGAGGAATTATTTTATTATTTATCTGGGAAAGAGTTGTGCTCATAGAGATTTTATTAACAAGAACTGACTAAATCAAGTTACATCGTCTTCCATCTTGGATACTTCGCTGGAATTCGAACTTAGAACTATTTGGACATTTTATTACCAGATCTTTTGTCATTTCTCTAGTGGATAATATTTTGAATTATTTTGGAATCATTTTGAAATTGATTCTTAAAACCGTAAGTTTATTTTTCTTTTCTGAAAAATAATTGTACTCAATAAATTGTTTATTAAGTTTTTACAAGCTTGTTATTCTCACTCTTTCTATGTTGCTGTTTATTCGAGCCTAAGCACGTAACATCTGTGCATGGTGATATCAGTATGAATGTGTGTGTATGTATTAGCATTTATTAATATTTATCAGTGCCTCAGCACAATAGAAGCTAAACAGTGTCAGCTAAAAGTAAATTTCTACAAATGTAAAATTGGTTAATTGAACAAAACAATAAACATGTGATTTATTCATGACAGTCAAAATAAGGTTAGTTGCATACTGTCATCAAGAATAAATTATGATATTGATTGTATTAGGTTTTCTTTATTTTGCAGGACACATCTATGACAAGGCTGTGGTTCCGGCAGGATGATAAGTTTCTGATGCCCAAAGCATTTGCTAGTTTTGAAATTACAAGGTCGGTCTAATGTATGTATGGCATGTAAAGTCTAGGACATAGATATCACTTTAACCTGATTGCATGTGACATATAACAGATATCACTTTTATCTGATTGCATGTGACATATAACAGATATCACTTTTATCTGATTGCATGTGACATATAACAGATATCACTTTTATCTGATTGCATGTGACATATAACAGATATCACTTTTATCTGATTGCATGTGACATATAACAGATATCACTTTTATCTGATTGCATGTGACATATATTACATATATATCACTTTTATCTAATTGCATGTGACATATAACAGATACTACTTTTATCTGATTGTATGTGACATAAAACAGATGTAACTTTTATCTGATTGCATGTGACATATATTACATATATATCACTTTTATCTAATTGCATGTAACATATAACAGATATTACTTTTATCTGATTGTATGTGACATAAAACAGATGTAACTTTTATCTGATTGCATGTGACATATATTACATGTATATCACTTTTATCTAATTGCATCTGACATATAACAGATATTACTTTTATCTGATTGTATGTGACATAAAACATGTAACTTTTATCTGATTGCATGTGACATATATTACATGTATATCACTTTTATCTAATTGCATCTGACATAACAGATATTACTTTTATCTGATTGTATGTGACATAAAACAGATGTAACTTTTATCTGATTGCATGTGACATATATTACATATATATCACTTTTATCCGATTGCATGTGACATATATTACATATATATCACTTTTATTTGATTGCATGTAAAATAAATGACACGTATATCACTTTTATCTCATTGCATGTGAAATATAGAATATATGTATCACTTTTTCCAAAAGTGTGTGAAGTATAGGACATTTTCTGAAGGCTTGTGAAGTATTGAACACCGATACCACTTTTGAAGTCCAGGCAGACATTTACACAGTAATTCTCTAATCTTGACAATGTTGGGACCATACTATTGGATATTGCTGTAAATATTCCTAGCTATAAAAAATAAATGACAAAGTCAGCATAATAATCAAAGTTATTATAGAGGAGTTGGTTTAGGGGAGTTTAGCAGAGTTGAGGCAAAAAATAATGTGTAATCAATTTTTTTGCCTTGTAGCCCCATTGCATACATTGACCCTGTGCATGCCAACATGACCACACTGTTCTCACACCTGTTCAAGGATGCACTGAATGAGTATGCATATGCTGCTGAAATTGCTGGCCTGCGGTACAATCTACTCGGATCTATGTATGGAATCTCTGTAAGTATCACACCATTCTAATACTGATACAATCTATGTGGATATATGTATGGAATCTGTGTAAGTATCGTCCATTCTAATACTGATAAAATCTACTTGGATCTATGTATGGAATCTCTGTAAGTATCACACCATTCTAGTAATGATACAATCTACTTCGATCTGTGTATGGAATCTAAGTTTCACACCATTCTAATCCTGTAAAGCAATTTAATTTCATAGGAATCACTTTTAATGGTTAGTAAAACATTAAAAGTTTCATTGTACTTAATGTCCTAGTTTTGGATAGGGGTCCTGTTTTTTCCTAGCAGAAACATTATTAATTGTTAATAGATGAATTTGCATACCAACTTTAAGTGGTTAGAGCATCTGCTGTGGAAGTGGGTGGTCGGGGGTTTGATCCCCAGCCAAGTCATACTAAAGACTTACAAAAATGGTACTAACTGCTGCCTCGCTTGGCACTCAGCATTAAGAGTTTAGTGTTAGGACTGGTCGGGCAGGTGGCTAAATAATGTGACTGAGTGGGATATCATGCTACATGTCTGTGGCATGATGCCCCAGTGCTTAACATCACAATAAACTGCCTCATAACAGACTTTATTGTGATTTGACTGACAAATTGTTAAAGCTACATTAAAAATCCTAATCACACACCCATTTAATTATTTCTGATTAGGGCATTGTTATGTTTTGTGAACCTTGGATTGATTATAAACCGTGATGCATAATGCAAACTAGATGACAATGCTGCAGTCCTAAATTATGATGAAAATGTTTCATTTGAAACAGTCCAAGTTAAGTCTGACATAATTATGCTGTGTACAGTGTGGCCCCGCTATAACGTGGTAGATGGGAGCCACAAAATTTGACCGCGTTATAGACCGAACCGTGTTATAAGCAACCAGGTCAGTTAGCTGAAGAAAATGATGCATGTACCCCAAAAAATTGCGGCCGGGGAGGGGGGGGGTTCGGGGGGAATAGGTAATAAATGCAGGCGGTAAAATACATCTACATCGGTACCGTGTACTCGCCTGCGAACCTCATCATATACATTCAATCCACAATACAAGTGATTCCATCGAAAATATGCATACACAGTTTTAAAATATTCAATAATTTTTTCACAGGTCATATTGATGTGAATTCAGTTGAAAAACAGCACACTCACGAAACGAATGATGAAGCACATTGACTTTTCAGTACGTCCCAAGTTGGTAAAAGTTCGTTTGCATTTTGACAGCGGTAGCATTCGTAAGCGTCAAAGTTTTCCCAACAAAAAGGAAACTTTCAAACGTGATCTAGTCTGGTTGGAAAATACAAAAATCCATTAGATTTGATCACATTTATTTAAGCTTGGTACTGACTTCCTTTGAATAAAATCTCCTTGTTTTTATTGAAGGAGTGTAGTCGGCTTTCTTTGATGATGGGTACATGCGTTATTGAAGTCACCGCTAAAAGATAGCTTTGGAGAACCAAACAAATGCCCATTTCTTATTGTGTCGGCAACATCAAATAATTGTATTCCATGATTGAGACAAATTTTGTTTCCATTTGCTGAGTACGTTTTCATAACAATCGGTGCGTCAAAGGTAATATGTTTCCTTTGAAGTTTTAGCAAACTATTTGATCAGGGTGCATTTTTAAAAATGAAGTGGCCGTGGTTTGGTCAATTGTAGTTATAGTTCCTCCTGCCTGCTGAATAGACTACAAGATGTTTGCTGTTTTTTTTTATATTATTTTTTGTTACATTTGTGGTAGCGGAGTGATGCTGCCTTGCACTCATGCATCAGAAATTTAACATAGGGTCAACGTATAATAGAGACGCATGTGCTCTGGTCTGATGACAAAGATTACTACAAAAAATGTGGGTGTTCTGAAGGATTTAATTCAGAATGGAAAGAAGAGGAATTTTACCTACCATCCACATACAAATATCAGTCTAAGTAAATATATTAATTACTAGCAAGCAGCCGAAAATCCGACAATGATAGATGACGAGACAATGCCTCGTCCACTTGATCTCCGCTACCAGAAATGTCAACAAACAATTATCTCAAAACATACTGTACTCATGCTCGATGTCAGCATAAGCGGATTATGATGTAATAATACACTGTTAAGATGGTTTGTCTGTATAGACAAAGAAATTGTTTATGTAACAATAGATAAATTTCAGTGCATTTTATATTAAGTTTGTGGTTGGCTTTTAATGGGGCCTCTGAATTTCTCCACCCCAAACCAATGGTTGTATATACAAGTTTAAACAGCCAACAATGTCGCCAATTATAAAAAAAAAGTTGCCAGATGGTATATTTTGCCACCAGTAAATAAAATAAAATCGCAACTTGCGACAATGGTGAAGCCCTACGCGATCCTAGAATAAATGTTTTGCACTTTTTTTCGTACTTTCTGCTTGGTTGTGTATATGTATGCAACAAAAAAAAAACCAGGTCGGTTATTGTTTGTGCAATGATTGTATACAGAATTAATTGAAGACAGTCACAAAGACGACTGTCTGGCTTTACTCAGATCAGTAACAGGTAACATTTCCAATAATTTTTATGTTGGCATAACACTTGACGAAAAAATGTGAAATTGTTAAATTTCAGAACTATTATATTTGTATTATATTCGAATTTATACTATAACGATTCCCCAAAATGATAATAAACATTTTACACACTATTCCTCGTACTTCAAAAAAGAAAAATACACATACATGTAATCAAAATTGCAGGAACTATGCCACGATCATATTAAATTCTAATTCTTACGCGATCTCTTCCCAAAATGATAATAAACTTTGAACCCAAAAATATTTCTTCATGTGTGAATAAATATATGAAATTTCGGGAGCCATGCCACGACCGTGTTATATCCGAATTTGCGTTATAGCAGAGCGCATTATAGCGGGGTCGCACTATATATCTATCCTACAATGTGTGGTTGCGGGATTGATATCTATTTCTTAAAACTAACTCAGAAAAATCAACTGAATGTGCAAAATTCATGCATATTTTAACTATTTTTCCCTTTTTCAAATGATGGGGGCAAGTTTCGTAAGGAATGTTCTGTTCTATAATAAAATGTGAATAAATTACTTGCTTTTTAGTTCAAATATTTAATCCATCAATTAAGTCTAATCGGTACCTTATTTCTGATTGCAGCTGACAGTCAAGGGCTACAGTGACAAGCTCTTTGTTTTGCTGACAAAGATTGTTGAAAAACTAGCTACATTTCAGATTGACCCCAAGCGCTATGAGATTCTAATGGAGCTCGTAAGTAAATAAAGATTTATAATGAAATAACGGTTATTGTGAATTCATTTACTTTGTGATTTGATAAAAAAATTACTTTTGCGTCGTCTTGTAAATTCATGGAATAAGGAGTGAGGTTCTGTTGTTTTCACTGGTGGAAAAATTGTTCTTTAAATTCTTGGTTCATTGTAACCAGAAAATCAATGAAACAGGAAAATTGTTATCCCATGCAAAATAGTGAAATTACATTATCCAAATGTCAAATATTCAGATTGTTTTTCTTTTACAGACTACCATCAGGTTATCAAACAATTGAAATCCCAATTTAAAAAAATAAATTATCCTGTTTGAAATGTTTTTTGTTTGTTTCTAAGAATATGATTATTTCTTAATGGGTGTAGATAATGTGCGAAAAATTGCAATTCAGTCTTAATTTTGAATATTTTTAAGGAAGTTCAGAAGGGGAAGGGGACATGTAATGAATAAAAATAGTTTGGGGATATGCCTTTGCTAGCTTTGGAATGTTTTTTTCCCTACAAAAGTTAGGTTAAGCTAATTAGACTGTTGCAGACTGTATACCATGGCTGTGCCCAGTGACAATTAAATACATACATGTATACAGTAGTCCCCCTCTTATACAGCCACCTCTTTTGCACCGGGAAAGTGGACTTATAAGACATGTGGCCTTTCCAGAGGGGGACTAAATTTATTATGAGAAGTATATGTTATGTTCGTAGTAAGAAAGCTACATACTTCAAAACATTAAATATCTTCTTCAAAATGTAACATTAATCATTAAAAGGTTCTTTTTGTTATAATAACAAATTTATTTCTACTGAAAATACATTACTGTTTTTTCTTTCTCCTTTGAATACGTTCCCCAATCACATTACTTTAGGGATATTAGCCTGCTACCTCGCGAATCCAGCCCTACCAAAAGACGAAAATTCGTCTTTCCTGTCTATGTCATATAGACAAAGGGCAATAACTCTTGCCCATTACCTCCCCTTGCCGCCCGTTAGGTGTCGCTTCTTTACTTTTTTAGCTTCGCTGTACGCGAAAACACGTACAATTAGACCTCCAATGAATCCAAGCCATCTTAGTGTAAATTCTGACCATCCGAAGTTAAATTTGGAATTACTGTGTTGGATAATCATTCCTCTACAGGTCGTATACATTATTTTACAATATTTTCCAATTTGAGTGACTTTGTCACCTTTTCTAGACTTCGGACCAGGTTGCAACGTGGTCAAAGCACGCTTATGGCGGTACTAGCATGTAATACATGTAGCACTCAATAATTTCGCTTATTCCGTATGTAACGTTTACGATATTAGCGACTAATAACGTGCTGCATTGATAATGTGTGCTTTATTTATCTTCTTTGACGTTTCAGTAGACTTCAAAAAGTCTTTGAACGACCAATTTGCGACTTTAATGACGAACTTCGTCTTGTAGTCACGAGTTCACGCAACACTTAATCATTTCGCTTCCTCCGTTAGTTACGGTTATGGAATAGCGACTTAATAGCGTACTGAATTTTTAATTTGTGCTTTGTTTATCTTTTTCTCCGTTTCAGTAGACTTCGTCTCTGAACGACCAGTTGCGACTATTAATGGCGGAATTTCGTGTTGTAGTCACAAGTTCACGCGACACTAAATCATTTCGCTTCCTCCGTTAGTTACGGTTATGGTAATAGCGACTTAATAGCGTGCTGAATTGCTAATTGTGCTTTGTTTATCATCTTTTTCGTTTCAGTAGACTTCGTCTTGAACGAACCATTGCAACACGCTCACGGCGATAACTAGTGTTGTCATTAAGAGTTAACATGGCACGGAATAATTTAACTACTCCGTTAATAACGGTTATAGTATTATCGAATTAGTAATATGCTGAATTTTTAATTTGTGCTTTGGCGGAATTCATGTTGTAGTCATGAGTTCATGCGACACTAAATCATTTCACTTCCTCCGTTAGTTACGGTTATGGTAATAGCGACTTAATAGCGTGCTGAATTGCTAATTGTGCTTTGTTTATCATCTTTTTCGTTTCAGTAGACTTCGTCTTGAACGAACCATTGCAACACGCTCACGGCGATAACTAGTGTTGTCATTAAGAGTTAACATGGCACGGAATAATTTGACTACTCCGTTAATAACGGTTATAGTATTATCGAATTAATAATATGCTGAATATTTTAATTTGTGCTTTGTTCTCTTCTTTTGTCGTTTCAGTAAGCAAAGTCGACAACGAAGGCATGAATGGCAAAATGGGTGTTGGCAATGTGGAAATGGAGGAAATTATGTTGACATGGTTTAGGCTGCCCAGTGGGTGTAAATTTCACCGCAGATCCGTGCATGGCTTTCGGGCCTGTAAGTCCGGACGCATGGAGTCTATGCTGGATCAATTGGATCCATTTTAATATGCACTTTCGCCGGCCTTCCAGCTGTCAGTCCAGCCAACACCGTCAGTTCAGCCGGCACTTCAGCAGGCAAACCGGCATTAACCGTCCATCCGGCACCGTCCGTTCAGCCCAAATGGCACCGGACGGCCAGCCGACCTTCCAGCTTGCATCAACAGGCACCGGCCGTTCAGCCCAAATGGCACCGGCCGGCCAGCCGACCTTCCAGCCTGCGTCGACAGGCACCGGCCGTCCATCCGGCAACGACCGTTCAGCCCAAATGGCACCGATCGTCCAGCCGACCTTCCAGCCGGCATCAACCGGCACCGGCCGTCCATCCGGCAACGACCGTTCAGCCCAATTGGCACCGGTCGTCCAGCCGACCTTCCAGCGGGCATCAACCGGCACTGGCCGTCCATCCGGCAACGACCGTTCAGCCCAAATGGCACCGGTCGTCCAGCCAACCTTCCAGCCGGCATCAACCTGCACCGGCCGTCCATCCGGCAGCGACAGTTCAGCCCAAATGGCACCGGTCGTCCAGCCGACCTTCCAGCCGGCATCAACCGGCACCGGCCGACCATCCGGCAACGACCGTTAAGCCCAAATGGCACCGGTCTTCCAGCCGGCATCAACCTGCACCGGCTGTACATCGGATTTACGGAGATTATAGTGATGTACCCGTCAGTCAATCTACACTACTGGTTACATATCACTACCATGAGAGAAATGTTATAGATGAATCTCCCTCCAATCAGACCATTCGAGAGGCAGGTGTCGGTCATAGCCGGACCTTCGCCGACATTCCGGCTGACCATATACCAGACAAATTAGTCGGTATTGCCGGTGTACACCTCCCGTCATGTTAAAACAAGGGAGAATTAGTGACATTATCAGAGGTGACGGAATTGAGTTATCTATGCCACTTGGTATGCGCTACCCAGATATGACAGCTTTACCAGAACAGGTCTTTCAGGCCGACCATCCGCCAGTTCAATCAGCCGGCAGTGCCGGCCGTCCATATGTTCACGGCTTCTCCACAAGGGAGATTTAGTGAAAGTGTCAATTATGACAGAATTGCGGCATCTAAGTCACCTTGTATGCTGTACAGATATGCAAGCTGTACCAGAACCAACATTCCCTCTGAGCGAATGGTAGATGGGCGCGCAGTGCTGGATGCACTACATAAGCATTATGTAATTGTTATTACCTTACAGTCGGCACCATCCGGCACCGGGCGTCCATCCGGCAATGACCGTTCAGCCCATATGGCACCGGTCATCCAGCAGACCTTCCAGCCGGCACTAACCGGCACCGGGCGATCCGGCAATGACCGTTCAGCCCATATGGCACCGGTCGTCCAGCCAAGCTTTCAGCTGACACTTGCCGGCACTGACCGTTCATAAGGCTCCGGCCGTCCAGCCCAACAGGCACCGGTCGTCCAACCGTATGGAGATTTTAGTCTTATACCAGTCCATCTGACTATACCGCTGTACCAGCACGGGGACTTTTATCATACCGCAATCCGCACAAATCGGATTGACGAAGATTCTAATGATGTTTCCGTCTGTCAATCCGTACTACCGGTTACATATCACTACCATGACACAGATAGTTGGCGAGGAATCTCTCGATCCAACCCAACCATTCGAGCGGTCGGTGCCGGTCATAGCCGGCCCGTCGCAGTCATTCAGGCCAAACATATGCCAATCAATTCATTCGGCATTGCCGGCCGTCCATAGGCTAACAGCTCATCCACAAGGGAGAGTGAATGCCTTTATCAGAGATGATGGAATCGAGTCATCTATGCCACCTGGTATGCATTACCCCGATATGGATGCTTTACCAGAGCAAGATTATGCACATAGTGAGTGCGATGAGTCGCAGGCAAATCAGCGGTATGCAGATCCAACTATGGAACGGACTGAGTTCAGCTTCAAAGCCGCAGTGGAGGAAATTTATAGGGTGTTGACCCCTTCAGAATGCCCTCCACCTCCTGCTGCCATTACCGACTATAAGGTTAGAGCGTCGGTCGATCTGGATGAGGGGGAAGAGACTCTATCCTTCCGCCTCCTTCCCCAGTCGACAAAATTAAGGAAATTAATGACCGTCTGTCGACACGTATAGGGGATCCAGGAATTGCTAAGGTTTTTCTTTTCTGAAAGCCATGTACCAGCGTCGTTTTCAGGTCGATGGTACAAAACTCACTCCGGTGCGTTCAGTACTGAGGTCCTGGCTCTGGATAAAAATATGGCAGCAGTCCATATGTCTGCTCCATTGTCTTATAAAGTGGACTAAACGGTGTTCAATGCCAAGTCCAAGCTGGTTCGAAATGTAGTCGCTACGTCTTCACTGTTAGATCTAGCCTCCCTAGCCATTTTCAGGATCGCTGATAAATCTGGCAATGAAAATGCTTGGGATTCGACAGCCCGGTTAGCTAGGGTTCTTAACAGGGCAGCTCACCATTCCATGGCCAATGCGCTGACTGCTTCTGCCAACCTAGACCTGATACGTCGTGACGCATGTCTGAAGGGCACGTCGCTTAAACCCCATCATATGTTGGCTAGATATGACCGAAGCAAATATCACGTCCCTATCCCACGAGTTGCGGACATTCTCCGTTGTGCTTGTCGGGACTAGGCTTATCAGTTCCATGTCATACCTTTTGGCCTAAATTTAAGCCCTTGGGCTAGTACCAAGGTTATGGATTACGTCGTCACCCTGTTCCGCTCGACTTCATCTATTGCGTCGGCAGTATATTTGGACGACATCCTCCAGTAACATCTGTCAAGTTCTACTCTGCTCAAAGGCAGAAACGATCTTATATCACTTTACGTCATATAGGCTTTCTCGTGAACTGGATAAAGTCTGATCTCTGTCCAATCCGGATTTTGGTCCATCTGGGTGTGGAGTTTCTCCCAATCTGAATCTGGTAAGGCTTCTTCGAGTTTGCGATCATCCAGATAATTGCACTCGTAGAGTCCGTTTCCGACAGGATGCGCATTTTAGCGAGAGAGTTGCAGATCCTCGGATTATTCAATGCGGCAGCAGACTTGATCCCTCTCAGCCGTCCTTTTAAGCGCCCTTTACAAAGGACTTTGCTAGCGTAATTGCGCCATTTTCAAGTCCCTTCGATCCCAGAAAACAGTCATGCTCACGCCAGAGATACGATCATTCTTGAGTCAATGGCACAACCCCTGTAGGCTGTCCACAGGGATTACTCTGGAGATACCCCAAGGGGATAACGGTATGTTCCGCCACTAATACCTACGGTTGGGGTGCCCACCTGTTGCCGGACTTAGATACTGTCAGCGGCACGTGGGTGCCAGGGGCGAGCCCTTTCCACATCAACCTTTCAGAAATAACGGCTGTCATCAATGCCTTTCATTTCGGGCAGGATCAACTCTTATTACAAACTGCCCTCATTATGTCAGACAACATTGTGGTGGTGCCTTGCCTCAAAACAAGGGGACACCAATCACCAGACCTGTGCAATCTGAACTGGCAGTTTCTACATTGGTTCGACAATCTCCACCTCAATGTACAATTCAGACACACAGAATGGTCACTCCATCAATCGGACTTTCTTCCAATCGACACACTTTGGAGACGTCCGATGATTGATCTTTTGCAACAAGGTGGAATAGCAAATTCTCCACCTTTCATCTCACAGGTTCCAGACCCAGAAGCTTGGGTCGTGGATGCTCGATCAATCACCTGGGAAGGGTTGTGGTCATTCTCCTACCCTCCCACGGTCTTGGTACTGGAATTAATCCAGAAGTTAAGGGGTCAGAATTGTCAGATGGTTCTGATTACCCTTCTCAGACGGAACAACTACTGGGTCTCCGATCTACTCAATCTAGGCGATAGATCTACCCAGGAAGATTACAGTCAGCACAAGTATTCACAAGCAACCGCGGCCAGGGGTGTTCCACCCCTGTCCGGACCGTCTTTTTGTTCAAGCTTGGCTCTTGTCCAGACAGCCTTGCAAGACAAACAATTTAAATCTTTGATTGCGGAGAGAATCTCGAGAGCAAGAAGGCCCTCTACTCTGAAGGTTTACGAGGGCAAGTGGCATGTTTTCAGAGACTGGTACCATATCATTCACATTGTTCCTCTGAGTGTCACAATCCCTCAACTGGCCAACTTTTCTCTGGCTTTTCAAGGAGAAACATCTGGCTCCAGTTATTCTCAAATGTTACCGCTCCATGATATCAGACACATTCCGCCATTCTGGTACATGTGCTATCAGCCATGACAAAGATTTGTCAGATCTTTTAGACATTTAAAAAAAAAAAAAAAAAAAAAAAAAAATTCAATCGACTTATATCCCTTACCCTGTTCCAAATGGAATCTGTCCTGGGTTTTAACATGACTCAATTCAGATAGTATTGAGTCTTTAACCCACGATTAGTTAAAGCTACTATCATACAAATTGGGTTTCTTGATAGCCTTAGCTTCAGCATGCAGGGTGAGCGAGTTACATGTCCTTTCTAGTGACCCGAACTCTCTTCCGTTCCGATCAGAGGGTTTGATGGTCCTCTTCACGCAGCCAGGCTTCGTAGTCCAAAATAGATTACCATACATTGGCGATCAACGAGTCGTCATTAGCTCGCTTTCTTTATAGATAAGTCAGGATCAACAGCCATGTAAGATCCTGTTTGGGCACTCTAGCACCATTTCAATGCATAGAGGTGAGTCAGGTCACATACAAGCACCTCTTTTTTTTCTGGTGATAGCTGGGATATGAGACATCACCATTCAAGCCCTTGCTTCATGGCTGTAGTTGGTTATACGCTCGGCGTACTCTGAGAATTCGCAAATCAGTCACCTTATAGAAGCTGTTGGCTGACATGCAGAGTCAACCTTCTACAGTTTTATCTTCAAGTTTGTACTCGCAGAGGCAAACATTGATTCTAGTAGGTCCGGTGTTGGGCAGCCCAGACGCCCACCACTCATGTACAACAATCAGCACAGCCTATTAGCTTCGCTGGATTCGCCAGATAAATTTTCGTAGGTAAGAAGATTTCAATATCTGTCTTCTTAACCGTATAAAAGGGTCACATATCACGTGACCCTGGGCTGTGTTGCTGATTGAAAATTAGGAGACCGGGTTATCATTCACATGGGGAATCCAACCATCATTCCCTAGAGGATACCCGTGTGGAGGTCGGATGCTCCGCATTCCCTCCTCCTATTACTTATTCTCCTAAAGTAATGTGATTGGGGAACGTATTCAAAGGAGAAAGCAAATTTTGTAGTAAATTATGTTTCTCCGAGAATACTTACCCAATCACATTACTAAGAAACCCTCCCAACCACCCCGCCATGCGAGCATCCTCGTGTTTTATATATCGCTCAGCTTAAAAACTAAAGAAGCGACACCTAACGGGCGGCAAGGGGAGGTAATGGGCAAGAGTTATTGCCCTTTGTCTATATGACATAGACAGGAAAGACGAATTTTCGTCTTTTGGTAGGGCTGGATTCGCGAGGTAGCAGGCTAATATCCCTAAAGTAATGTGATTGGGTAAGTATTCTCGGAGAAACATAATTTACTACAAAATTTGCTTTCTTGCCGTAAGTGTGATTTGCGAGCGTGTATTGTTGTCATGCACATTGCAAATGGATTCAAAAACGTCATTCACATCTTGGTACATACATAATTATCTTTCCATTTGCTCCATTTTCCCATTGCTGCTGAATAAACTTCTTATCGGTTATGACATTGTTTATTCAAATTATTTCAACATAAACTTGTTTTTTCAAGTATTTTCTACATAAAATTGTTCAGCAAGTCCCTCGATGTCGTTGAGTACAATAACTGACTTTTTTCTAAAATAATGTATCCGCTAACGTGATGACATTTTAATGTTTGGTAATGATTTATTCGGTTGTTGCTGACTGTATGCGATTTAATTATGCAGACAAAACTTGTGTCGAGTGTACGAAATACAGTCTCCGTAAAGGAAGCCATAATGTGTTGTCATGTGATTTTTCCAGTCTATGTCTGGTACCCTGTTTTTTTGTTCCTCAAGGTTCTCTGTGTGTGCCAATGTGCAAAATCTGTTTTTAGCCTATGCTGACCCTGTTATCATTCTAACAATTACATCTGGTTATAATCATCAAAGATAAGAACTAGACAGGTGTTAAACCCCAAACTCTATCATAACATTATTGAGCCCATTTCCTGTGAACATCAACATTTATAGATAATGATATACTATAAATCTTTAGTCCACAATTTTAATGGAAACTTGACACTCGGAGACATGTATCTACGATAGAGATACTCAAAATTGCTTACCTTATGTCAAGATTTGAATTAATTATTTTTTTTAAAAAAAGAATTATTGGTTCTGGATACATTTGAAGAAACAAAAGTGGCCGTTCATTAGGGGGACATTTTACATTTTTTGTACTGAAATGCTGGTCACATTAGAGAGGTGGCTGTTCTTGAGGGGTACTTTTGAATACAAACTTGTCGGTGCCAAGGGAATCTGGCTGTAAGAAGCAGGTGGCTGCTGGTCAGGGGGGCCATTCAAGAGGGGGACTACTGTATCAACACTGACCCTGTGAGACAAAAGATTATTAATATCAACTTAATTAAGATACTTTTTGATGATGTAGCACATGAGAAATTTAAAGAATGTGGTTGATATAAAATATCTTGACTTCGTATTTTGTGGATTTTGCCCTTTTTAGAAATCCACTTTGTGATTTAGGCAGAGCCATGTAGTAATTATGTCCATTCTTCCATAAGTCATTTTGTTGTTTTTTGTCATCAGTTTGTTTTTCACAAGATCACTTTACTTGGATTTGGAGAAACTTTGCCAAATTTGGCATGCAGTTTAATATTGATGAGATCTTAAAGGAGTTTGATTTCCTGTGTTCCACCCTGTCATTTACAGGTGTTATGCCCCCTGTTTGCCTGTCCATGCTACAGAAAATTGTCAGGCAGAGAAAATAAGCAATGGAAATTATCAAAATGTAGAGTATTATTTGTTGAAAGTACTTTGAAGTATTAATAACTGCCATCTCATGAGAATGCAAAATTAGATAGAAAAAAACAGTTTGTATACTTTTTATTAATCCTTTAAGGGATTCTTACATGTGATTAAATTTTGCATTTGTATCACCCACATAGAAATCCTTTTGCAAGTTTCTAAATAAATTGTCCAAAGAATAGTTCATGTTTGACCCAGTAAACACTTAAAGATTTCAGTACAAAAGTCTACAGAGCAAACTGTCGGATGATACATTTTCACAACGTTTCAGTCTGTTTTATTTGTCAATCCAATTACCCATAATCTGTACTAGCATATTGAGCTTGGTGCCAATAGAAAAGAAAAGATCATCTTGTTCCATTAGGATCAGACTGACATCAGATTTAGATCACATGAGGTCAGTACTAAAGTGGTTCTTACCTATAATGCTGAATGATTGGACAGCTTATATTGATCTTGTATTCAGTCCGAACATCAAAACATTGGCATCCATAGTAATCAGGCAACCCATTATAGTGCTACAATGCACCCATGTGGCTCTATGACTAGTTTTTGGGCTCAACTTGACTAAAAATTCATGCTCCAATCAATGTTGTTTATGGAGATAAGTAGACCTGGTACCAATAGTTTTGTTTCATTCCTATGTCCTCAAAGATCAACATCAAAGGACCCTTGGACAGCATGTCAAAACTAACTTTTATGGTTTTGGATATGGGGAGGTTCAGTCCCAGATGCTCCAACACCATGTTAGGACTGTGGATGACTCCTTCAGTGATCATGTTAAAGTTACTTTATCTCAATCAGGATGAACTTCTAGTATCATGATTAGCCTTCACTCTCAGTAAGCCTTGCCGATGCCATCAACAATTTCACAGAGGTATCTGCATCACCACACTTCAACAACTAATCACACTCATTAGCTCAGTCATCTTTGTTCATCTTAAATAATGACAACAAACTTTGCCCATGCTCAGATACCAAGCATCCATTGATCTATTTGACAAGAAAGACCAACTAGCATTCAAATATTTATCACAGTCTAGTTGAGTGGCTGATATAATGCATTGTTTAGAAAGGCAACTACAGGACATGGTGTTGATAGACCTTTTTCCATAGTAATGACTGTCATCCAGTTTCAATGATATATACTACAGAGATGCTCCCAGGCCATATGATCATGTGATTTACTCAAAATTTGTACCGATACATGCACATGGGAAGCAGTGATGCACTACAACTCCTACAAATTACTATGAATTCTGCATATTAACAGTATACTTTATTCAGTTGTTCACCCTTAAAATGCTTGTGAAAATGGTAGAACACCCTTAAAATGCTTGTGAAAATGATAGAACCCTTTTTAAAATGCTTTTAAAAATCGTAGAACATCCTTAAAATGATTGTAAAAATGGTAGAACACCCTTAAAATTATTGTGGAAATGGAAGAACCCCCTTAAAATGCTTTTAGAAATGGTAGAACACTGTTAAAATCCTTGTAGAAATGGTAAAACACCCTTTAAATGCTTGTGGAAATATTAGTGTTATAATTAGTGACTGGGTCCATTGTGTTGGCCATTCGCCTATCTGCTAGATCTTGTTACAGATTTTTGTTAGTAGTTCTATCACTGATTCCCCACCATATTTGATAAGTTCAGCTGGGATGTTGTCTACTCCAGCTGCCTTCCCATTCTTCAGTGCTCTTATTGCTGACTCCACCTCTTCTTTGAGAATGGGGAAATCATCATCATTTGTGGAGTTTAGAACTTCAAGCACCTCAGTCTCCTGTGGACTGATGGTTGTAAAGTTCTTTACAATACTCAGTCCATCTTTCTGCAGTGTCAATTGCTTCTGTAAGGCATTTTCCATTTTTGTCTTGAATGGTTCTGACTCTTGCTTACTTCTGTCTGGTGAGGTCTTTCACAATTTGGAATGCCTTTTTGCTGTTATTGTTTATCAGACTATATTTCTGAGCACTTTTTTCCAATCCAATCTTCTTTTGCTTTCTTCAAGTTTTTTCTAATATTCTTGTTTATTTCTCAGTATTCCATTGCTCCAGTTACACGTCTGGTGTTTTTGAGGTCTCTTCAGGCATGACACAAATTCAGAATCTTTTCTGTAACTAAGGTTGTTTTTTTTTGGTGATGGAGGCCAGTGATGTCTTTGGCAGCTGTTGTCATGACTGTGATGAAAGTGTCCATCATCACTTTAACATCAACATCCATCACGAGGAGTGGAGCGAATTTGGAGCCTGATGTTCTTTGGCTTGGTAATTTTTTTCAGTCTCACTTGGAAGTTCATAATCATGAAGTCATCATTAGTCCCAACATCAGCACCTGGGAACATCCTTGTTTTTGCTCTATTGATGCCAGATCAGTAACAGTTTTGAACCAGTATGTAGTCGATCTGGTTATGATGGGTTTCATTTGGTGCATGCCATGCCCAGCATCATGAAGCTTTATGTTGGCCCAAGGTGTTGGCTAATACCAAGTTGTATCTTGTGAACTCGAGAAGCCGTCTCCCTCTTTCATTTGTAAGCTCATTGCAAGAAGGTCCAAATGACCATCCCAACTTTGGCAACTTTGGCATTCCAGTCTTTTAGAGCATCTTTGGCAACTTTGACCGCAACATAGATCATGTTAAATATCAGATCATAGAAATTATTAAAACATTATCAGATCCAGAGCTCTCTTGTAGTGCTTTCTTCAGATAGAGACCTTAATTGGATATATCATTTACACACTCTAATGCCATTAGGGATTAACATCTTGGTATAAATGGCAGTTCAGTCATTGTTAACTGGATAAGGAAGAGAGATGGATATTGAAGTGATATTTAAATATTGAACTATGGCCGCTGTTGAAATTCCCCCATTATGCTAAAATTCTGGCTATTGCGGCTTCAGTAGATGCAATCATCATTGTGTTTGATGTTTCCATAACTGATATTATATGAGCATCATACAAACAATGCAGGATTTAAAAAAGGGAGAGGGGATCCCTATAGTGATGTCAAAGCCTATAAAATCATTACTGTTGATTTGGTGACAAAAAGTGAAAGTGAAAGGTGAGAAACATTATGGCTCAGACATAAAGGGATTTTTCAAAATAATTTTGTTTTAATGTAAATTCCTAGACCAGACTTTGTGAATGTATTGCCTTAGATTGTAGGTCCAATAACTTTGCATTAGAAACTGACATGAACTAGCATAATTTCAATAGAAAAAGTAGTTTGAAAAATATAAACTGAGCTTTCTACCCTATTTTTTCACACAATTGTTTACACAAATGTTATATTCAGTGTAGTGTGTTAAATGGAAATAATTTTAAAAAGACTAGACTGTGTAGTTCAATTTGTTTATTTCAGTACAAGAGAAGCTTGAAGAATTTCCATGCAGAACAGCCTCACCAGCATGCTTTGTACTACACCTCCGTCCTGATGGCAGAGGTACTCTGGACACAAGAAGAACTCCTACAGGCTTTAGATGGTAAAATTATGACTTGTCTCCCTTTTGAGATTTATTAATCATGGACCAAGAAAGCTTATGGAATGGTCTGTTGTTCCTCATTCGTCCATCTATTCGCACAAGTTTGTTATTGCTGCTTCAAGCACACAAAAACTGTCCAGTATTGCTGTCTCAGCAGCCATCAGCAAAATCTTTTTTGAAGAATTCTTATGATGTATAGTAAATGTTAAATAATCATAGTGCAAATCTAATATCCATAGAAGCTGTTACAGTGGTCATCTTGAAAATCATGTCATTGCTCTTGAAGGGATGGTCATATCAGCATGGATATTTTTGGTACTGACCTGCTATAGCAACAATCCTGAAAATCTTATTGATACTCCCCCTGAACAGAAACACATTGTTTTAACCGGATGACTTCTTATTTCTTGTGATGTTTAGTTTTTCTGAAATGAAAATGGTACCGCTAAAATTGGCCACTACAGTGACCATCTTTAATATCTTTTTATCATTCTTTTTGTCATGAATGAATCATCATATCAGCCTAGTTTATTTTGCTGAAAGACTTCTCGTCTAGTTGGTCGTTGATGAAAATGGTATTGATCTGACTTTAAAATCTCATTATAGCAACTTCTCTTGGATGACTCACCAATTCATTTCAGTCTAGTTCGTCCAAATGGAAATGGTGTAAATTTGATTTCCAGTATGGCCTCTTAGGCAGCCATCTTGAAATCTTGCAATCATTATTCCAACAAACTGAAAAGTTATTTCAGTATGGGGTTGTTACCAGTAGACTATGTTTGGTCCTAATGAAAATAATGACAAGTTGACATCCAGTATGCCCACCATAGCAGTAAATTTGAAAATCTTGTTATCACTGAAAAATTATAAGTGTTGGTTTCAACACTCATGAATTAATATGAATAAATTGTCTTGAGTTCTTAGAAATTCTTATATGCCTCTAGAACTTTAGTCCCTTCAAGGAATTTTTGTTTACATGACTGTTAAACAATTAGGGAGAGCTGTTACAGCATCAGTATTAGTTACTTAAGTTTGACCTTTATTTATTATTCCCCATCTTGTTGCACCATCGAGTGGCATTGTTTTGTGATATTGCCTATCAATCGTTGAGATCCATCTCACATTCTTTTCCACTTTATAGCTTCTATGTTATTTGCATGTCTTTGGTATATTTACCAATCATGGCTATCTGTCCATATTATTTAAATATCTTTGGTACATTTACCAATCAATGATATCAGTCCATGTTATTTGAATGTCTTTGGTACATTTACCAATCATTACTATCTGTCCATGTTATTTGAATGTCTTTGGAGCATTTACCAATCATGGCAATCTGTCCATGTTATTTGAATGTCATTGGTACATTTACCAATCATTACTATCTGTCCATGTTATTTGAATGTCTTTGGTACATTTACCAATCATTACTATCTGTCCATGTTATTTGAATATCTTTGATACATTTACCAATCATTACTATCTGTCCATGTTTTTTGAATATCTTTGGTACATTTACCAATCATTACTATTTGTCCATGTTATTTGAATATCTGTGGTACATTTACCAATCATTACTATCTCTCCATGTTATTTGAATATCTGTGGTACATTTACCAATCAATGATATCAGTCCATGTTATTTGAATGTCTTTGGTACATTTACCAATCATGGCTATCTGTCCATGTTATTTGAATGTCTTTGGTACATTTACCAATCATTACTATCAGACCATGCATCCATCACACTGTTCTCCATCTGTTGGTATACTTAAACTTCATCACCATGTTTCATGTACGATGTTGAGAGTCCTTTCTTGAATATTGAGGTAACAGCTCAGTATTTTGTTTTCCACAATCCTTTCCCTTCTGCTATATGGCTTTAAAGTCATTTAAGATTAAGGGATAAAACTTGTTATTCTTACACACCATCACTTGAAGGGGTATCGCATACCATATTGGGGGCTCTCTCTTCAAGGTCAAGGTGTTAAAGTCCTTGATTTGGCCAGTGTGGCTATGTGTTTTTTCCTCCATTGCTTATAGTGGCCACAGTCCGAAGTCTATCAAATGCAGAAAATGCTGTTAAACCCAAAACTACAACTGTTACAACAGTATGTACGTTTAAGCTAAATGGATGACATTTAATATAATTAATATGTATTGTCACTAGAAGAAGTGTTGCATTGCTTATTTAAACTCGTATTCTCATGGTGAAGGTCACTGCCCAATATTTCAATGATTCTTATGTTTCTGCTTTGCATAATGAAAGATATGTAAGGTTCAGGGATGGAAATTTATCCACTTTTCAGTCTGATGGCATCAGTTGTAATACATGTTTTCTCCTAGGATAAGGTCACTAGTCAATATGTTTACTCTTCTGCATATATCTTTGATATATGGCACTGAAACATGTTCATTATTTATGTCTGCCCAGTGAAATCACAGCTCTTTATAAAGGATATGGATGTCATGATTGCAAATTTCACACTAGAGTAGGCAACAGACATACTTTCACACTAGAGTAGACAAGGGACACTCATTCACACCAGAGTGGCAACATACAAACTTTCACACCAGAGTAGGCAACAGACAGACTTTCATGACCACACCAAATTAGGCGAGGGAAATAGATTTATTGATTACAAATTTTCATGACAACACCAGAGTAGGCAAGGGACAGACTTTCATGACTGCACCAGATTAAGCAAGAGACAATCTTTCATACTTGATTAGGCAACTGACAAATATTCATACTAGAGTAGGCAACTGACAAACGTTCACACTAGAGTAGGCAACAGACATACTTTCATCACCACACCAGATTAGGCAAGGGAAATAGATGTCATGATTATACAAATTTTCATGAGAACACCAGAGTAGGCCAGGGACAGACTTTCATAACTGCACCAAATTAAACAAGGGACAGTCTTTCATACTTGGGTAAGCAACTGACAAACATTCAGACTAGATTAGGCATCTGACAAACTTTTACACTAGAGTAGACAAGGGACAATCATTGACACCAGAGTAGGCAACAGACCAACTTTTACACTAGAGCATGCAATGAACAAACTTTCACACCAGAATAGGCAACAGGCAAACTTTCATTCTAGAGTAGGCAACTGACAACTTTTCACACTAGAGTAGGCAATGAACAAACTTTCACACTTGAGTAGGCAACTGACAAACTTTCACACTAGAGTAGGCAGTGGACATACTTTCACACTTGAGTAGGCAACTGACAAACTTTCACACTAGAGTATGCAATGAACAAACTTTCACACTAGAGTAGGCAACTGACAAACTCACACTAGAGTAGGCATCTGACAACTTTTCACACTAGAGTATCACACTAGAGTAGGCAATGGACAAACATTCACACTTGAGTAGGCAACTGACAAACTTTCACACTAGAGTATGCATTGAACAAACTTTCACACCAGAGTAGGCAACTGACAGCCTCTTGCACTAGAATAGGCAACTGACAACTTTTCACACTAGAGTAGTTAATGGACAAACTCTCACACTAGAGTAGGCAACTGACAAACTCACACTAGAGTAGGCAACTGACAACTTTTCACACTAGAGTATCACACTAAAGTAGGCAACTGACAAACTTTCACACTAGATTAGGCAATGGACAAACATTCATACTTGAGTAGGCAACTGACAACTTTCACACTAGAGTATGCAGTGAAAAACTTTCACACCAGAGTAGGCAACTGACAAACTCACACTAGAGTAGGCAACTGACAACTTTTCACACTAGATTAAGCAATGGACAAACTTTCACACTTGAGTAGGCAACTGACAGACTTTCACACTAGAGTATGCAATGAACAAACTTTCACACTAGAGTAGGCAACTGACAAACTCACACTAGAATAGGCAACTGACAACTTTTCACACTAGAGTATCACACTAGAGTAGGCAATGGACAAACTTTCACACTTGAGTAGGCAACTGACAAACTTTCACACTAGAGTATGCAATGAACAGACTTTCACACCAGAGTAGGCAACTGACAAACTTTCACACTAGAGTAGGCAAGGGACACTCATTCACACCAGAGTAGGCAATGGAGAAACTTTCACATTAGAGTAGGCCAGACAGACTTTCATTGCTTATATTATTATTACTGATACTTTGTCAAGATCATATGTAAAAGTACCAATACTGTCATGTTTCCAAGATATATTGGGAATGGGACATAGACATGCCAAATGTTCATGTTTTAATGTTACAAGATCTTTAGGCCTGGAAATCATATTAGTTTGTAAGTTTTATATTTCTGTTACAATATATTTAGGCCTGAAAATCATAATCAGTTTGTATGTTTTATATTTATGTTACAATATATTTAGGCCTGGAAATCATATCAGTTTGTATGTTTTATATTTATGTTACAATATATTTAGGCCTGGAAATCATATCAGTTTGTATGTTTTATATTTCTGTTACAATATATTTAGGCCTGGAAATCATAATCAGTTTGTACATTTTATATTTACATTATTTTGGCCCGGAAATCATAATCAGTTTTTATGTTTTATTTTTATGTTACAAGATGTTTAGGCCTGGAAATCATAGTCAGTTTTTATATTTTATATTTATGTTACAATATATTTAGGCCTTGAAAACATAATCGGATTTTATGTTTTATATTTATGTTACAATATGTTTAGGCCTGGAAAATCATACAACTTTTGAGCCTGGGTTTGATCTTGAGATTTTTTTCAACCAGTCACAAATGACCATAAATTTTCCTGTAAATATGATCCCTCTTTTCAGAACTGTCACTGGAGAAGCTACAGGCATTTATACCTCAACTCCTGTCAAAGCTGTACATAGAGGGACTTATTTATGGTAACATCACCAAACAGGTAGGTAGCTTTAGATTGACTTAAGATGGTCTACAAGCTTGTATTTCAGTGCAGAACTCAAACTGAAGAACAAAAAGATGATTTTTTGTATTGAGTTCGTCTGTGACAAAAGCTCCACATCAAGATTGCTTTGGCATGTCCACCTTACAGCCAACCACACCCTAGATTAAGTTCAAGGTCAAAACTTTTTAGATAAGCTAAGTGTAAAATGTGTTTGCTTTCTAGCTAAAAAAAACCCAGCAGGCTTGACTTGATTTCACACTTGAGTAGGCAACTGACAAACTTTCACACTAGAGTAGGCAAAGGACAATGATTCACACCAGAGTAGGCAATGGACAAACTCTCACACTAGAGTAGACAATGGACACACTTTCACACTAGAGTAAGCAACTGACAAACTCTCACACTAGAGTAGACAACAGACAAACTCTCACACTAGAGTAGACAACAGACAAACTCTCACACTAGAGTAGGCAATGGACAAACTTTCACACTAGAGTAGGCAAGGGACAATCTTTTACATCAAGTAGTTTGTAATTAACCCAACTTCCCTATTTCTTTGTCAAATACAGTACATGATCATAATACCTTAGGAGTCCAACCCCTACCTTGTAAATCCAGCCCTTTTATTTTGAATTTTAGCTATACCACACATATGAACCTCTTGCTCAAGAGGGGTTGTCTTTTGAGTTTACGGCAGTCTCGCATCCCTCACATCATTCACTGAAATCTTCATCAGGACTTGAATTTAACTCAAAAATTTTTTGTAGCAAGAAGGACTAGTATACTGAGAAATTTACTAGTCCTGCTAAACATTTACTAGTCCTGTCGACAAAACAATGTCACACACTAGTATTGCATTCCTCTCATTTATATCATTTTAATTCAACTTTTTCTTTTTTACCAGAGGCTGAACACTTATAAGACGCCACATTTTGCCTGTCTTATAAGGCGGAAATTGTGCCATGTTTTGAAATATGAGATGTTACAGTATAGCTGATGTGAATTATTTACATTAAGAAAAGGTATGGCACAGTGTCCTTTATATAAGAAAGTCTGAGCAAGAAACACATTTCAAAACACGAGCATCTGCCACCCCCACCCCCTTAAATGGCCTCTCCCTAATAAAGTCTTGACGTCAGCGGATGCAGTGGTTATTGTAAACACTGTTATAAAATATTAACCTCAAAAGAGTAAACATATGCAGAGGTTGATAAGCAAAACTTACTAGCTGTTTGGACTAATAACATTATCATAGTTACAAGTCCGACAGGAAATCTACTAGCCTCAGGCTAGTGGACTACCGCTAATTTCGAGCCCTGTTCATGTACGCAAAATTAGTGAATTTCTTTTCACATTTTCCTTTTGGTCTAGTATATTTATGGTAATACTGCCTGAGATGTTTTGACTGTGAACTGGCTTAAGCAGGGCAAGACAATGTAGTTGCTAATTTCACTGTCAGCTGACTTCATTGTTTGAGGTTTTTCAGTGTTGATTATAATGTTTTTGAGCAGAAATAATTCTAAAAATATTAAAGACATGGGTTGATTATGTTACTGAAGATTATAAAACTGTAAACATTACTTTGATTCTCTCTGCAAGTAAAAAGTAATTTAGACAGCAGTAAAGATGTTTAGTCATTACGAACACAAGAAGACTGGACACATACAACAAGGACAGTTGGACCTTGATGTCTAAATTTTGTCGTGATGTAAGAACATAAAACATCAAAATCCAAGCAAATGAAACATCACACAAAATCTTTCTGTGAAGGTAGGAAATGGGAATTATTGTGGTTGCAGTCATGTTTAATGGGACATAAATGAATATGCCTTCTGCTCTTCATGTAAAGCTAATTTTAAAGTCTGTTACAGTGGCAAGAATGATGTCACACATCTTGCAGAAACCCCATTTCATGAAAGACGATCAACTGTGACAACAAAAATGCCATCACTGAAATCCATGTTCACAGAATCAAATGTGGATAAAGTTACACATGCAGATAAAGTTACACTTTTTGTCAATATTATAGGTGAACATAATCATATTCTGAGATGCTATTTGCCAATATTACAGCCAAACATAATCTTATTTCATTACACATGCTGAGACACTATTTGCCAATATTACAGCCAAACATAATTCTATTTCATTACACATGCTGAGACACTATTTGCCAATATTACAGCCATACATAATCATATTCTGTTTCTTGTAGCAGATTATTGTTCGGATCTAGTCGAAATTATGTTCTGTGACTCATAAATGACAAATGTTCTCGAACAAATGGACAAACACTACTCGCAGAGTGACTATTTTATTGTTCAAAAAGAAATTACAAACCTGATTATAATAATATCAATAATAATAATAATAATAATAATAACAACAACAATATTAATAATAATAATAATAATAATACTAATACAACTACTACTGCTAATAATAATAATAATAATAATAATTTATTACATAAACTCACTGTTGTGAGAGACCATCTGCAGAAAGTCATTTTTAGGCAAAGTATGCTTTCGATACTGTTATGAATGACTCCTTTCAACAAAATATAAATACCATTAATCTTGATTTAGTTTTAAAAACATGAATATAAATAAGACTAAATTGCATGCCACATACTGCCATTGTACTCCATAATGCCTGAGATTAATGGTTTATTTTGTCTTCATCTATAATACTGGTAAGGGATAATCATTTTTCAGATTTAGTGACTATTTCACAGTAGATTTACACAAAATTTGACTGATTTCAAATTGGTTGGGGATAAACTTGCTGTCTGGAATGTATGGGTGTGATTCAGTCAAGGCCTGCAATACCAAACCGGCCAGCCCTTATTTTCTTTATTGCAGTTTTACGGAATGGACCCTTATTATTCAAAGATGGCATAATAGCAAAGCTTACAGAAATATGAATTTGTGGTAAAATCCAAATACTGTTTTATTTATATCTGATTTGCATACCAGTTTCGTATTATAATCAATGGAATTGGCCAGTGAACGAGACTTACTTTACAGAAGTACTTCAGAATCTTTAAACCAAGTCTTAAATTCAAACTACCCATTGGACCACATGAGGGCATTTTGGATGGCCCAAGGGCTGCACCACCTTTGTTATTTCTAATGACACCTTGTGATGCCAATTATTTTGCAGGCCACAGGACATGTTTGAGACCCCAGCTTTAAACTCTACAAATTTTTTAATGCAAAATGTCTGTGTTTGTCAAGCTGTTGCTAATAGAATTTTTAAAAAAATGGCATCTACCAAATGATACATGTTCAAAATGAAAGGCACAATAAGACTCTTAAAAAGTTTAAATAGTTGACAGAAGAATAGAAAGAATTATTCAAAATTCTTAGGAAGAAAGAATGGAGTCAACACTTGCATTTATTGGACATTGATATGACTCATGCAATAACAAAATCTCAATACTAGCTTACCTGATGCCATTACTGTGTCCATATGGTATGAGAGATCTGGACTATCTGCATGTTACCACTGTAGGTTACAGTAGTCTAAGGGGCAAACCTCCTGGACCCATATGCTCAAATCCATGCCTTCATTTCCTTGGGGTAATGAAAGGATCAGGAAGGACTCTCTAGGGCCAGAATAATGGGGCACATTTTTTACCATGCAGTTGATATTGCTATAATGCCATCATTATGTTTCATTGCATTCTGTTTGGAGGAATTCAACTTGTCAAACATAACAGGTAACACTGCCTATGTTTATGGGTAATGTGTTTACCTTACAGTGCATGGTCTTTACCCTTTCCACTTGACAAGGTAAGTATTAATTAAATGTCTCATGAGACTTGGATAAGGTGGACATCTTGCAGCAGTTCAGTACCAGTATATGCTGCAGACAGTTTCTTGCTACCCAGATAAGTTGTTGACACTGTTTACAAGGGATTCTGCATTCATGGACTTAGTATCCCAATTCCAGTCACTTCATTTTAGTTCAGCTTCAGTGCCAGGACATAGGTAAATCATGGACAAGGACATAGGTAAATCATGGATAGAGTTGTCACTCATCGTAGCCAATGTCATGTCAGTGATATCCAGCTACCTGGTCAACATGTTACAGTATCACCAGGTTTTTGTATTTTATGTCAGCTTTGCCTTATATTACTTGTTATAAGTGAGTTATGTTGCCATCTTACATTATACCCTCTTCGATGCATAGTTCAAAAGACGTGTGAACAGGGTCTCCTTCCATCAAAAACAAGCCTTGAAATCATCTTGACAGTGTCTTCAGTCCTCTGTGAGAAAACATCTCATTATGGTAAAAGCTTACTTGGTTTGCTGCAAGTGTTCACTTGCAGGTCCAATCAATGAGAATCAAATGACTTTCTCTGCATCACACTCCAGGTTTTTATTTTTATCCCAAAGGCTCAATTTGACCTGGTGGGATATTTAGCAGCAGCCTTCCAAGTTCATTTGGCAACTTCTGAGTGATGCAACTTTGTGACTTCTTCTTGGCTGTGATTGGTTATATTACCGGAGTGGTTGCATGTAGGCATATGGAGTCACCAATTCAATCTAATTATATCTTTAAGTTAATAGTTGCATTTACCTCAGGTACCTTGCAGTACCAGAGATGGCCCATCTTAGGGAAAGAAGTTGTTTCCCCTTATCTGTTCATCTAAGATATTATGATTCAGTAAGAAGAAGAAGAAACCACCTTTGGAGTAAAATGTTTCTGAATAAAACTTGCTTGATGATAATAAAGATACCAGCCTACCCACAGTTACATCCTGCTGGTGGAACATGCATTCTGCTCTAATAGTAACTGAAGTATAGGCAGGAGTCGGCATTAATCCTTCTATTCAGGGAAAGATCACTATTTCCTTACTCTGACCAATGTTGGCAGAAAAGTTGTAGATTATCTTGTAAAATATAACTTGTGAGTGCTGAATTTGTGATGTGGTGGTTGTACTATGTAAGTTGCTATGATTCTCCGAGAAATATTTTTTACTCCAAAAAATGGATTGTAATTGGGGTTTCACTGTATCACATCAACTCCATTTTTGAAAGTAAAATTAGATATCTCTGCTTTTCTATCAGTTCACCATACTCTCGAGAGCTGATAGTATGGAATTGCATTCTTTGTATGTGTGTCAGATTTTGCTTGTTACCACTCTTTAGCCTCTTGTTCAGATCCCGTTTTTATGTGTCAGATTTTGTTTGTTACCACTCTTGAGCCTCTTGTTCAGATTCAATTTTTATGTGTGTCAGATTTTGCTTGTTACCACTCTTGAGCCTCATGTTCAGATTCAATTTTTATGTGTCAGATTTTGCTTGTTACCACTCTTGAGCCTCTTGTTCAGATCCAATTTTTATGTGTGTCAGATTTTGCTTGTTACCACTCTTGAGCCTCTTGTTCAGATCCATTTTTTATGTGTGTCAGATTTTGCTTGTTACCACTCTTGAGCCCCTTGTTCAGATCCAATTTGTATCAAAATCAGAAGATGATGAGGAAAGTCTACTGATATTTATGAGGTAATCATTTATTTGACTGGCTGAGTTTTTAATGACACTGTAGAGAAAATTTCTCAGATTTTGTGTCAGCTTGGTAAATATTGTGTCATTATGTGTCAATATTGTGTCATTATGGTCTTTGGTAAAGTATGTTATGTGTTATATAGCAAATTAGTATAAACTAAATGGTAATTTCAACAGGTGGGTGATATCTGGCAAACTTGGCTTTCTTATTTGTTGATTTATAATCTGATTATATGGTTGTCATTGTCACAGTTCTGCTTTCTGTAGTGTCGAGACATCCTACAAATCCTCTTTGAGCTTTATTATCGTTTATATCAATGAATCTACATAAAATTATTTTAACATTTGATTTTCATTATAACTTAAATCTTGCTCTAATAAACGTCTATGAAATTTTTCTTTTGATAAGCATCCAAGTTCAATTTTATCTTTTCTTTTATGACAGAAACTATGTAAACGTAATACATAGCCTTAAGGACCAACTATAAATATATGTAGTGTAGCTTAAAATTAAGAAGATTGCAAGAAACAGGCAACTATTTGCTACCTGGAACAAAGGTCAGTCCATTTTTTTCTGTCTCTACCACCCTCCTCCTAGTAGAAAAAACAAGCTGACTGAATCTCTCGTTTTGGAGCGATTTCCAAATCTTCTGGAGTATGGAAATTTGATAGGTGGTAACCGACTTCAGCTTTTACTTTGACTGTCCTGGAAAACCATACACGTCAAAACTCCTAGATTCCATTCATGTTTTCAATCTTAAACAGTCAGTTAACCAACCTACCCATAAACTTATCACATTTTAGACTGGTTTCTTTATAGACCTGATGATAATATTCTGCAATCCACCCTTGTATCCCACGAACTTGCATCAGATCACCTCTGCAGTATATGCCATCTCGATGTATCAGTCCCTAACCCTCCACCTCTATTTGCTACTAAGAGAAACCTCTGTATGATAAATAGAACCAAATTCATGCATGACATCCAAGAAAACCTAGCAACTTTCTTACATCTAATAGCGGAACAACTTGACAACTGCCTGCGTTCATTGCTTGAAAAACATGCCCCAGCCACCAAATGCATCAAAAAAAAAAGTGTTCTCCATGGTATAGCAGTATTAGGGACCAGCTTCGCACTGCTAAAAGACATCGCCGAAAAGCAGAGAGGCTTTGGCTTTCCACCAGACTCACTATTCATAAACAAATCTATGAAGCCGCTAAGAAGAACGTCACAAACATAATCCATTTAGCCAAATTATCCCACTACAGTACTAAGACCATGGAGGGTTCCAGCTGCAAAGAGCTCTTCGAGATAACTAACAAACTAATGTCGAGGAACAAATGTACACCACTTCCAACAACCTTCTCTCCAGTAGACCTTCCAGACCAATTTGCAAATTTCTTGCTTGACAAAGTACAAACCATTAGAGATTTGCTTGACAGCACAATTTCAACTGACTCGTCACTATACAGTTATGATGCAGAATTTCAGCAACAACCATTAAGAGCATTTGAACCTGTTTCTATTGATTTAGTATGGATAATCGTGATGAAAAGTGCACCAAAGTCTTGTGAACTTGATCCAATTCTGACATCACTGCTGCTTGAGTGCTTAGACCCAATACTGCCTTCACTAACTGATGTTATTAATATCGCTCTCTCATCGTGGGAATTCCCATCATTTTTCAAAACTGCCATCATAAAGCCTCTGCTGAAGAAACCAACACTTAACCATAACGATTTAAAGAACTACTGCTCAGTTTCTAATCTCCCATTCATATAAAAAAAATCTTAGAAAAGGTTGTTCTAACCCAACTTGATATCTCATTTGAATTCAAACAGTCTTTTTAGCAATGTACAGTCTGCATATTGTCCTTGCCATAGTACTCAAACTATTCTTCTGAAAGTATTTAATGACATTCTCTCTGCTTTGGATAGTGGAAAGATTACAGTCCTCACTCTCCTGGATTTATCTGCAGCATTTGACACAATTGACCATGATATATTACTTCACTGTCTCCAGCATGTATTCGGCATTCAGAATATTCCTTACAGTGGTTCAAGTCCTACTTAGTCAACAGGACACAGATTATATCTGCAAATGGAATACATTCCAGCCCAATTGACGTATGTTGTGGTGTTCCACAGGGATCTGTTCTTGGACCTGTTCTCTTCATTCTATACACTCAGCTGCTCTCAAGTGTCATAGATCATCACCCAGTGTCGCACCAATTGTACGCTGACACCCAAATATACAAGTCTAGCTACCCAACTGAAGTTGATGCTACCATCCATGGAGTAGAGAGGTGCATTTCTGATGTGAAATCATGGATTACATGTAAGAAGCTGCAGATGAATGATGATAAAACTGAGGCTATCCTGATCACAATACAAAGACTTTCTCATTCATATCCTTTACCTCAGACAATAAATATCAGCAACACCAACATTAAATTCTCATAGTCAGTACAAAACCCAGGTGTTACTCTAGACAGTACTCTCACATTGCACCAACATGTCATGAACATATGCAAGGCTGCATATCTTGAACTAAGACGCATCAGTTCCATTCGTAAATATCTTTTCAGTTGATGCCACTAAAACACTTGTGTGTTCATTAGTACTTTCAAGACTGGACTATCACAATATTTACTCCAGAAACATCAAAAAGTTCAAAATACAGCTGCACGGATCATCTTTAGAGTACCTCAATCAGAGCACACCTCACCACTGCTCTGTACCCTACACTGGCTATCAATTCGATACAGAATCAAACACAAAATTTGTTCTCTCTGCTATGTTTCACTGACAGACTCAAGTCCAACATACCCATCCAGCCTTACCCATGTGTATATACCAGCTAGATACTTAACGCTTTTCTTTTAACAATCATATACTCATTGTTCCCACTGTGATAACGAAGTCATATGGACAACGTTCTTTTGCATACC
Source organism: Unio delphinus (assembly GCA_029339505.1). Lineage (NCBI taxonomy): Eukaryota > Metazoa > Mollusca > Bivalvia > Unionida > Unionidae > Unio > Unio delphinus. The sequence continues at coordinate 1,772,080 of JAQISU010000311.1, read as the reverse complement.
AGGGCTCAGCGACGTGGAACGAATTGCCCATTGAAATTAGACACAAAGACACAGTGGTCCCTTTTAAGAGTGCTCTTAAAACTCACCTGTTTTGACTGCAGGAACAAACTTAGATACCTAATAATGTTCTGTATCATATGTTTTCAGCATGTTTTTATGTTTTCCAATTTCATTGTTTTTGTCATTTGTTTTTCTGTAGTGTAGTGATATCATTATTGATGGTGTAAAGCCCTTAGAGCTTTGAAAGATTATGCGCTATACAAAGTCCTTATTATTATTATTATTATTAATTATTATTATTATTATTATTATTATTATTATTATTATTATTATTATTATTATTATTATTATTATTATTATAATGGTAAGCTGTTCTGAAATGAAAAGGTGCCAATCAGATATCCAGTATGGCTAACATTGTGGCCATCTTGAAAATCATGTTATTACTAATTCTTCTGAACATAATTATAGTGGCACGGTGTTTTCACCAGATGACTTATAATGTCAAGATGATCCTAAATTAAAATGGTATTGATCTTACCTCCAGTGGCTAAAATGGTCATCTTAAAAATCATTTTATCACTGTTCCTCCTGATTGGATTGCCATATCATCATGGGGTTTTCACTGAAACATTTCTAATTATATTTAGTTCGTCCTGAACGAAAATAACTCTAATCTGACCACAATGGCCACCTGAAAATTCTTTTTATAGTTCTCATGACAGATTTTCATGCTGACAGAGATTTTCAACAAATGACTGATGATAAATATTTGGTGCTAAATAAAAATGGTACCAATCTAAGGACCAAAATGGCAGTGTTTAATAAAAATAGTACCAATCTAACATCCTATATGGTGGTGCTAAATGAAAATGGTACCAATCTAATGTCCAATATGGCCACCACATCTTGGAAATCTTGTTGTTGCTATATACCAGAATGGATGGTTACTAAAGACTTGATATGATATCAGGTTAGTCCTGAATAAAAGTTGTACCAGTCATATCACGAATGACAACTACAGTGACCTTCTTAAACAATCACACTATATATATATATACCTAAAAATGTTTTGTATCTTATAGGCTTTCAGCATGTTTTTTATGTTTTCCAATTTCATAGTTTTTGTTATTTGTTTTTCTGTAGTGTAGTCATATCATTATAGATGTTGTAAAGCGCTTAGAGCTTCCAAAGATTAGGCGCTATATAAAGTCCTCATTTTTATTATTAAGTATGTGTTGAGTCTTAATGTGTGTAAATTATCCTTTCACAGCAAGGCCTAAAGCTAACAGAGATTGTGGAGAGCACCCTAAAGGAGAAGTGTCACACCAAGACTCTTCTACCTAGTCAACATCGTCGTGTCAGGGAAGTTCAGCTACCCAATGGTAAGTTACTTCATGTGTAAATGGCATATGCAGTTAATGACATTTCATTGATGGTTTTATTTTGTAAATAATGGCAAGCTATATTTCATTAATAATGGAAACTATGTGCACCGTAGAATCTCAGTTATCAAATTGTTTGTTTCTTGTGATCCATCCTCACTTGTTAATAGAACAGACTCAGTTTTGAAATACTCTTTCTTCTAAAACATTATGTTCTTTCAAGATAGATAGCTTCTCATGACAGGTCATAACACTATATAAACAGCAAATTTATGCATTAAGAATACGGGCTCTCAAGATAGGTGTTCATTCATAACAGTGGTCAAATAGGTTTAAAAAAATCAAACAAACAAGCAAATTTTCTTTTTTAGATTAATCTTAACCAAGAAATGACTAAAGTTTAAAACATTGCAAAACTATTTTGAAGCAATTCCTATACATGTACATGAGAACACATGCTCAGTTGCCTACATCACATTCATCTGTCACCTAGATGACAATCTTTACTTTACAACTACATAAGCACTCAGTGTACTAGTGGTTAGAGCATTCACCTTGGATGTTTGAGGTTATGGATTCGATCCCTGGCCGAATCATACCAAAGACTTAAAATAATGGTACTACTAATAGTGTAGCAGCTGCCTTGCTTGATGTTCAGCGTTAAGAAGTTAGTGTTAGGACTGGTTCGCCTGGTGTCAGGATAATGTGACTGGTTGGGACATCATGCTACATGTCTGCCTCATGATGCCCCAGTGCTAAACATCACTGTAAACTGCCACATTGCAGACATTGTAGCGATATGACTGACATTTATTTAAAACTACAGTAAAAATCTAGCATGTCACTATTCTGGAATATCCAGTTGATTGTACTTCTAGATTTATTTTATGGATAGACTATATGCTGTACCTTCAGGTTTATAATTAGTATTGAGGGATAGCCTGTGTACTTGCAGGCTGCTATTTATATGTAGTCTGTGTCCTGTATTTGCAGGTCTTTATTTAGGGGTGTCTGTGTCCTGTACTAGCAGGTCTTTATTTAGGGGTGTCTGTGTCCTGTAATTGCAGGTCTTTATTTAGGGGTGTCTTGTGTCCTGTAATTGCAAGTCTTTATTTAGGGGTGTCTGTGTCCTGTACTTGCTGGTCTTTATTTAGGGGTGTCTTGTGTCCTATAATTGCAGGTCTTTATTTAGGGGTGTCTATGTCCTGTACTTGCAGGTCTTTATTTAGGGGTGTCTGTGTCCTGTAATTGCAGGTCTTTATTTAGGGGTGTCTTGTGCCCTGTAATTGCAGGTCTTTATTTAGGGGTGTCTGTGTCCTGTACTTGCTGGTCTTTATTTAGGGGTGTCTTGTGTCCTGTAATTGCAGGTCTTTATTTAGGGGGTGTCTATGTCCTGTACTTGCAGGTCTTTATTTAGGGGTGTCTGTGTCCTGTACTTGCTGGGGTGTCTGTGTCCTGTGCTTGCTTGTCTTTATTTAGGGGTGTCTGTTTCCTGTACTTGCTGGTATTTATCTAGGGGTGTCTGTTTCCTGTACTTGCTGGTCTTTATTTAGGGGTGTCTGTGTGCTGTACTTGCTGGTCTTTTTTTAAGGGTGTCTGTGTGCTGTACTTGCTGGTCTTTATCTAGGGGTGTATGTGTCCTGCACTTGCTGGGGTGTCTGTGTCCTGTACTTTCAGGTCTTTATTTAGGGGTGTCTGTGTCCTGTACTTTCAGGTCTTTATTTAGGGGGTGTCTGTGTCCTGTACTTTCAGGTCTTTATTTAGGGGTGTCTGTGTCCTGTACTAGCAGGTCTTTATTTAGGGGTGTCTGTGTCCTGTAATTGCAGGTCTTTATTTAGGGGTGTCCTGTAATTGCAGGTCTTTATTTAGGGGTGTCTGTGTCCTGTACTTGCTGGTCTTTATTTAGGGGTGTCTTGTGTCCTGTAATTGCAGGTCTTTATTTAGGGGTGTCTATGTCCTGTACTTGCAGGTCTTTATTTAGGGGTGTCTGTGTCCTGTACTTGCTGGGGTGTCTGTGTCCTGTGCTTGCTTGTCTTTATTTAGGGGTGTCTGTTTCCTGTACTTGCTGGTATTTATCTAGGGGTGTCTGTTTCCTGTACTTGCTGGTCTTTATTTAGGGGTGTCTGTGTGCTGTACTTGCTGGTCTTTATTTAGGGGTGTCTGTGTGCTGTACTTGCTGGTCTTTATCTAGGGGTGTATGTGTCCTGCACTTGCTGGGGTGTCTGTGTCCTGTACTTTCAGGTCTTTATTTAGGGGTGTCTGTGTCCTGTACTTTTAGGTCTTTATTTAGGGGGTGTCTGTGTCCTGTACTTTCAGGTCTTTATTTAGGGGTGTCTGTGTCCTGTACTTGCTGGTCTTTATCTAGGGGTGTCTGTGTCCTGTACATGCTGGTCTTTATTTAGGGGTGTCTGTGTCCTGTACTTGCTGGTCTTTATTTAGGGGTGTCTGTGTGCTGTATATGTATGTTTTTTTAAATTTAATTCTAGCCTTTTTTATAGTACTTAAAGGTTTTAATGACCAAAATGTGGTACCATGTACTTACATGTTGTTATTTAGGGATAGCCTAAGTTCAATACTTTTCCCATGTGTTGTACTTGCAGGTTGTTACTACTTATACCAAAAGACAAACTCTGTCCACAAGAGTTCCAGTATCGATGTGTATTACCAATGTGGAATGCAGGAGACCCAGTCCAACACGTTGTTAGAGCTGTTCCTACAGATCATTTCAGAGCCTTGCTTCAGCATCCTAAGGACAAAAGAACAGTTAGGTGAGGAAGTCCTATGAATATGTCTGCCGGCATTGAGTACACCGATATGTTTTTGGAAAAAAACTTCAGTATCAAAAGTCGTCTGATTATAAAGTGCAACTGGCATGAATTCGATTTCATAATCAAAGCTACAGAGCATATTTAACCTTTTAACAAAGGACACCTGTTCATAGTGGCCACAGTTTTGTCATCCATTTAGTATCCTTTACAGTCAGTATCACTGTTTTTACACAGTACAAATATTAATGGTAATTGATGCATGTTCCTAAAATCATACCATGAGTATGAGAGCAAGAAATTGCATGGCTTTTAATTAAAGAATCCATTTTTTTGTTATCTCATGAGCAAACCATAGATGAAACATGGGTATCCTCTTCCAACAGCAGTAATGTTCTTGTTGGCATAGGTATTGGTGTTGATTTTGTAACCCCATGCTACTTAATAATGATGAGATATCAGTATTTAGATCTTGGTATTGATTTTGTAACCCCATGTCACTTAATAATGATGAGATATCAGTATTTAGATATTGGTATTGATTTTATATCCCCCTGGTACTTAATAGGGATGAGATATCAGTATTTAGATATTGGTGTTGATTTTATATCCCCCTGTTACTTAATAGGGATGAGATATCAGTATTTAGATATTGGTGTTGATTTTATATCCCCCTGTTACTTAATAGGGATGAGATATCAGTATTTAGATATTGGTGTTGGTTTTATATCCCCCTGTTACTTAATAGGGATGAGATATCAGTATTTAGATATTGGTGTTGATTTTATATCCCCCTGTTACTTAATAGGGATGAGATATCACTATTGTTATATCTGTATGTTGGAACATTTGATTTTGTGTCTAGATCATAATGCTCAAACTGTTAAAAATATCTCCATGAAACTTATAGGACTGTAGGCCAGACATGGATTTTGCTATTCACAATTCTTCGTTATCAGAATTTGTAATGCTTCATTTATTTGTTGTCTTAACTTTCATCAATCCATTATACATTGTAACATTTGCATGGTAAAACTAAAGCCATGCCAGATAGAATTTGCTATAATGTTTGTTACATATATTTGACTTGATGTGTACATGTACAATTTGCTATTTACAGTTCATCAGCTTTATTGTGTTTGAAGTTTTCGTCCAGATATATTTTATCCATCCATCTATCACACATTTATATTCAGAGGAAAACTCCAAAATTGTAAAAAAAAACAAAAAAAAAAAAAACAAGCAAGTTAAAAACGTTTATACCAACATGTTAGTCCATTGGTCACAGGGTATCATTTTTTAAAACAGTTTTTTCAATTTCATTTATTTTGGGACATTTATGTAAGTTGTTTGTTGAATCATCAATTGATCATTAACACCTTTTTCAATAGGTCTGTTCACCCATAAATTGATCATTAACACTTTTTTCAATTTGTCTGTTCAACCATAAATTGATCATTAACACCTTTTTCGTTAGGTCTTTTCAACCATACAGTGATCATTAACAACTTTTTTAATAGGTCTGTTCATGCATTTATTAATCATTAAAACAGTCGTTAGTTGGTTTCTTCATCCACGAATTGAGCATTAGCACTTTTGTCAGTTGCTCAATTCATCTATCATTTAATCATTGACATGTTTGTCAGTTGGTCTATTCATCTATCTGTTAATCATTAACATGTTTGTCAGTTGGTCTATTCATCTATCACTTAATCATTAACATGTTTGTCAATTGGTCTATTCATCTATCACTTAATCATTAACATGTTTGTCAGTTGGTCTATTCATCTATCGTTTAATCATTAACAATATTTGTCAGTTGGTCTTTTTATCTATCATTTAATCATTAACATGTTTGTCGGTTGCTCTATTCATCTCTCATTTAATCATTAACATGTTTTGTTAGTTGGTCTATTCATCTATCATTTAATCATTAACATGTTTGTCAGTTGGTCTATTCATCTGTCAGTTAATCATTAACATGTTTGTCAATTGCTCTATTCATCTATCATGTAATCATTAAGATGTTTGTTAATTGGTCTATTCATCTATCACTTAATCATTAACATGTTTGTCAATTCCTCTATTCATCTATCACTTAATCATTAACATGTTTGTCAGTTGGTCTATTCATCTATCATTTAATCATTAACATGTTTGTCAATTTTCCTATTCATCTATCACTTAATCATTAACATGTTTGTCAATTGGTCTATTCATATATCAGTTAATCATTAACATGTGTGTCAGTTGGTCTATTCATCCATTGATTGATCATTAACACTTTTTCATATGGTCTCTTCTTCTTTCAATCAATGACTTAACACTTTTCATCCTTTTTCTCTTTGTAACACTCTGTGTGTTTGTTCTTTTGTATATATGTGTAATCCAGTAATGCCTTTTGCTTTTAAGAAATCATTGGCTTTAATATCATTTAGGTGTGTTGAGAATATAGGTAACTCCATCTTTTTGTTTTACTTACAAGTATATTATTAATAATAATAACATTATAGGGGGCAATGTTACAGTACGTGTGGCCGAATGGTCTAAAGTGCTCTCCATTATGGATCACTGCCATTTCACCTCTGCGTGAGTTTGAGTATCAGATTTGGCAAATGTGGGTATGTGAGAAAGCTTGCCAGTAGCGTCTCATGTTTCGATGGTTCTTTCTGGTTGTTTTCCCGGGTTCTTCCTCCACCAATAATACTGGCTGCCATGTATAGCCTATCTTGCGCTGAAAAATGGCGTTAAACCCCACAACAACAACAACAATAGCATTTCATCAACACAAACTATGATAGAAATAGCAGATTGTTAAGACAACCCAACAAATTCAGTTAAAACATTTGCCATCAATCAACTATGGTTAGTGTAAGGATTGAAATCTTACATTTACTGTCTGCCAATGAAAGGATTAGTAAGGCAAGCTTAGATAAAATGTATATATTTTCCCCCAGGTATGTAGTTTATGGGGATTTTGTTTTTTCTCTGTCCATCTGTCTGTCTGTCCAAATAACAGTGTCATTTCTAGCACATAACTCTTAAAACTATTAAGGATGTTTTAACCAGACTAAGTTCACATGTCAGGCAGGATGCATATTGAAGTGCCTTTTGATATGTAGGATATTCCACATTCAGTGATTGTTAGTTGTGGTCATACACCAGGAAAGCTTCCATTATGGGCTGTTTTCTGTTTGTCTGTTAGTACAAGTTTGTTATCACTATTTAAGATCCTTGGAATATTACCATGAGACTTCACATACATGTCATCTAGTTGATCATATGTGAAAATGGTGCAGCAAAAGTGTCCATTATGGCTACCAAATTGGCCATCTTGAAAATCAAGTCATCACTATTGTAACTGAATGAATGATTATATCAATATTGGGTTTTGACTAAAAGACTTTTTATGATATCTCGTTGGTTTTAAATGAAACTGATGTTGATCTGACATCCAATATAGCCAATGCAGCAGCCATTTTTGAAAATATTATTTTTACTCCAGCCTAATGGAAAGTCATATTGGCATCGAGTTTTTACAAGATTTCAACCGCTCCTGTGGCCTAGTGGTAAGAGCATCTGCCGCAGAAGCAGGAGGTCATGGGTTCAGTTCCTGGCTGAGTCATACCAAAGACTTACACAAATGGTATTAACAGCTGCCTCGCTTGGCGCTCAGCATTAAGAGGTTAATGTTAGGACTGGTCAGCCTGGTAATGTGACTGGGTGGGACATCATGCTACATGTCTGCGACACGATGCCCCAGTGCTAGACATCACTATAAACTGCCTCACTGCAAACATTGTAGCAATATGACTGCAAAATTGTTAAAGCTACGTTAAAAATTCTAATCACACACACACAAGATTTATTATGCTGTCTAATTGGTCCTGATTGTGATATGATGTCTAGTATGGCTGTAACAATGGCCATCTTGAAAATCTTGTTACCACAACTCCTTCTACATAAATAGTCATATCAAGAATTTTTTTGGTTTTCAATACAAGACTTAATAGGATGTCTATTTAGTCCTAAATGAAAAGATGCCAATCTGATATCCCGTATTATGGCCACATTGGCTAACTTCAAAATTGTATATCACTACTCCAGAATGGTTTGTTATATTATTGTCGATTTTCACTAAAAGTAAACTATGCTATTCTTAATATATTACTGTTCTGTATACACATACACTAGTGCTCAATGTAACACAGTTCAATAACAAGCCATTGTTTGCTATGATGGCCCAAACTGCCACATTTTAACTTGGGAGATCTGTACAATCATACTTAGAACAAACAGTCTTGAGAGGCTTGTTTGTTTGCTTGGAGATATTTATTTCAAGCCAGTGATATGCTGATTACTCTGTTTCAAAGAATAATCAGAATTTGTAATAATTGGCACTTTTCTATACTGTTAGGTTTTTTAGCCATGTCTTTTCAGTAGTGATTGCTTAACACAAGTTTAATAGCCAATCACTTATTGCATATTAGTCAAGTTTCCCAATACCATTTAAAGTTGAAAAGTACACAACAGTACTATTTCCTATTAGTTATTATTTGTTTGTAACTTTTATCAGCATATATTTCTGTAAATAATTACAATTTTTTTTCCTTTATATTATGTATTGCAACTTATGTCAATGCCATGTAAATACACCAATCCAGTCTTCATTTCTTCTCCACAGTGGTCTCCTTATGGATGGTCTTCCTAAACATTTACAAAATAGAATTGTCTCATTAAGTTATTATGTAATGACATAAATAGATGGTGTGAAGATGAAACTTAACTATTTAAACTTTTTAAAAGTCATGAATCATTTGTTGGATGCCTTTTCAAAAACTTCTATCAGCAAGGGCTTGACAAACACAGACATTTTTCATTAAAAAAAATTTGTAGAGTTTAAAGCAGGGATCTCATACATGCAACCAAATGGGCTACACATAACCCATCAAGCTGTATCCTGTGGCCCTCAAAATAATTGGCATCACAGTGTGTCATTAGAGACAACATAGGTGGTGCGGCCCTTGGTCCATCCAACTTGCGCTTATGAATGGTCTTCCTAAACATTTACAAAATGGAATTGTCCCATTAAGATATAATGTAGTGAAAAAGATGGTGTGAAAATGAAACTTAATATCGGTTGATTACTTTAAAAAAACAAAGAAACAGGAAGTTCTATATATATGTTGTTTGTTTGTCGTGGATTAAAAAAAAAAAAAGAGTTTGGCAATTTTAACTATATGTCCATGCCCTTGACAGTCCTGGTTGACTTGATGTTACAGTTATGTAATGGAGGGTGGGGAACTTGAGAAATTCATGGTCCTCCAACACTAGGCATTGAAGATAGGAAATGGTTAGTATTGAAGCCAGGAAATGGTTAGCATTGAAGCCAGGAAATGGTTAGCATTGAAGCCAGGAAATGGTTAGCATTGAAGCCAGGAAATGGTTTATATTGAATCCAGAAAATGGTTAGTATTAAGCTATGTTGCCGCTACTCTGTATTAGCCAAAGTTTAGGTTCTTCATGTAAATAATTTTAGCAAAATTTATGACAAGTTGTTATTTGTTTCCTTGCAGGATACATTGTATTTAGTGGTCTCAGGCGGTCTAGTGGTGTACAGGGACTCAGAGTAATTGTACAGTCAGATTACACCCCAGACTATGTGGAGGGCAGAGTTGAAGCGTTTCTTGCCAGCATGAATGTAAGTGCAGTAAATCTTTCATGACTGAAGCAACAATCATAAGCATACACCATATCACTTGAAGAAATTGCTCAGTCCCATATTAACACAGTACACAATTTTTTTGTTATCTCAAATTAGCTTGAAATTACAGAAACTCAAAAAATATTAGGGTCTGCCTTGCGTTTAGTGCTTTAGAATATTTGGGGTTATACTGAGTATAATGTAATCTTGATATGAGAGCCATTTTGCTAAAATAATGGTTTTGTTTATGAAGATTGATTTTATGTGGAATTGCTGCATTATCCTAGTTCTTGAAAAATAGTGTCCTATAAAGGTGGCTGCTATAAGGAGGTGGATATTAGAGCAGTTTTAACTGTATATGCACAAGCTGGACCATTGAGATTTTCATTGGATCTAACCCAACCACATGTCCCCCAAACATATATGGTACAGTATAATTTTTATAACTTGACCTTGTTGCATCTGTTTCTGAAATTTAAATTCATTTACATGCTCAAAATAATTAGAGGTCTCATGCTGTTGAGGTCTGCACAGTTTCCATTTTTGTCATGACAACACTAATGTTAAGTGAAATATGGCAATCACTCATCGCATAATGGCAACATCAGCATTGTTAACAAGTTTATTTTTAATGTTTTGGTGAAATTTCTTGGTTTAGATCCTCATGATACTTGGCATGAATCATTTAGAAAACAGGACATTTAATTCTAAACATGCTTACTTTTTTTCTTCTTAGTCATAGAAAATTTGCATGAAGAATTGGCTGCAACTTTTTCTTCTACATTCCACATTTGTAGTACACATCTATGCTGGAACTCTTGTGGATAGAGTTTGTCTTCTGGTATCACTTCTGGATGGATGTTTTTCATACTTTGGATGAATCATTAGGAAGTTATGATAAATTATTCTGTTACATGGTTGCTGAATTTTATAACTCAGGGGTCAAGTCACATTGTACAGCAATACTTTGACATGCAGATGTGGCCTTCTTGTTAGCTTATGGTATGGCAGTTTTTTTGTCCCTCATGCATTCAGGCATTTGTTAGGCATCTGTCAACAGCTGCTATTTTCAGCTTCCTAACAACCACCAAATGAATTTCAAACAAATTTAACAATGAGCACACTGGCATCAAGTTTTTAATAATAATAATAATAATAATAATAATAATAATAATAATAATAATAATAATAATAAAATTATTATTATTATTATTATTATTATTATTATTATTATTTTGTTATAGACTGTGACTAATTTAGTTAAAGACTATTTTCACTTAAGATCCTTTTAAGAAAGAAGTATAACAATCATATAAAAGATAATAGTCATTGTTTTTTTAAATAAATAAAAAATTATGTTGTATCTGTTAGCAACACATACATGCTTGTGATATCTTTTCTTAAATAGTGTAATGATTTGTGACCATCAATAATTGAAATAGAAAACTTAAAGTGACTTGTTCTCAAAAACTGTTGAACAGAATTTGTTAAAAAGGCATCATGGTTTTATAACCTTTCAGATTTGTATAAGTGACACCAAGTCATATTCAAATATGACAACCTTAACCAAGAATAGAAAAAACAGCCTGATCATTTTCAACCAAACTTGGTACAGAGCATTTTTGTAAAGTCCTTTCAAAATTTTATACCAGTGATGCTGACCCACTGTTAAATATGTCCACCACAAGAACAACAACTTATACCAGGGCTTTTCAGTATCAGACAATGATGATGACATGTGATCAGTTATAGATGAGAATATAAAATCTAGAGAAACCTTAAATCAATTGTTTTCATAAAGTGGAATCTACAACATTGGAAACATTTTAACTGAAAGCATAATTCTGACCCAGATTTATTTTACAACTGCACTCACATTTGACTTTTAAACAAATGTATGCCATATGAGTGATCTCAGACCCACTTGGACCCCTTGTTAATTTAGTAGAGTATTTATTTAAGAAAACTAGAGAGATTAACCTAATCTACTTCCAGTGCTATAATGTGTGAAGCAATACAAATTAAAACTACTATATTTCTGCTTCATACATGTTAATCCAAGTTTTTATTTTTGTTCAAAACAAGACATGTTGTTCGCTGAGGGACTTGCTTGGTTTGGATTTTTTCTATTTATTAATGACTGTAAGTTATTTCACCTATAAGCCTTGCTGAAGTGAAACATTGTATGTAGTGTATGTCAACTTTTTAACTATTTTGTTTGTAAGTGAACTCTGAACCATAGTTAAAGAACCTGAATAGTCTAGTTACGTCTTTTGTTTAAGGAATCTGAACAGTCTAGTTACACTTTTTGTTTAGGGGCCCCTAGTGGCTGAGTGGTCTCAAGCTCTCCATTATAGATCTCTGCCATCTTAACTCTGTCTGCGTGGGTTTGAGTCTTGGATTTGGCCAATGTGGGTATGTGAGAAAGCTTGCCAGTAGCATCTCATATGCCGGTTGGTCTTCCTCCACCATTAATACTGACCGCCATGTCTAGCCTATTGTGTGCTGAAAAAATGGCATTAAACCCTTTAACAACAATAGCAAGAACACCTTTTGTTTAAGGAACCTTAACAGTCTAGTTACATCTTTTGTTTAAGGAACCTGAACATTCTAGTTACTTCTTTTGTTTAAGGAACCAGAATAGTCTAGTTACAGCTTTTGTTTAAGGAACCTGAACATTCTAGTTACTTCTTTTGTTTAAGGAACCAGAACAGTCAAGTTACATCTTTTGTTTAAGGAACCTGAACATTCTCATTACACCTTTTATTTGAGGAACCTGAACAATATAGTTAAACCTTTTGAGAAACTAGAAGCTGATGATAAGTTATTGATAATTTACTTTTCCAGGACTACATAGGAAAAATGACAGAGGAGGAATTCCAGAAACATGTAGCAGCACTGGCCACAAAACGTTTAGAAAAGCCAAAGAAAATGGCAGTCCAGAATGATCGCTATTGGACAGAGATCATCTCTCAACAATACAACTTTGACAGAGGTACAATCTATGACTGTCACCATGTAGGATTAGCAGTTATATAACTATGACCATGTAGGATTAGCAGTTATATAGCTATGACCATGTAGAATTAGCAGTTATATAACTATGACCATGTAGAATTAGCAGTTATATAACTATGACCATGTAGAATTAGCAGTTATATAACTATTAGCTTGTAGAATTAGCAGTTGTATAACTATGGTCATGTAGAATTAGCAGTTATATAACTATTACCATGTAGAATTAGCAGTTATATAACTATTAGCATATAGAATTAGCAGTTATATAACTATGACCATGTAGAATTAGCAGTTATATAACTATTAGCATGTCGGATTAGCAGTTATATAACTATTACCATGTAGAATTAGCAGTTATATAACTATGACCATGTAGAATGAGCAGTTATATAACTATGACCATGTAGAATTAGCAGTTATATAACTATTAGCTTGTAGGATTAGCAGTTATATAACTATGACCATGTAGAATTAGCAGTTATATAACTATTAGCTTGTCGGATTAGCAGTTATATAACTATTACCATGTAGAATTAGCAGTTATATAACTATTACCATGTAGAATTAGCAGTTACATAACTATGACCATGTAGAATTAGCAGTTATATAACTATGACCATGTAGGATTAGCAGTTATATATTAGCATGTCGGATTAGCAGTTATATAACTATTACCATGTAGAATTAGCAGTTATATAACTATGACCATGTAGAATTAGCAGTTATATAACTATGACCATGTAGAATTAGCAGTTATATAACTATTAGCTTGTAGGATTAGCAGTTATATAACTATGACCATGTAGAATTAGCAGTTATATAACTATTAGCATGTTGGATTAGCAGTTATATAACTATTACCATGTAGAATTAGCAGTTATATAACTATGACCATGTAGAATTAGCAGTTATATAACTATGACCATGTAGAATTAGCAGTTTTATAACTATGACCATGTAGAATTAGCAGTTATATAACTATTAGCATGTCGGATTAGCAGTTATATAACTATTACCATGTAGAATTAGCAGTTATATAACTATGACCATGTAGAATTAGCAGTTATATAACTATGACCATGTAGAATTAGCAGTTATATAACTTAGCTTGTAGGATTAGCAGTTATATAACTATGACCATGTAGAATTAGCAGTTATATAACTATTAGCATGTCAGATTAGCAGTTATATAACTATTACCATGTAGAATTAGCAGTTATATAACTATGACCATGTAGAATTAGCAGTTATATAACTATGGCCATGTAGAATTAGCAGTTATATAACTATGACCATGTAGAATTAGCAGTTATATAACTATGACCATGTAGAATTAGCAGTTATATAACTAGCAGGATTAGCAGTTATATAACTATGACCATGTAGAAATAGCAGTTATATAACTATTAGCATGTCAGATTAGCAGTTATTTAACTATTACCATGTAGAATTAGCAGTTATATAACTATGACCATGTAGAATTAGCAGTTATATAACTATGACCATGTAGAATTAGCAGTTATATAACTATTAGCTTGTAGGATTAGCAGTTATATAACTATGACCATGTAGAATTAGCAGTTATATAACTATTAGCATGTCGGATTAGCAGTTATATAACTATTACTATGTAGAATTAGCAGTTATATAACTATGACCATGTAGAATTAGCAGTTATATAACTATGACCATGTATAATTAGCAGTTATATAACTATGACCATGTAGAATTAGCAGTTATATAACTACTAGCTTGTAGGATTAGCAGTTGTATAACTATGGTCATGTAGAATTAGCAGTTATATAACTATTATCATGTAGAATTAGCAGTTATATAACTATTAGCATATAGAATTAGCAGTTATATAACTATGACCATGTAGAATTAGCAGTTATATAACTATTAGCATGTAGGATTAGCTGTTATATAACTATTACCATGTCGGATTAGCAGTTATATAACTATTACCATGTAGGATTAGCTGTTATATAACTATTACCATGTAGGATTAGCAGTTATATAACTATTACCATGTAGGATTAGCTGTTATATAACTATTACCATGTAGGATTAGCTGTTATATAACTATTACCATGTCGGATTAGCAGTTATATAGCTATTACCATGTAGGATTAGCAGTTATAGAACTATTACTATGTAGGATTAGCTGTTATATAACTATTACCATGTAGGATTAGCTGTTATATAACTATTACCATGTCGGATTAGCTGTTATATAACTATTACCATGTCCGATTAGCAGTTATATAACTATTACCATGTAGGATTAGCTGTTATATAACTATTACCATGTCGGATTAGCAGTTATATAACTATTAGCATGTAGGATTGGCAGTTATATAACTATTACCATGTAGGATTAGCAGTTGTATGACTATTACCATGTAGGATTAGCAGTTATATAACTATTACCATGTAGGATTAGCTGTTATATAACTATAACCATGTAGGATTAGCAGTTATATAACTATTACCATGTAGGATTAGCTGTTATATAACTATTACCATGTAGGATTAGCTGTTATATAACTATTACCATGTCGGATTAGCAGTTATATAACTATTACCATGTAGGATTGGCAGTTATATAACTATTACCATGTAGGATTAGCAGTTATATAACTATTAGCTTGTAGGATTAGCAGTTATATAACTATTACCATGTAGGATTGAGAGTTATATAAATATTAGCATGTAGGATTGGCAGTTATATAACTATTACCATGTAGGATTAGCTGTTATATAACTATTACCATGTAGGATTAGCAGTTATATAACTATTACCATGTAGGATTAGCTGTTATATAACTATTACCATGTAGGATTAGCTGTTATATAACTATTACCATGTCGGATTAGCAGTTATATAACTATTACCATGTAGGATTAGCAGTTATATAACTATTACCATGTAGGATTAGCAGTTATATAACTATTAGCTTGTAGGATTAGCAGTTATATAACTATTACCATGTAGGATTGAGAGTTATATAAATATTAGCATGTAGGATTGGCAGTTATATAACTATGACCATGTAGAATTAGCAGTTATATAACTATTACCATGTAGGATTAGCAGTTGTATGACTATTACCATGTAGGATTAGCAGTTATATAACTATTACCATGTAGGATTAGCAGTTATATAACTATTACCAATTCTTTTGGCAAGATTAGTTTGGCTTCATTATTTTAAGTTTCTGAAGTTGTATTATACTATACTATTATACTTAAAGGAGGGGGTAAAAGATGTTCATAGATTATGGTATATTTATACATTAATAAATGGCGCAAGTAGGTTTGTTTATTTTTTCTAGTTTGTTGAGATATAAAGACATAATCTCCAAGGGTACAACATTAAATCTATACAAATATATTATTAAATGAAGTTCAGTAATGAATGGAAACTGGTATTTTAGTAGTTTGAGCCAAGTTCTAAGAAATAATTTAAACATTTTGTTGGACAAAGTAGAAAATGGTTTCTTTATTGTGAAAAGTTCAGGCTGACTCCAAAAGGAAACTGGAGTCAATAGCTAAGTATTGATTTCAACAATGATGAGGACTACTACAAATGTACTACGATAATTATCAACAATGAAAGGCTACAAATGCTTGTGCTGCATAAGAGTACAGTATGAAAGGCTACAAGTTACTGTGAAAGGACTTATCATATAGAAAAACATAATTCATCCAGTAGCTGTCTTTTTATTGTTCTTTAGCATTCTAAAATCAGGAAAATGAAAACCATCCTGATTTGAAGTGAAACCTCCTGACCAAACTTTGGAAATCTCTTGATCTGTCTTTACTTGACCTCTCTGTTCTGTCACATGTATGCCATTCTAGTGCAGGAGGTAAAGAACACAGCTTAGCAACATTATCAAGTATTACAAACAAAACCTTTACATATATATGATTGTGTTTATTAAAATTGTTAAATAATTTAAGGTACTATGATTGTATGTGATGGTATTACATTATTTGACTTGCTGCATAAAGGATTTGTGGTGGTTTTTTGTTTCGTAGAGCTAGTTACCACAACCACTTTTGTACTGCAGTATTTTGGAACATACCACATTACATTCCATGGTATACAGCAAATATATTCAGGACCACCAATTTAATATTCTGGGACGGGTATTACACCTTTTTATTTAATTCCCATTTGCCTGTAGCTGGAACAGATATCTTGCTCTGATTTATAGCAGTATAACACCATATTATATAACACCATATTTTATAACACCATATTGTATACAGTATTATATAAAACCATATTGTATAATACCATATTGTATAACATCATATTATATAACACCATATTTTATAACACCATATTGTATAATACCATATTGTATAACATCATATTATATAATGCCATATTTTATAACACCATATATATAAAACCATATTGTATAATACCATATTATATAAATTATTATATAAAACCATATTGTATTACACTGTATTATATAACACCATATTGTATAACACCATAATACATAACACCATATTATATAACACCATATTGTATAATACAAATTTATATAACATTATATTGTATAACACCATATTATATAACATCATATTATATAACACCATATTGTATAACACCATATTATATCTTGGCATCCGTCCGTCTACGGGAGATGATGGTGTTGCTCCATATTCAAGCTGTTCCTTCTTTCTGGCTCTCTTTTTTGTGTGCTTTCTATTCCTGTCATTCTCATCTTTGCTAACTCCTTGCCTGACAGCTAGGCACCAGGCGGGACGGTCATTAGCAAAGCTCTCTCATTTGTTGACATCGATGTTGGCCGTCTTCATGTCCCTCTTGCAAACATCTTTGTAGCACAGGCTTGGATGTCCAGTCGGTCGTGCACCTTCTGCTAGCTCATCATATAAAAGGTCCTTAGGAATGCGGCTGGGGTCCATTCTCTTGACATGGCCGAGCCAGCGAAGGCACCTCTCGCTGAGAATGGAGAACATGCAGTTAATGTTGGCGTGTTCTAGAACCTCTGTGTTGGGTACTTTGGCCTGCCACTTGATGTGCATAATGCGCCACAGACATCTCAGGTGGAAGCTGTTGAGTTTTCTCTCATGTCTTGCATAGTTGGTCCATGTTTCGCTGCTGTAGAGGAGTGAGCTGAGCATGCAGGCTAGGTAGACATGCAGTTTGGTCTTGGTGAGGTTGGGGTTGTTCCATACCCTCTGGTTAAGTCTGGCCATCACTGCAGCTGCCTTGGCATTTCTGCCGTTCACCTCATAATCAATTGAGAGTGAGCTGGAGATGTTGGACCCGAGGTATGTGAAGTTCTCAACAACTTCCAAGTTGTACCCATCGATGGTGATAGATGGAAAGGAGTCTGCATCTTGCGCCATGACGTTTGTTTTCTTCAAGCTGATGGTCAGTCTGAATTTTTTGCAAGCATTGGAGAGGCGGCATACCAGCTGCTGAAGTCCATCTTCTGTGTGGGATGTTAAGGCTGCATCATTGGTGAAAAGATATTCATGGATGAGTACCTTTGTGACTTTAGTCTTAGCACGGAGATGGGCAATGTTGAACAGCTTTCCGTCAGCCCTGGTATGGATGTACACTCCATCGCTGCAATTCTTGAAGGCGTACTGGAGAAGCATGGAGAACAATATAGCAAAGAGTGTCGGCGCAAGCACACAGCCTTGTTTGACTTCACTGATTACTGGGAAGGCCTCTGATGTTGCGCCATCGAAGCACACTGTGCTGTGGATGTTCTCGTGGAACGACACGAGGACAGCAAGTAGGCCTGTGGGGCAGCCAATCTTCTGCAGGAGTCTGAAGAGTCCACTCTGACTGACCAGGTCAAATGCCTTCGTCAGGTCTATGAAGGCAATGTAGAGGGGCATCTGCTGTTCATGACACTTCTCCTGCAGCTGATGTAGTGAGAAGATCATGTCTACAGTTGATCTGCTGGCTCAAAATCCACACTGGGACTCTGGGTAGACACGGGAGGCTAGGATCTGCAAGCACACCAAGGCATGTCCTGAGGGATGTATCCCTGTTCCCAGCAGAGGCAGAGGAGTATGTGTAGCGGCTGGAGCAGCACTGGTTTCCCACTCTTGAGGACTCAGACGGAATGCCTTCACTTCCAGGAGCCATCCCACAGGCAAGGCAGTCTATGGCTTTTCCGAGCTCTTCCAGGGTGGGCTGCATGTCTATCTCCTCCATGACAGGCATGTTTGGAATAGCATCCAGGGCAATGCCAGTGACGTTGTTTTGGGTTGCATATAGCTCTAGGTAGTGCTCAACCCATTGCTGTAGTTGTTTCCCCTGGTCTGTTATGTCTTCGCCTGTCTTGGACTTGAGGGGGTTGGTCTTTGAGGTTGGGGGGGCCTGTTGCCTTCTTGATGCTCTCATACATTCCTCTTGTATCCCCAATGTCAGTCGCTGTCTGTATACTGTTGCAAAGGTTAAGCCAGTAGATGTTGGCACAGTGGTGGGCGGTCTTTTGGGCATTGTTCCTTGCATTCCTGAGGGCTTGCAGTGTTCTTGGGTTAGGTACAACCTTGTATGCCAGGAGGGCTTACTTCTTTGCCACAGTCACGGGCTCCATCTCCTCCCAGTTCGCCTCATGCCAGTTGGCATTTTTATGTTCCCTCTTCCCGTAAGCTATGATGGCCTAGCTGTACACAGAGTCACGGAGATGGGACCACTTGGAGTCAATGGTGTCATCAGATGTCATTTTGGAGAGAGCTTCCTGCACTTTGCAGATGAACTGCTGTGTTTTCTCTGGATTGCTTGCACAGCAGGTGTTAATGCGAGAATGACCCTTCTTCTTGGCATGGTGCAGCTTCTTGGGTAATATTCGCACCTTACTGACCATAAAGGAATGGTCCGTGTCAAAGTCGGCACTGTGGTAGCTGCGGGTGAGGAGGACAACGGCCAGTTCCGCACGCCTGGTGATGACAAGGTCTAGCTGGTGCCAGTGGAGTGAACGTGGGTGTCTCCATGACACCTAGTGGATCTCTTTGCGTTGGAAGAAAGTGTTGGTCACACATAAGCTGTGGGAGCAGCACATCTCTAGTAGTCGCTGACTATTCTAGTTGATCATTCCCCTTCCGTAAAAGCCGAGACAGGCGGACCAGGCCTCATGATCAGCTCCCACTCTAGCATTGAAGTCTCTTACTAAGTAAAGGCCTTCGTTGTTTGGGATACTGGATATTGCCTGATCCAGAGCCTCATAAAACTTGTCTTTCTCCTCATGGCTGGAGCGGCGGGTTGGAGCATACACGCTGAAGATGTTGACCGGGCCTTGGGATGTTGACAGCCAGAGGGCAAGGATTCTCTCAGTACCTGATGACAGAGGTTCAATGAAGGTGACTAGCATGTTCTTTACGGCACAGCCTACACCATGCTGCTTTGGTTTATCCGAGGGCTTCCCCTGCCAAAAGAATGTGTAATTGGCTTCCCTGATGGTGCTGCTGTCAGCCAGTCAGGTTTCCTGGAGACAGGCAATGTCGATGTTTAGTCGGGAGAGTTCTTGGTCAATGACAGCAGTCTTCCATGCATTCCTGATCTGCTGTAGGTCATTGTTCAATCCAGGACACATGGTCCTAACGTTCCAAGCTGCAAAATGAAGAGCTGAAGTTTTCTTTTTTCTTCTTTGAGTCTTTCCTGGTGCGGAGTTTTGTGGCCCACTTACCGAGATGGTTCTCTAAGCTCCATGCACCCAGTGAAGCACGCAGGCGATGGCGGGCAGCACCTTACTGACTGGGGGCTGTCCAGCTTAAGGCGGGCGGTAGCTGTCCAGTGAGACCTGATGATCTCTCCCACCGCCAGAAGTAACCCCTGTCGCAAAGCTCTACGCCAATTGAGCTTTGGCTTAGAACCAGTAAACTGTTACTTCTTGTGCTGTGCCGACGCCATAGGACGACGCTGGAGTGTCCTCTCCAGTGGAGCTACGAAGCCTAGGCTGGGTGGTATGGAGAATCAGCTGTTGTCCATGCAGCAGATACCCCCTCTCCATGCAGGTGGTGGGCCCAAGGGAATGATTAATGTCGACATAGCTTGGCACCAACGGCGTCGCAGGAGTTGCTGGAATGACATTGAAGTCAATGTCACACCGCCTTTGGGACTCCATCTCCGGATTTTTGTTGGGGTTTACTCCCTTAGCCTTTCACATGAGTGTGTATAGCTGCAAGGCAGCAGAGATTTGGAATCAGAGTTTTCCTTCTCCTAGATGAGCTACCATCCAAGGTTTACAAGTCCCTTTTACCCGAAGCACAGCGGAACACCATATTATATAATACAATATTATATAACACCATATTATATAACACCATATTCTATAACACCATATTGTATAACATCATATTATATAACACCATATTGTATAACACCATATTATATAACACCATGTTGTATAACACCATATTGTATAACACCATATTGTATCCATGATATAATTTGGAAAAGTAGGTACCTTACAGGAGATGAATTTACTGTGTGTATATCAATTGTTGCATACCTTGTACTCGAAAAGCTGTAATTAAAGTTGGATGATTTAGCTTATACATTAACTAATAATGTGAAAGACATCATGCTGACGTTGGAGTTCCTATTGGTAAAAATGGGAAGTGTTCACACTGAAGTCTAACATCTTCAAGCTACACCATTAGTATAATAGGCTGGGAAACTTTGAGTGGAATGCCTGTACCTGGGCATGATATTTAGCAGAGAGGGTTAGTAAACATAAAACACACTCAATTTAAATCTTTGAACGATTCACAGTATTTTAAAGGAATATGTACATTCATATATATTAATAAATAACTAGAACATGGCATATGGTTGGTTTTCTTGGTATTGTGTTTTTTTTAAACATAGGACATTTTTCCAAAAGTTGGAGTACTTGGCTCAATTGTGTTTCACAATATTCCATTTGGCTACCGTGTAGGCCGACATTACATGTCAAACATGTGATTAATAGAATCATAAATATAATTATATTAATTTGTGACAGATACATTTTTGTATATAAAAAAAGATTTTTTTTCCAACTAATTTGTTATGAGTTATAACAACATGCATTAAAGTTGTAACAATATGCCATAGGAATTTCCTTACATTCCTGACTGCCAGAAACAAATACCAGTACAGTGAAAAGGTTCCACCAGAACCAAATACCAATGCAGTGAAAAAATACCACCAGAAACAAATACCAGTACAGTGAAAAGGTGCCACCAGAAACAAATACCAGTACAGTGAATACCACCAGAAACAAATACCAGTACAATGAATACCACCAAAACCAAATACCAGTACAATGAATAACACCAAAAACAAATACCAGTACAGTGAAAAAGTACCACCAGAAACAAATACCAGTACAGTGAAAAAGTACCACCAGAAACAAATACCAGTACAATAAAAAGTTACCACCAGAAACAAATACCAATACAGTGAAAAAGTACCACCAGAAACAAATAATCAGTGCAGTGAAAAAATATCACCAGAACCAAATACCAGTGTAGTGAAACAATACCTCCAGAAACAAATACCAGTACAGTGAAATAGTCCACCAGAAACAAATACCAGTACAGTAAAAAGGTACCACCAGAACCAAATACCAGTGCAGTGAAAAAATACCACCAGAAACAAATACCAGTACAGTGAAAAGGTGCCTCCAAAAACAAATACCAGTACAGTAAAAAAGTACATGTACTACCAAAAACAAATACCAGTACAGTGAAAAAGTACTACCATAAACAAATACAGCATGAAACCAATATACTGGTAATATTGCACATCACTAGTGTTTAGAATGCTGGACTCGAGAATGAAAGGATATAGGTTACAATCCTACCACCAGATCAGCCCAGATCTACTAGCGAGGTTTGTCCATGGGCAAGGCAGTTAACTCTAATTGCCTCAGCACTAAATAACCTTCTTGTGCTGCTGTGCCAAACCAAACTTGTTACTTGAACTTCATTTGAAATAATGTGAAATATATAATGAAATATAATATCAAAAGAGAAATAACTCTCATAGGTTAACTCCCCTGGTTCTTGCAGCAGTGCATTTGTAGAATCCATCAAATTGTGTCTCTAGTTTTCACTATTCATTGATTTATTTCACTGGTATAGTGAGTTAAAATGTTGATATAACTGGCATATTCAACATTTTCATTTTTCACTGAATTTATTTGTGTTTTTTTTTCGATTTTATGATAGCCTGTTTGTATAATTTGTTATTGCTGTGTGCACTTGTTTGTTTTGTTTAGTTCTTCTATCACTCAGCTGCAAGAAATGCAGACATTTTAAAGACATGGTGGGTGACCATGAGACATGCCAGTAAGGCATGAAATGTTCTTCACCAAGCACATATATTGTATGCATATTGTATGCTGGGAGCATTTTGGTAAATTGTTTAGACAAAACAGTTGAAAGCAAGTTAAAAACAGGCACATTTCATGTCTTCAAAATATGTCTTTAAGTATTCAGCCGAATCAATAACCAGTTTCATGCAGTACCCCACCACTTCCTGCAAAGAAAGCTAAAACAGCTCAAAATGAGACATTTACTGCAGATTTGGTCAGAGCCACATCAAGTGTTTCCAATTCTGATATTTAGAGTTGAGAATGATGCGCATTATACATTGATGAATCTAAGACCTTGTTGAATCCTACTTGGCAGTCAGCCCACTGGGCATTAGTCCCTATCCTCATGAAGGCATGGCCAGCTTGACGTGTATCGAATAGGTAGGACTTTGGCTTCACATGTGGAGAATTCTGCTTCATCATTGCCATATGGCATGTTATACCTTTGGACATTAGGAGTACAGGAGGAGGATATTCCCCCAGCTGATATGGGTAAAGATACTGATTAGCCTGGCCATTTTGATCCAACTAGGGAAGGAACAGAGTTTAGCTTCAAGGTATCAATTTAGGATATATTGAATTTTGCTGTTTCCCCAATTAGTAAATAGTTTCTATATAGCCAAGGCTTCAATGGATGTGGATGATGATGCAAACATTCATCCTTCAGAATTTTATCTCATTTGTCAAAGATTGCAGAGATAACCAGGCATCATTGTGATAAAATTTGCAACCTCATTCCAAGGCTTTGTTTGTGTGAGTCATATACCATCAACATTCTCACAGTAATGGTAGAAATCACAGTCTGGTGCTTATCATACCGTATTTTCCGGGGTATAAGTCGCTACTTTTTTTCGTTTTTTTTCTTTCAAATGACGTGTGCGACTTATACGCAGGAGCGACTTATACGATAAATAATTTTTTTTAACGACTGATATGACTGATGCGCAGTGATGCTGTTATAGCGAATGCATCTACGGTATACCGGCAAGCCAATTGCTCGAAACTTACATACACGTAAGTATTAGACTACAAGAATATCAAATTAAATAATCAAATAATATTTAGTTATAATATATATGTGTTAAAATTTGTTGTTATTAATTTTAAAAAAATATTGAAATTACGATTGCTATTGTTTTCCTTTTATTATTCACCACGTGCTTCAAGCAAAGTGTTGGTCAGATGTCACTACAATATATGTATTTAAATGTACCGGTAGCGCTTCATAATTTACTTCAATAGTTTATAAAAACTCTGGATTAACCCGAGACTGGCTTCATTGAGAGAACTTCAAAGTAATTAATAAAAAAAAAAAACTGGAAGGCTGGCGAACAGCTTCAATTGTTTTATAAAGTGCCTTTGAAGTTCGCTCGGGTTGTGGAAATTGACCGGAATACCGAGACTGGCTTCATTGAGAGAACTTCAAAGTAATTAATAAAAGAACTGGAAGGCTGGCGAACAACTTCAATTGTTTTATAAAGTGCCTATGAAGTTCGCTCGGGTTGTGGAAATTGACCGGAATACCGAGACTGGCTTCAATGAGAGAACTTCAAAGTAATTAATAAAAAAAAAACTGGAAGGCTGGCGAACAACTTCAATTGTTTTATAAAGTGCCTTTGAAGTTCGCTCGGGTTGTGGAATTGACCGGTATATAAATACGGACCGTTCATACCATGGAGCATTAAAAAAAGATAGTTTTACAATAACGTTGTATGATTTAAAATTGTTATATTAGTGTAAGTCAATACAGTTTAATCATGGCACCAACAACTACCACGCGAAAAAGTTATGATGCAGAATTTAAGTTAAACGTCGTAGCATTTGCGAAAGAAAACGGAAATCGTGCAGTGGTGCTATTATTTACTTAATAAACATTATTTATAAATCTTATTTGCTTATATTTCTATTTTTAACATTTCAAACAAGAATATACTTACACGTTGATGGAATTACCAAGTTGTATGCAATGGCCGACGGTATCAAAAACGTGATTACGGTAAGTGCGCAGGAGCGACTTGTACGCAGGAGCGACTTATCTGTTGAATTTTCCAAAATTATCTGGATTTCCCCCTCCCGCGACTTATACCCCAGAGCGACTTATAGGGCGGAAAATACGGTATTGATGTTGATAGCTTCTACAAAGATATAACTGCCATTGTTTTCACTTCAACACTCTTCTATAAAGATGATAGACAAGTGTTCAGATTCACATTGAAGTGAATCTAGAACATTGTCAGGACCTAGCATCTCTGTTGATCTTTTGTTAAAAGGAGAAGGCTGGAAGTGACTATGCTGAGGAAGCTGTAGGTTACATTATCATTAGGGATCCTAACCACATTATGATGAATGTCCAAAAAGCATCTTGTAATGTAGACCTGGTAAGATAATGTGTATGCTTGAAACCTTGATCTGAGCTCAAACCCTATCATGTGATGATTCTGCACTCCATCCCTTTCATCTCTCCAATTCTGTTTGGTGGCTAAATGAGGTCAGCAAGCACACTGTACAGAAGTTAATTCATCATTCTTTGTATAGCCCCTCTCTCTGCATGATAATCATCAAGTGTGTCAGGGAACAAATGATCATTAGCAGAAAGATCTCATAGCCAATATTTAACAGCAACAACAATGACAATTTTCCCATTGCCGTGTCAGTTGTAGGTGGCCATATGTCCCAAACTCTTACAGGAAAGACTGAAGGGAGGTGAGGAAACAAGCGAGCTGTTGATGACTCCACTTGCTATTCACCCTCCTGGAATCAGACTACCATTTTGCCAGATTTCGCTTTGTATTTCTGTCACCCAGTCCCATTCTTATTTGTCAACTCTCTTAATGACATATACTCCAAGAAATCCCATGAAATTAGTCATTTTGCTGAGAGAGATAGAGCAGCTGTTGTTCAAGTGGGATGGGATGGGGTGGTATTCTAGCAAGCAGACTCCTCAGGCTTTTTTTGTACTGTTTCTGGTCATGAAACAAAAGGGGAAATTATGACCAGTTATTGATTTAGTTGACTTGACCAATTTATTATTGCCCCAAAATTCAAAATGGAGATGACAAGATCTGTCCATTTGTTTGCATACATGCCAACAATTACACTTTTGGCATAATCATTATGCTTTTCTTCACCAGATTACGTTTTGCTTGCTTGTATAAGGAATGAGCATTTTTGGTACATTTTTAAATAAAAATAAAAACGAGGCAATATAAAGTTGTTTTTATGTCATTTTTATTATCATCTATCCAATTCCACTGATATAAATTGAGATCATGACAGCTACATAAGAATAGTGTACAATTACTATCCGTATTTGCTATTTATAGAAACTGTATATATATGACTGATTTCCAAAAAACATGGGTTTCATCAAATATGACCCTTTCCCCACAGATTCAGTTTATTGATTAGCTAATTAGTTGGCAGACCAGTCTGTACCTTTAAACAAACTGGTACCATATCTTAAGTGAAATGCTTTATGGTGTGAGTCACTGATGTTTATATGATGGAAATTTTTAGAGCAGATGGATCTTTACAAATTTCAAAACATGTCAGATAATAATAAAAGGACATATCAACTCATCTGTCCAAACTTTAAAGAATATAATGTAATGTAATACAGCACTTTCAGGACATTATCATACTCATTGAAGAATTCAAGTCCATGATCATTCAGCTGTGGCCTCTGCTGATAGGTCTTTTGGCTTAGTGGTGCCCATTCTTTGGTTGTTTCATTGGGAGGACAGGAAGTTGCAGGAATACTTTTAGAACCTCAAAAACTGGAAATGCCAAAAAGCACAAATGCCATTCTGCTTGATTGGGGAAGTGCACACTTGCTAAAGGACTTTGTGGCAGTCAGCGCCAAGTGGACACAGCAAAAGGTTTTTCACTTCAACATACTAGAGACAGGAGTCATTCTTAATACCTGCCATGCTTGATTAGGATCAGTCCAAAGGAAGACTATGCTCTTGATGTTGGACATATCTGTTGGAGTGAACTACCTCCTCATACAAGGGAGGGATAAAGTCACTGGATCTTTTGTGCCATGTTTCTGGGATAACTTCATTGGTATAGCCACCACAGGACAAACATCCAACATATCCAAGGCAGGCTCATTATGATAGCCAACTAATTTTTAGGGAGAAGTCAGATGCTTCATATATAGTATTCTCTCCATCCATCCAGCTTTCATCAGATCTGCTTCCTGCTGGAATGACTGATGATAGACCTATCTGTAATAATATGGACAAACAAGCTGCCCACTATTGTCTCTCCATTCCCAAACACACTAGCATAAGCTGTTGATATCCTCTGAATCATTTAGGAGACATTTTAGGCATACATCTTTCTTCCCAGCCATTCTCATCATTTATTCATGACTGAGTTCAAAGTTAATAAGGACATCACTGTCTGTGAGTATGTGAGTGGCTGATAAGGCTGATTTGTGGTCTTAACTATCAGTGGCATACTTGACAGTGTATGCCGTGTGGAGTTGCTTTTATCAATAGTGTGCTGTAGTTCTAAGATTTACATTGCTTGCACTTCTCCCCTGCCTCTACAACTCTTTTCTGTTCATTGTCGGAAGCTTCAAAATCAATCAGACTGTGCAAGATCTTTCCTAGATTATGGGTCATTGTTGAAGTATTTCAAGAATGATTTGAATTCTTTGACGTTTTTCACCTGACCACCTGAAGATCACTTTCCTTCCTTCAGCTTGCCATAGAAAATCTTCTTTGGATCTTCTTTGGATGTCTCTGTTCTGACATCCTGGTAACTTGACCAGCTCATCTCAACTGTGATATCATCAGCAGAATGTTGATACATGTACTTCTGACATCCTGGTAACTTGACCAGCTCAACTGTGATTTCATCAGCAGAATGTGGATACATGTACTTCTGACATCCTGGCCTGGTAACTTGACCAGCTCAACTGTGATTTCATCAGCAGAATGTGGATACATGTACTTCTTACATCCTGGTCACTTGACCAGCTCAAGTATGATTTAATCAGCAGAATGTGGATACACGTACTTCTGACATTCTGGTAACTTGAACAGCTCATCTCCACTGATTTCATCAGCAGAATGTGGATACATGTATTTCTGACATCCTGGTAACTTGACCAGCTCTACTGTGATTTCATCATCAGAATATGGATACATGTACTTCTGACATCCTGGTAACTTGACCATGTGATTTCATCAGCAGAATGTGGATACAGTGGATACACATTCTTCTGACACCCTGGTAACTTGACCAGCTCATCTCAACTGATTTCATCAGCAGAATGTGGATACATGTACTTCTGACATCCTGGTAACTTGACCAGCTCAAGTGTGATTTCATCAGCAGAAAATGGATACATGTTCTTCTGACAACCTGGTAACTTGACCAGCTCAACTATGATTTCATCAAGAGAATGTGGATACACATACTCAGACATCCTGGTAACTTGACCAGCTCATCTCAACTGATTTCAACAGAAGAATGTGGATACATGTACTTCTGACATCCTGGTAACTTGACCAGCTCAACTGTGATTTCATCAGCAGAAAATGGATACATGTTCTTCTGACAACCTGGTAACTTGACCAGCTCAACTATGATTTCATCAAGAGAATGTGGATACACATACTCAGACATCCCAGTAACTTAAACAGCTCATCTCAACTGTATTTTCACCAGCAGAATGTGGATATATGTACTTCTTACATCCTGCTAACTTGACCAGCTCATTTCAACTGTGATTTCGTCAGCAGAATATGAATACATGTACTTCTGACATCCTGCTAACTTGACAAGCTCATCTCAACTGTGATTTCATCAGCAGAATGTGGATGCATGTACTTCTGACATCCTGGCCTGGTAAATTGACCAGCTCAACTGTGATTTCATCAGCGGAATGTGGATACATGTACTTCTGACATCCTGGTAACTTGAACAGCTCATCTCAGCTGTGATTTCATCAAGAGAATGTAGATACGTGTACTTCTTACATCCTGGTAACTTGAACAGCTCAACTGTGATTTCATCAGCAGAATGTGGATACATGTACTTCTGACATCCTGGTAACTTGTCCATGTGATTTCATCAGTAGAATGTGGATACACATTCTTCTGACACCCTGGTAACTTGATCAGCTCATCTCAACTGTGATTTCATCAGCAGAATGCGGATACATATACTTCTGACATCCTGGTAACTTGACCAGCTCAACTGTGATTTCATCAGCAGAAAATGGATGAAAGTACTTCTGACAACCTGGTGACTTGATTAGCTCAACAATGATTTCATCAAGAGAATGTGGATACACATACTCTGACATCCTGGTAACTTGAACAGCTCATCTCAACTGTAATTTCATCAGCAGAATGTGGATACATGTACTTCTTACATCCTGCTAACTTGACCAGCTCATTTCAACTGTGATTTCATCAGCAGAATATGGATACATGTACTTCTGACATCCTGCTAACTTGATAGCTCTTCTCAACTGTGCATTCATCAGCAGAATGTGGATACATGTACTTCTGACATCCTGGTCACTTGACCAGCTCAACTGTGATTTAATCAGCAGAATGTGGATACATGTACTTCTGACATCCTGGTAATTTTAACAGCTCATCTCAACTGATTTCATCAGAAGAATGTGGATACATGTACTTCTGACATCCTGGTAACTTGACCAGCTCAAGTGTGATTTCATCAGCAGAAAATGGATACATGTATTTCTGACAACCTTGTAACTTGACCAGCTCAACTGTATTTCATCAAGAGAATGTGGATACATGTACTTCTGACATCCTATGTAACTTGACCAGCTCATCTCAACTGTGATTTCATCAGCAGAATGTGGATACATGTACTTCTGATATCCTGGTAACTTGACCAGCTCATCTCAACTGTGATTTCATCAGCAGAATGTGTATACATGTACTTCTGACATCCTGATAACTTGACCAGCTCAACTGTGATTTCATCAGCAGAAAATGGATACAAGTACTTCTGACAACCTGGTAACTTGATCAGCTCAACTATGATTTCATCAAGAGAATGTGGATACACATACTCTGACGTCCTGGTAACTTGAACAGCTCATATCAACTGTGATTTCATCAGCAGAATGTGGATACATGTACTTCTGAAATCTGGTAACTTGACCAGCTCATCCTAACTGTCATTTCATCAGCAGAATGTGGATACATGTACTGTGAATACCTGAGTTGATGAGAAATGTCATGGCATCTCTTCCTCACCATGTTATGTGTCAGAATCGAAACATGCATTCAAGGACCAGTCATCAGCAAATAGGAGATCTTGAATATTTGGACAATTTCATGCATCTTTGTACTCCAAAGGTATAGTTCCCTGAGATTGATTAGAAGAGTTCAGTCAGTTTCTGTACCATGTGCAAGCCTCTAGCTTTACTGGTATAGTATTATAGGTCATAACAGTATAAAGTTAAAATATCATGGTCTGTCAAGACAGGTTGTCTCATATTACAGGTCATAACAGTTTATAATCAATAAATATGGTCTCTCAAGATTGTAGTCAAGCCTGTCTTAAGCATCCACCTATGGAAAGTTAAAACAGGTATCTGCCTAATACAGGTGGTTGATTAAAATATGTTTATTTCAATATTAATTTCCAGTAGGGCACCATGAGAAAGTGGCTGTTTAAGATAGGTAAACTTGATCTTTTGATGGCGTGTCTGACTGTTGAAAATTGTGCTTCAGCTAACTTTGTTCACTTTGCATATTTTTTTTTTTTGTAGATAACATAGAGGTCGCCTTTCTGAAAACAATTAGCAAGGAAGATTTGCAAAAATTTTACAAGGTTTGTAAAGCTGTATAATTTTTTAGATGTTTATAAATCAATTTTGTTCATTGTTTCTAAAAGTATCTCTTCTGTCAAGGAGAGTTGTTATAAAATACCACAAATGCTGTCTATTTTCTGTGTATACTAAATTGGAACTGTCATAATGCTTAATGCCCCCACAGATTAGGGTCTTGACTCCTCAACTTCATATACAAATAAAATATATGTTAACTTAATTAGTGCAGAGGTAAATTTTAACAAAGCAGTATGCATCATGATAACTCATTGCTTTAACAAGTTTTGAATAATAAATGCTGCCATAAACATTCTAATTTCAGCCACAATCTTTAGTTTGTCACTCTTTTAGCTTTTATTTGCCAAAAGAGTTTGATCAACACAAATGGCTACTCATAAACGAGATGTCTTAATTAGATGAGTACTGGTTCACCTTCCGAAGAGCTGTTAGGCCAGCCCAAAAATTGTTTTCGGTCTGCAGACAGTCCCTGTTTCTCATTTCTAACTATTGCACCTTGTTTCCCTTTAGTAAGAAATTTTTTAATAGTTGACCCTAATTTTAAAACTACTGCTATACAAAACACACATGGGGGTGGGGGTGTCTTGTGATTAATACTCCTTTTACAAGTTAATGTCATATTCTATGATCACTTTATGAAATGCGCCTAAATGTAAACTAAGTTATCAGCTTTGCTTGTAATGGAGAGACTTTTTATATTTTTTGTGAAATGCTGCAGATTAGACTTAAGATTTCAGTTGAAATACATAGACCCTTATCAGCACACCATGCACTAGCTCATATGGTTCTATGCTCATTGAGGTTGGCTGCACAGCATATATGGGCAACTACAGTATTATTTCTAAATGTGCCTGATGCATTACATTTCTAAAGAAAAATGATTTGTTAATGGCTAAAAATATCCATTAGGTATAGACACAGAGTGTATTGAAGGAAAAGTCCAACTGGCCTGATGGCACCAATGCCAGAGACCATTATCAGCATGAATGATATCATCTTCTACTGGAATGACTAGCACTCCCCAAAGATAAATTACCAAGCTTTCAAATAATTACTTGATACCAGTCATACCCACAAAATCTGCTTAGAATCTGCTTAGAAAATTGAATACATTGATTTGCAAAAGTGATATTGATCTATAATGGAAATTCTACAGAATTAGCCATTGTCTGCATCATATATAACTGAAATTGAGATTTTATTTTCCATCCCAAGATATTTCATTCTTGCTTTGTTGAGAATGACATTAAAGTTTTTTTTCTGCTTGACCCTTTTTAAATAATACTTTGTATCAATGACATCTTACACTGAGTACTTTGTTCCATATATAGTCCCAGCACTTTGTACCATGACATCTTTGACCCAATACTCTGTATCATATGTAGGCCCAGCACTTTGTACCATGACATCTTTGACCCAATACTCTGTATCATATGTAGTCCCAGCACTTTGTACCATGACATTTTTGACCCAATACTCTGTATCATATGTAGGCCCAGCACTTTGTATCATGACATCTTTGACCCAATACTCTGTATCATATGTAGTCCCAGCACTTTGTACCATGACATCTTTGACCCAATACTCTGTATCATATGTA
Source organism: Unio delphinus (assembly GCA_029339505.1). Lineage (NCBI taxonomy): Eukaryota > Metazoa > Mollusca > Bivalvia > Unionida > Unionidae > Unio > Unio delphinus. The sequence goes on along the minus strand of JAQISU010000311.1, from coordinate 1,739,389 downwards.
GTCCCAGCACTTTGTACCATGACATCTTTGACCCAATACTCTGTATCAAATGTAGTCCCAGCACTTTGTACCATGACCTCTTTGACCCAATACTCTGTATCATATGTAGTCCCAGCACTTTGTACCATGACATCTTTGACCCAATACTCTGTATCATATGTAGTCCCAGCACTTTGTACCATAACATCTTTGACCCAATACTCTGTATCATATGTAGTCCCAGCACTTTGTACCATATCTTTGACCCAATACTCTGTATCATATGTAGTCCCAGCACTTTGTACCATGACATCTTTGACCCAATGCTCTGTATCATATGTAGTCCCAGCACTTTGTACCATCACATCATTGACCCAATACTTTGTATCATATGTAGGCCCAGCACTTTGTACCATGACATCTTTGACCCAATACTCTGTATCATATGTAGTCCCAGCACTTTTTACCATGATATCTTTGACCCAGTGTCGGCTAATGTAGTTATGTGAGAAAGCTTGCCAGTAGCTTCTCGTGGGTTGGTGGTTTTTTTCCAGGGGTTTTCCCGGGTTCTTCCTCCACCAATAATACTGGCCACCATGTATGGCCTATCGTATGCTGAAAAATTATGTTAAACCCTACAACAACAACAACAATTTGTGTTGCTGTGTCATAAAGTCAGACTAAACAAAATACAAGCAATTCTTTGTTCTTAACGTGTGATCAGAAACTCGACATGCATGTCAATTGTTGTTGATTGATCATGTCAATTGAAAATGACATCATTTTATCCATTAATTTCTGTCTTCAGGGCACTTAGGAGCCTGGCTTTGAAAAATAATACGAAAAACTGATGTGGTTCAGATAGCAGTGTCCTTTATTTTAAGCTGCACAGCAGAGCTAATATAGAACCATGGCACTGGAGTGTCACTCTCAGCAAATGTGGACAGAGATAATTGAAGCAATTATAACAAATAACCAAGAATAGAAATCAATACAATTTATGGATAATTCCAGTAACATTATTCCTCTCTTGAGATTGGGCTATAGTTATTATATATTTATTGGAAAAACTCAGCTTTAAAAGTTCTCTATTATGGTTCTGCAATAGAATCATATTATCATGGGTAATCAACAACATGTACCAGTCTTTAGCCTGTAGGAGACTGGTTCAATTGAAAACTAGTTGAAATGCTGGAATTGTTATTTTAGAGAAGTGCAGTGTACTTAGAATCTACTCAAACAATCCTCTATCAGTTTGCTACTGCCAGCACTACAACCACAATATATGTTGTTACTACTATCATCTTCACTGTTTGTTTCTCTGTGAAATACATTACTTGTTCATATTACATTAGGATAACTTTGTTTCCTACCCTCGAATCCAGCCCTCCCAGAAAGAAAAAAATGTCTTTCTATCTCTATACTATTTACAGTGTATTGACAAAGCAACTCTTACAGGTAAATGCCTGTTCCTTCTTGGTGGTTAATGTTACACCTGGATGTACCAGTTTTTGCTTTAACTGTCAAGTTGTAAATATGCCCTCCATTTTATATGGTACTTTGGATTGTATCTTTTGTTTTCAGTGGTGTTGGTATACTATGTAAGAATGTTGTTTTATAGGGTTCATACAATTTTGTTTAAAAATTTTCATTATTGTCTCATGTGATTTCAATCAGTAACAGTCAATTTCAGTGGAAAATATATGGATGCTGTATGTATCAACTGTTACACCTTTTAAGTCATTTCAGTAACATGCTTTACATATATATATATATATATATATATATATATATATATATATATATATATATATATACATATTATTTGAATGCACTTCTTAACTTTCATCTTTCTTACAGTTGACAACCATGTACAAGAAGCATAAACAATTTAAGGTCATGGAAGATGGTAACATTATGTGTCAATGTATGCAAATGCTTATTGACACACAGGTGTCTGTGTTCTTTGGAATAAATACTTGTACCACCATTTTGAAGAGCCATAGGAATGAGCAAATTCTAAGACCTAATAGCAATCATTGATTATTCTCACTGGGGATGCTGAGATGCCCTCTTGATCCCACCCCAAAACAAGTAAATGCAGAAACAGCACCAGAACCGACTGTATCCATGAATGCTATAGAATTGTTGATTAGTCTTATGGGTGATGCCTTACTTCCATTTAAACAGTTTTAGGGCATGTTTTGGAATTGATATGTTCAACAGTAGAAATGAATATCTTTCATTCTCTCTGGGGATAAGCCTAGGACCTTGCCAGTGAGGTTTGATGGCTCACAAGTGAATAGGACTTCATCCATGAGGCATGAGGTCTTGCAATCAATATCACTATGTGACATGAGGGTTTACAGTCAAAGTTCACACCTGCCCAAGAGGTGTTAACATGTACAACTATTATCCATGCATGAAAATAGGAAGAAAACAAGCCTGACATAAAGTTTTAAAATTTTACCAATAGCGTACAGACTGATAGTCCATGCAGATATCATACAGACTGATTGTCCATGTGAATATGGTACAGACTACAGTACATACAGCTGTGGTACAGATTGAGTCATTGTGAACATGGTACAGACTGACAGTCCATGTGAATATGGTACAGACTACAGTACATACAGCTGTGGTACAGATTGAGTCATTGTGAACATGGTACAGACTGACAGTCCATGTGAATATGGTACAGACTACAGTACATACAACTATGGTACAGACTGAGTCATTGTGAACATGGTACAGACTGATTGTCCATGTGAATATGGTACAGACTATACAGTACATACAACTATGGTATAGACTGAGTCATTGTGAACATGGTACAGACTGATTGTCCATGTGAATATGGTACAGATTGACAGTCTGTGTGACATGGTACAGACTGACAGTCCCTGTGTATATGGTACAGACTGACAGTCCACACAAGTATGGTACAGATTGATGGTCCATGCAAATATGGTACAGACTGATGGTCCATGTGAATATGGTACAGACTGATGGTCCATGTGAATATGGTACAGACTGATGGTCCAATGTGAATATGGTACAGACTGATGGTCCAATGTGAATATGGTACAGACTGATGGGCCATGTGAATATGGTACAGACTGATGGTCCAATGTGAATATGGTACAGACTGATGGTCCATGTGAATATGGTACAGACTTGATGGTCCAATGTGAGTATGGTACAGACAGATGATCCATGTGAATATGGTACAGACTGATGGTCCAATGTGAGTATGGTACAGACTGATGGTCCAATGTGAATATGGTACAGACTGATGGTCCAATGTGAGTATGGTACAGACAGATGATCCATACAATTGTTGAAGAATGATGGTCTATGAAAATATGTTGCAGACTGACAGGCCACACAAATATGGTACAGACTGTTGGGCCATGCAGATATGGTACAGACTGACAATTCATGCAATTATGGTACAGACTGATGGTCCATGTGAATATGATACAGACTGTTGGTCCATGCACATATGGTACAGACTGTTGGTACATGCACATATGGTACAGACTGTTAGTACATGCACATATGGTACAGACTGTTGGTACATGCACATATGGTACAGACTGATGGTCCTTACTGATCATACCACACCAATTGGCCAGATTTCAAGGCATTTTTCATCTTTGGTATGCCGTTCCAGCGACTGACCAACCAATTCAGCCATACAAATGAGTTTTGTACGACTTCAGTAGTCAGGAGTCCATTATCTCTGACTGGCAAGCTGGCCATCCAGATAAACTGCATAGCTGGCCAGCCATACTTCACTGGTTAGCCAGATCACAAAGCATATACCATATCTGGTTGCCATTCTGATTTTTAACTAACTTGTCCAGCTGTATGAATGAGCTATTTACTGGCAAGCTGGCTGACCAATTGACTGGAGTGACCATTTCTATGAAATACATAGAGAACAAGTGAAACGGGCTATAGCTGACCAGCACTCCATAATGCAATCACTACCGATGGCAGAATGATGATGCATGCTGATGATAGTTCATCATTATTTCCCATTGATAAAGGTGATGAAACTGGAACATGCTGATCAGACAATGGAATGTACAGAATTTAGTTCATGACAACGATAGAGGAAATCTCTTTAGGATTTTTTCTCCATCAGAATACCCTCCACCACCTTCATTCAATTATATCTACAAGTTCAATATCTTGGTGGGTGTAAATAATGATGATGAAGATTTGTCATTTAGATTCAGACCACAGTTTTTAAAGATTGCAAACTTCATTCAGTGTCTCTTGCAACATTTGAGATCCTGGTAACACAAGAACTTGTTTATGTTGAGTCAGTCACCTGCAACTCCTCCCACACATCATTGGTAAAGAGTCATGTACAGTGATTTATTTAATCCACACGCACATATTGTTTAGATTTTCTTAAAGTGCAGAGACAATTCTTTAATGGAACATCAAAATTTGTCATAAATGTTGTGCTTACTTCCTTCCAACTCAATTTTACACATCAGTTACTCCAGGAAAATGTTCACAATTAAGATTTGAAAATTAACAAAATACAAAGTATTGAATTTAAGATAACCAATCATTTATTCTTAATAAGAAATTAATTTTCCTTCTAAATTTAACATTTTACACACATTATATTTTGTTATTGAGTTATATTTAATGTAATATGGATTTTATGTTATGTTACAGACAATATGTACTTGCAAATGTAACAAATGAGGATATGTCCTTGGAAATGTAAAGGAGGATATGTCCTTGGAAATGTAATGGAGGATATGTTATTGGGAATGTAATGGAGGATATGTCATTGGGAATGTAATGGAGGATATGTCATTGGGAATGTAATGGAGGAAATTTTCTTGGAAATGTAATGGAGGATATGTTATTGGGAATGTAATGGAGGATATGTCATTGGGAATGTAATGGAGGATATGTCCTTGAATCTCACTAGATTAGTGTTAGATGCACAAACAGGGACACCGCCCATTCATTAAAGCTAAACCTTAGATCCAGACAGGATTTACCAGGTAAACTTGAGACAATAATCAGGTGTGGAATCCAAAGGGATCTTCTGCACATGTGTATAAGCAAATTGTCTCTTGTGCTTTACTGAGACGTTCATGCTTTTATTAAAGCAATCATGCCCTACTGGCTAATACAGGTAGAGGTAGAACGCACAAAATTTCCTCCTCCTACTCTTATCTTCTCTCATAATTGAATGTTATCAGGTATTGTAGTTGATGGAGAAAGCAATTGTTTTGGTAAATTATGTATCTCAGATAGTACTTAACCTGATCACATTATAAATAAATCATCCCACCCTTCCATGCTTAGAGAGCATCCTTTAAGGTTTGCTCAAGTGTAAACTGATACATCCAGATATAATTATAGCCACCTTGAGAGAGGAATTAATATGTAAGAGATGCTTGTAAGAAAACAGACAGCATGACACATCTTTCTGGTAGGGATGTATTTAGAGGTAGCAGGGAACATTATCCTAATGTAATCATATTCAGGTAAGTATTATTGGAGAAACATAATATACTGCATACATGTAATTTGCTTTTTGGACAGCAAGTAATAATTTAATGCTCAAAAATTTAGGTACAAAGAAAATATTTTCCAGCAAAGTATCCTCTAGCTGACAACTCTGTGTTCTTAAATGTAAGTAACAAGAAAGAGCAAAACCAGCAAGTTTTGTATAATTGAAAATATATTTTATATCCCTAAAAATTGAAATTATAAAAGCAAACTTAATACTGTATGGTGAATGAAATCATAAAGTCCTAAGTATTTCTTTCAAGTGCTCCAAATGTGTTTCAAAGGTATTCCAAATGATGGTCAGTAATGTACTGATGTATCAATAGTACAAAAGAATCACTATGGTATAACTCAAAATATCTTTAAATAAATTCACAGTAATTTCAATACATTCATAAATCCAGATAGTCTTTAAATTAATTTACAGTAATTCCATGACAGCCATAAATCCAGATAGTCCTTAAATTAATTTACAGTAATATCATGACAGCCTTAAATCCAGATAGTCCTTAAATTAATTTACAGTAATTTCATGACAGCCATAAATCCAGATAGTTCTTAAATTAATTTACAGCAATTTCATGACAGCCATAAATCCAGATAGTCCTTAAATTAATTTACAGTAATTTCATGACAGCCATAAATCCAGATAGTCCTTAAATTAATTTACAGTAATTCCATGACAGCCATAAATCCAGAATCTTTAAATTAATTTACAGTAATTCCATGACAGCCATAAATCCAGATAGTTCTTAAATTAATTTACAGTAATATCATGACAGCCTTAAATCCAGATAGTCCTTAAATTAATTTACAGTAATTTCATGACAGCCATAAATCCAGATAGTTCTTAAATTAATTTACAGCAATTTCATGACAACCATAAATCCAGATAGTCCTTAAATTAATTTACAGTAATTTCATGACAGCCATAAATCCAGATAGTCTTTAAATTAATTTAAAATATTTTTCTCTTACATAGATTACTAAGTTGTAATACAACTGACAAACGCATTTTTCTTCCAGAAAGATTTGAATGGTAAACAATGTTATGTAAGTTACTAATCAAATATTAGGTCACCTTGGCCTTTTTAAAAACCCTCCAATCACATTGCATGATGCTTATTTGAATTACAGTATATCTCAGCCATGCAGCTTTTATGAATGGATATGTACAATGTTTACATGACTCATCTTACAGTACAAACCCATTCATTAATAATATTAGTATTTAATGTTATTAATAAAATAACCTTTGCAAATTATGATCATGAACGATAATGCACATAATAAAGATATACATAACAATCCAGGGTCCCCTGAGTGGTTGAGTGGTCAAAAGCACTTTCCGTTACTGATTACTGCCATCTCACCTCTGTATGGGTTTGAGTCTCAGATTTGGTCAATGTGGGTACCGTATGTGAGAAAGCTTGCCAGTAGCTTCTCGTGGGTTGTGGTTCATTCAGGGTGTTTTCCCAGGTTTTTTCTCCACAATTAATACTGGCCACCATGTATCATGTGCTGAACAGTGGTGTTAAACCCTCAACAGAAACAATCCAAAAATTCTATGACTTGTGGGAAGGTAAGGCAAGATCAGCTTGTTTCTGGAGTCTGCTGCTTAACAGTTGTGTTTGCTGTGTAGACACAACAAAGTCAAAATATTTGGGGTCAGTATATCACTTGATCTTAACATCTTTGTTGTAAATGCTGTTGTTTCCAAATGAGAATATACCTGCTGGTCAAAACATTGAACTGGATTAGATTTTAATAGATTGAAAAGACATTACTGAAGAGTGAAAAAAATTAAAGTTCAAGAAATAATGCGTCCTGTATTCAGATTTGATTCATGATAGTTTTAAGTATGCCAAGCAGTGGAGTGCATTTTCATACAGACTTAATAATTAGCTGATCAGAACTTGGTAAAGTAGCATACTGTGTGAACATGAGGTGTGAGTATTGTGGCAGTGTCTTATCATTATTACAGATAAACTTCATGCTGAGATCTGAATGAGTTGGATTGTATTCAGTTGAGTGAACATTATCCATCTTTTAGAGGAACATGCTTTGCAGTTCTCATGATTTTTTTCCTTGATTGCAGTTGAACAGACAGTAATAAAAATAGGAAGCTAAATGGAGAAGCAGTACATTAATTTGACAGATTAGAGTGGGACTTTTAAGGATTCTAAATATGAGGCACATGTAAAGTTAATTGTCACACAAATCTAATAATTGACTAAACTGATGTTTTTGTTAACAAAGTCTTTTAGATAATGGGATAATGGATTCAATGTACACTTGTGGTAAGGCATTTTAAGATAAGACAGCAACAACATGTAATGGGACTGACTATCTTAAACTGAATAATCATGACAACTTGCATAGGATGGCTTTAGATTCCACGTTTATTTAAATGGTATCAAGGATTAAAGTTGAAGCATACCAGTTATACTCGCTATTGAGTCCAGTCAAACTGCAAAGAATAAAGATCCTGATCTACAATAGCAAAATGTGCCTGCAGATCAGGGTCTATATTATTTGCTGTACTGATTATTTCTTACAAACTGCACAGACTCAGATCTATTTATGCTTTATGTGATAGTAGATCTGGGTGTCTGCAGTTTGCAGTTGGACTCGTCTTTTTAGCGATTACAGCTGGTACCAGTTTTATCAATTTATCGTTCTTTTTTTAAAAATCTTGTGATTTTTCTACAAAGAATCTTAACTAAAACCAATCTTACCACACAGCTCGTAAAAGTTAATCTTATATTTTAGCAATAACGTGAATATAAAAACTATCATATAAAACGTAAGAAATCATATTTTCGGCATTTTTGCACATGGTGCCCATTTAAAAATATGCTTCATGAAATGGTAACTCATGATAGACTTTTAAAGGTACATGTACTTCATAAGGATTATTATTTTACAAATACCAGGTATTGAATTAATTACCTTTCTGTTTCATAATATAAACTGGTCTTGTTTTGTGTGCCAGATAATTAATTAAGAATAGAACTACTAACAGCAGCTATCAATAATCTTGGGATGCATTCAAAAAATGTTCAGAGAAAGAATTTAGGATAAAGTCTTAAAGATAATTCCTGACTATTATTTCTATTAATAGTTCAAGGATCTAAAGGTATATTGTGATTTGCTGTTGTAGAAATGCATAATGCATTTTGATTTTCTGTACTGCTTTTATCTTACAAATCTTTGTATTCCTGACAATTTGTTCAATTTAAGAGCCATATTATCTCTTTCAACTGGATAAACGCTTACCATGAGATTGCACAGTACCTTTATTCTGTGTTTGCGTAAAGTTTGATTGGTTGGTGGGGGTACAAGTCAAGACCAGGGGATATTTATGCTGTTAAAAGTAATTACTTATACACTTCACTTTGCCTTATATGTGTATATCTTGTTCCTTATGACATTGAATGAACAATACTCAATCCAGACTTGATAGAGCTAAGCATGAGGTTGACTTGTTCAGGAATGACTCCCTAATAATGGTGGATGAGGATCTTTTCAAATGGTTTAAGCTCAGTAGTACAAGTCTCCACTTTTAAGCACAAGTAGACAGGAAAGACTATGCATTGCTGCAACTTTTATGCTATCAGAGAGTCTTTATTACAGCAGAAAAGACTTTGCATTACTGCAACTTTCATGCCATCAGAGAGTCTTTATTACAGCAGTACAAGTCTTCACTTCTTGCACAAGTAGCCAGGGAAAGACTATGCATTACTGCAACTTTTATGCTACCAGAGTCTTTATTACAGCAGTTAAGACTATGCATTACTGCAACTTTCATGCCATCAGCGAGTCTTTATTACAAGCAGAAAAGACTATGCATTACTGTAACTTTCATGCCATCAGAAAGTCTTTATTACAGCAGGAGACATTGTTACCATGCCAAGGGCTGCTTTGAGTTCAGATGTTGATATGTTAATTTTTCTCAAGAAACATGCAGTGCCTTATTTAACATCTTGCTAAAAAGACTTAATAAGATAGTTAAGATGTCTTGAAACATTTAGAACAATGATCCTGTGAAGTTGAAATGGAAACAAAAAAAGACTAGATATAAAAATGTGTTTGGTATATCATAATACAGCTTTGGGCAAATCAAATTTCTATTATGATTTCTTAATTTTTTGCCAATTACCAATGTCTTCCATGTGCTAACGTCTATTAACATTATTAATACTATCACTTCTACTAGTGTCACCGTATATAGATGCTTTTAAGTTGAGTCAAACTGCAAAGAACAAAGGTCTTGATCTATTGTAGCATAATGCACCTCCAGATCAGGGTCTGTATAGTTTTCTCTATTGATTACTCCTAAGAAACTGCACAGACCTAGATATGCCAGCATCCAGTAGCAGGTCTGGACTGGATCTGTGCATTTTGCAGTTAGACTGCCTCACCACTGATCCTAATTCAATAGCAGCTTCATGCTACCGTCTAGAACAGAGGTCTCAAACTACAATTAAAGAAGATCAGTGATCTACATTCACATCTTATTGGTGCAGGTTTAGTTTGTATATTCAGTTCCTGACTAAAACTTTGTAATCCTATATACATACTGTTATACCTGAAAGTAGATGCATCTAATAGTAAATACCCACCAGAAAAGTATGTCACTGGGACCCATATCATGTATCATGAACTTTGGTTAACTAGTTTTAATTGTGCATGCTAGAATCTTTCAACAGGATGATTGTGTACACATTAATACCACACTCACAAAAGAGGTTATAGTGACCTATACACTGTTTGCCTAGCATTTGTGTTCAGTTCATGAAGACAGGCTATGCACATACTATCCTTATTAGAATCATGAAAGTCCTATATGTTATGCTTCACTGGTTAATTTGTATTTGAAGCTTGTTTCTCAGGCACTGTTATGCTGATTTTGTTGATAACGTGCATCTCTTTTTGTACCACACCTTGTAACAAAAAGCTTGCTGTGATCCATCTTTTCATCTTTTAATTGATGTTGGTTTGTTTGCTTCACTGGTTAATTTGTATTTGATGCTTGTTTCTCAGGCACTTTTATGCTAAAATTGTTGATAACATGTTTCTCTCTTTGTACCACACCCTTGCAACAAATGAAGCTTATTGTGACCCATTTTTTAATCTTTTATTGATGTTGGTTTGTTTGATATTTCTAGCTTATGAGCATGTGTTTATGGCCTGTTACATGCCTACTGTCTTCCCTAAAATCTTGAAACTTGGTAAGTACTTCATTCGTCCTTATTGCAGAAAAGGTGTTGCTATGATCACTGTTAGTACTGTATCATTGCAACCAAAAAAGTCACTGTGGCCTACATTCCATGTTCCACTAATCTATTTGTATTTAGCTCATAACTATATGGAAACTTCCATGCTGTATATATTCCAGCTTGCACAAAAGGCCCATTTTGGCCAGTGCAGTTGTAAGTAGGAATAAATATATTTATTCGATGGTAAGCTTACCATATGACAGATTAGACGTTGTATATTTTGATAGGTTAGGTTGTTGTTGTTGTATTGGGTTTCATGCCATCTTTCAGCACATGATAGACTAAACATGCTAACCAGTATACCTGGTGGAGAAAGAACCTGGAAAAATCCTGGTAAGAAACACTGACTTGTGGGAAACATCTGGCAATCTTTCTCAGACATCCATAATGACTGAGCCATAGACTTCTACCCTTGCAAACAGAGGTGAGGGGCCCTGAGTGGCTGAGTTGTCTAAAGCACTCACCATTATGGATCACTGCCATATCACCTCTGTCTGTGTGGGTTCGAGTCTGAGGCATGGCTGATGTGAGTATGTGAGAAAGCTTGCTGTTAGCTTCTCGTGGGTCGGTGGTTCTTTCCGGGGTTTTCCTGTGTTCTTCCTCTACCAATAATGCTGGTTGCCATGTATAGCCTATCTTGTGCTGAAATGTGCTTGGCGAGATGTTGATGATCTATAAATATGAGAACTTTAGACCACTTGGCCTCATGGGGCCCCTGATAGGTTAAGTTCAACAGGTTATCTGTATATTATAGATGTGAAAGAGTATAGAAAATGATAGTAGTGTATGAAATAGGTTTAATATTACATTTACATATTTTTTTCTCAGGATAAGATTGCCCATGACGCTCCTGGGAGACACAAACTGTCTGTCCATGTGCTGTCCACTGCCGAGTCTCCAAATGGACCCAAGGTTACACCGGAGCCAAATGAAGATGGACAATCCATGGATCTTCTTCCAGTTCCGCAGCTTCCTAAAGTAAGTTGGCTTTTAAGTTGTAATAGAAGCCCCTTTCTGTTTTGGCTTTGAAAACAATTATGTAACAATAGTGTAAAGGTAGGATCTTTTCATATATGTATAGGTGATAATTGATTTATGCCATAGATGTGTTCTGAGGTTATGGAGTAATTGAAAATTGGCATAAATCAAAAGTTATTTTCCTGTAAGATACTTATAAATTAAGGAAGTTCTTGGGCAAAAAAAATACATATAATATGTATGTGAGTTGTATAGAGTATGTGGCACAAATTATGGAGTAAAAAACACATTGGCACATATTGAATGTTATTTCTTCATTGTCATATTGCGAGTATCACAAGTACTCCAGTCTGTTTTAAGCCGCTATTCTTGAAATTGAGAAAATTGGCATTACAGGTGTTCATCACTAGAGTAATTCTGTTTAGAAGACCTCACAAAATTGGCATTACAGGTGTTCATCACTAGAGTAATTCTGTTTAGAAGACCTCACAAAATTGGCTGATTACAGGTGTTCATCACTAGAGTAATTCTGTTTAGAAGACCTCACAAAATTGGCTGATTACAGGTGTTCATCACTAGAGTAATTCTGTTTAGAAGACCTCACAAAACTGGCTGATTAGAAGATTAGTTAACAGAGGTTACCATTATGCCACAATTGACTAATTTAAAAGAAAAAGTGCTGGAATAGATGAATAAGATGTATTTTGCAATAGACTGTCTCTTTAACTGTATATCTATCTATCTGTCTGTCTATCTACCTACCTACCTACCTCCGTCTCTCTCTCTCTCTCTCTCTCTCTCTCTCTCTCGCTCACACATGGTCAAACTGGACGTGACATCTACTGTAACAGAATGAAAGAAGGCCTTAGAGAAACTGCTCTTAGGTAAAGCCGCAGAGAAGGATGGCATCCCGGGCAGACGTCAGCAAGTGCGGCTGCAGTCTGCTGCTCATACATCTAAATTGCCAGTGCTGGGAGGAGGGTGCAGTACCTCAGGACATGAGAGACACCAACATTGCAATCCTGTACAAGAAAAAAGGTGACAGAAGTGACTGCAACAACTGCAGGGGCATATCCCTTCTAAGCATCATGCATAAAGTCTTTGCACACCTCATCCTGAACAGACTGCAGCCGCTTGCCATGACAGAGTGCATCTAGAGTCACTATGTGGGTTCCCCGCAAAGAGGTCTACAATCGACATGATCTCTATGTCTGGCAACTGGATGATAAATGCAGGTAACAACACTAACCCCTCTTCCTGGCCTTTATAGACCTCACCAAGGCATTTGATCTGGTCAGCAGAGATGGACTCTTCAGAATCCAGGCGAACATTGGATGCCCTCCAAAGTTGCTAAGCATGATCCAGTCTTTCCACTATGACATGAATGGGACATTGCAGTACAATTGTTCAACTTCCGACCCCAATCAATGTCGGCAGTGGAGTGAAATAGAGTTGCGTCCTAGCCCCTATGCTAATCGGCATCTTGGTCACTGTCTTGCTCAAGCATAACCTTTGGAACGTCCACATATGGGATCTACCTGCACACACGATCAGATGGCAAACTGTTCAAGCTGGAACGACTAAAGGCAAAGAGCGTGAAGCAACCATCAGGACATGCTCTTTGCAGATGCTGCTGCCCTAGCCACTTACACAGAAGCTGAGTTACAGCACCTGATGGACTGCTTTGCTAAAGCATGCGGTCAGTTTGGGCTGACCATCAGCCTAAAGAAAACAAACACGATGGCTCAGAATGTGGACCTCCCCTCCCCCTGCAAGTATCATAATCAACAACTATGAACATGTGGTAATCAGTCAGTTCACATACCTCATGGCTCTACTATCACCAACAACTTATCGCTTGATCTGAGGTCGACAAGCGGATTGAAAAGGCATCAACAACTCTCTCCAGGTTGTTGCTAAACATGTGGAACAACAGTATGCTGACCCTGAAAACTTAGATCTCTGTGTACCATGCGTGCGTGCTAAGCACTCTCCAGTATGCCAGTGAAACCTGGACTCTGTATGCCTTACAAGAGAAAAGACTGAGTGCCTTTCACATGCGATATCTCCATCGAATCCTCAGGATCACATGGAGTGATCGAGTAACAAACAACAAAGTGCTTGAACTTGCCACGATTCCTAACATGGTCACACTCCTTGGCTAATTTTACATCAGATGGTCCACAGTGGTCTGTTCTTGGACCTGTTCTCTTCATTGTACACACTCAGCAGCTCACAAGTGTCATCGATCATCATCCATTGTCTCACCAGTTGTATGCTGAAGACACCCAAACAACACAAAGACTTTTCCCATTCACATCCTTTACCTCAAACAATACATATCAGCAACATCAACATTAAATTCGCACAGTCAGTATGAAACCTAGGTGTTGCTCTGAACAGTACTCTCACATTGCACCAAAATGTTATGAACATATGCAAGACTGCATATCTTCAGCTGAGATGCATCAGCTCCATTCAAAAATATCTTTCAAGTGTTGCCACTGTTTGTCTCAAATATCTACTCCATAAACTTTGCAAAGTTTAAAACACAGCTGCTCAGAACATCCTTAGAGTATCACAATCAGAGCACACCTCCCCACTCCTCTATACTCTACACTGGTTATCCATTTGATCCAGAATCAAGCACAAAATTTGTTCTCTGTGCTATGTTTCACTGACTGACTTCAGTTCAATATACCTATCTGGCTTCATCCATGTGTACACACCAGCAATATTCTTATGCTCATCTTCTGACAATCGTATACTCATTATTCCCACTATGAAAACGAAGTCTTATGGACAACAGTCTTTTGCATACCAGGGCCCAGCAGTGTGGAATGAATTGCCCATTGAAATAAGACACAAAGATACAGTGAACCCTTTCAAGACTGCTCTTAAAAATCACCTTGTTCGACTGCAAAAGAAACTTAAAGACTTAATAATGTTTCCTACCTTAAATATTTTCAGCATTTTTTTTCTTATTTCATGGAGTGTTGTTTTGTTTTGTTTTTTGTGGTCATATCATTATAGATGTTGTAAAGTGCTAAGAGCTCCTAAAGATTAGGCTCTATACAATGTCCTCATTATTATTATTATTATTATTATTATTATTATTATTATTATTATTATTATTATTAAATATATATATATATATATATATACAGTGGGACCCCGCTATAACACGGTAGTTGGGAGACATAGAATCCGACTGGGCTATGAACCGATCCTTGTTATAAGCAACCATGTACAATACCAACACATTTTTGGATTTAATTTGGGGGGTTGGGTTACATAAAGACGGGTGTGAAAATGCATGGCACAATTACCATTTTTGATCAATATATATTAAATGAGAAAAACATTTACTGTGGTAACAGAAATTGCAGATTTAATATATTACTTTCAGAGAACCATGCATTGGTACATACACGTGTCTAATTTATATATACATGTATAATCTATTGCATGAAAAGAGTATCAACACCGTGTACTCACCAGCGAATCTTGTAACATACACTGAATCCATAATACAAATATTTCCATCGAAATTATCCACACAAGGATGTAAAATATTCAATAATTTTGTCACAGATCATTATGTGACTGAATTCAATGAAAAGAAAATAACAAATTACGTAACAGGTGTACGTAATGACTAATGAAATAGTACATGTCCGTAGATTAAATAATGGAAGCTAAAGTGTATTCTTATAATAACTACATGTACATCTCGGGATCTTTCTGTCTCTGAATTCAGTCATTGTAAATTTCAGCACATTTTCCCACCCAAGCTGCTAGTCAAAGTCCTTTGAACTTGCCACCCAATTATTGCGTCATGTTCTTTTGATGTACTCTAATACAGCAGGCAGAACTGGCTGTATTTTAACCACTGAATTATGTCACTGTTTAGCTCAGCAGTTCACTTTGATGATAAACAATGTACTTAAATTGATTGATTTATACATTCTGGTGAGAATCTTTTATCAACCCCCGCATTGGCTATTGCTTAGTTGTGTATGAAATTAAGAGAACATATATCGGAGATTATTAGAGCAACGTTTGTATTCAGAATGCATTCAAGACAAACACAAAGTAGACACGATGGCTTCATTACTCAGGAATCAGTAATTATAATGTTGACACTTATGAGCTGTAATTTTTCAACAATAAACAAAGATCAAAGTTCTCAGTAGGCCCAGTAATTGGTTCGCATTTCCGACGTTTATTTTGGCACAAAACTAGATGAAATTTGATAATACATTTTCCACACGTTCTTTTTCGCACTGTTTAGACGAATATGAGAATGATAATTAAACTCTTGACGTATTTTTTTTTTCTAATTAAATTTTTTAATTTTTTTTTTTGGGTCTTTGAGAAAAATACCTGTAATAAATTACCCGAAATTTCGGGAGCCATACACGACCGGGTTATATCCGAATTCGGGTTATAACGGGGCGAGTTATAGCGGGGTCCCGCTGTATATGATATCTATATCTGTCCACATCTCACTAAATGGCTGTATTATTTCTATATGGCTGTAGTCTTTATATTAGACTGTAGATACACTTTAGCCTTATAGAGATAATACAGCCATTTTGTGAGTCAGCATTTTGGTAGTGAGACTGCAGCGATATAGTGATGCTGCACCCAAATAGCAAAACTACAGCCTTATTGGTGAGACTACAGCCGTTCGGTGAGGCTGCCTCATAAGAACATTATTATTTCACTACTATGTAATTTAATGAGAATGACCTTGTTACAGGATGTGTTATTATGAAGGGCCTTTTAGTGAGGGAGTTCGCAAAATATCTTTTTCTTCTTCCTTTATGGAGTATAGCAGTTGTGCCAAATTTATGATGTACTGAAATTGCACCAATTTCACAGCCTGATCCTAGAATTGAGTGGTATATTTTCTTAATTAAGTTTTACACATCTGCAAGATTTTGCTTTCATTCCCTTCCTTTGCTTTCATTTTCATGTCAGCAGATTTATAATGTTTGCATTTTTGGTTGTAATAATTTGATTTTGCTATAAAGCTCTTTATAAGAAGAATTATTATATTCAAATTTTATTTAAAAAAATAAATATACTGATGGACAGCAATACGCAATCAAATAGAAATATCACCTTTTTGTGTATTCTTCCCTTATCTACTTTGCAGCCTGTTATTGTTGAGGACATTACGCTCTTCAAGCGAGAGCTTGGGTTGTATCCACTGGCCAAACCATACATCGACTTAAAGAAGGCACATTCCAAACTTTGACGGGTCACAATGAAGACTAATTATTCACAGAATAGATGGGCAGAAAATTTAGTGACTTGTAAAGTTACCATGGTTAGATGAAAATTTTAAATGATCTTTGATTATATTTTTTAAAATTCTGACAGGATTCTAGCTGTTTTCTTGTTTCTTGTTTCTGCTGGGAAGTAATGACAGGATTTTACTTGTATCGTGGTAGAATCCCACTTTGAAAACCAACTGGGATTCCACCAGGAGAATGATTGAATTTTGGGGTGTCCCAATGGGAAAACACATCTGGAAAAATCAAAAGGATCATTATTTTTATTGGCCCAGTTTGATCTCCTCATGAAAACTTTAGGATTCTGCCAGAAAAAAATGGGGTTTGGATATCCAGGTGTATTTCAAATGGGACAAAAGAACTTTGTTTGCTGGATAGAAAATAACAGGGTTTTTGGAAAGGGGGGGTGGGGGGTAAAAAACATTGCATCTAAGCTGTACATTTTCTATGGTATTAATAAAGGGCTTTTGTATGGCATTTGTACCAAAAGAAATCAAAACTGTATTTGACACAGAAGTTACATTTAGTGGCATGAGGTTGAGTGGAATGGAATAATTTTTCTGATTTGGATTCTCATGTAAAATTTTATTTTAAATTTTGTGTGCCTGATTTGTTTTTCAGTTTAAATTTCTGATTTTGTGGAACCAGCACTAGGTTTCATAAATTGTAAATCAAGGAAATAATGCAAGTTGTATGCAACACTAAAATGATTTATTCTTCCAAAATATTTATTTATCCAATCATGATGTCGGTTAATCTAGATGGGATCCTCCAGAATTTTAATGAAATTTCTGTTGGGTTTAAAACTGCAGAGTTACTTTTAGATGGTTGTAAGGTTTTTCTTATGACCCTGCATCCATCAACTATTGCAGCTTTCAGTTTTATTTTACCTTGATGTGACAGACAATCTCTTCATGAAGGCCTTTCAGGTTTTTACAGGTAATGCTAATTTGCCATTATATACAACTTCTAAGAAAATAAAAATAAAAGTGAACAAACAACTGCTCAGCAGAATTCTAGAAAGGCAAATCTGAAATACAAAGTGTTAAAGACAATTTTTTAATACGGTTTTATATGCAATACATTTAAGTACACACCACATCTTGCAAGAGTTGTGTCCCCTGTCATAACATGCTATTTTTTTAAATTAAACTTATTTAATTTACCAAATTGTTGAAGCAGTCAAAACAGGATTTATTGGTGACCATTATGCAGAGTTACTTTTATCTGTACTACTGTTGTAATTATACCACGCATTATTAGCATGTAAATACAACATCTGAGGTAATTTATATGCATAGCTTTTGCACTTGTATGGTAATGATTAACTGAAGTGAGATGATTGAAACTTTGCAAAATGTACTAGGCTTTGATGTAACAACTCAGAAATAACTATTAACACTAGGTTCTTTGAAAAACAATGCTTGATAAGCATTGATGTATAGTTGATACCATTAAAAAAACTATTTCCCAATACCATGTCAGTTTTCTGGTTCTGTTAACATCTGTAACCATTATGATTGGCATGTAAATCATACCCCATCATGCATGTGTATTTACATAGCCTCATGCAATACATTTCACCATACTGCTCTTAATTATTGTATCAACCTGTTCACTTTGGTAGGGATTAAGCCATGCTGGCACCATATTTGTTTATGTTGTCATAGTAATATAATTTATTGGCAAATACAGGTGATTCAAATAAGTGGAGCATTGGTGAAATTGAATGTTATTAAAAAACACTATTCTTTTTTTAACATGGGACCTCAAGTCATTGAGAACACTGCATTAGATATGGCAAACAATACTAAAACAGACAGTCGGTTTGAACTACTTCAAAATCACTCTGTAGGCTATGACCCAGTTTGTGAGCATCTTAATCAAACATTCTTTTAAGGTCAAGCAAACTTTGTTTTTAAAAAAAATATTAATAACTTCTCAAAGGTCACTCAACAAAATTTGACTAAGTATAACAGTATCATAGGTTCATGTCCTTAAAATGATTACATGGAATAGAATTTTTACCACTTATAATTTTTATTGGCACTGAGACTTTAATTCATAACAATTGGTGTTGATATGCCATCATATATGGGTGAAGATACCAAATATATAAACCTTGCAACATTTGTTTTATTACATATGCAATCAGAAACATTTGCAGAGATTTCTCTTTGATGCATCCTACTTTCCAAGATTTCTTGGTCAATTACTATTGCATTTAGCTATTATGCAGATGTTGTTCATGTAAGTGATCTCAGGCTCACTTGGGCATCTTTTTTTAACATGGTAATAAAGGTTGTTTTAAAATAGACATCATACTACTTTCTGATTCAACTGTGAATGGTTATATAGTGTAGCATTTTACTTTTTAATGTTGAAAAATACCAAAACGGCAAAATAGTATCATTGTATGAATACTAATGGAGAGACATATAAAACAATCTTTTGATTGATGTCTGTAATAAAGGTTTATAATATGATTTATTGTGTTTGTTTGATGACATTATTATTCAGTTTACATGCTGCCCTACACTAAAACACAATGTAAAAATATAATAAAGTCACCACTATCATCCCTTGATTTCCATATCTATACTTTTTATCTTTTAATTTCTGTAGCAGTCACTTTTGGAAAATGAGACATAGCAGTCACTTTTCCAATTGCGTGATCATTATTATTTTTAAGTTTTGTTTACAGTTATTTTAATTTTTATTTCCTTATATTCTTATATGTAGATCTCATTCTTGTCATAAATCATTATGAAGCTAGGGCTGTTCATTCCATGTGACATGATCACAAGGTACCAGTCATAGAAAAATGACATCATTATCATCACTGGCTTTACGTTTTGTATTTAGTCTAATTTGCTGACAAGTTACCAGTCAGAAAAATGGCATTAATGGTGTGTTAAAAGCAATGTCATATACCAATACTGCACAAAGCATTGATCAGATTTGGTATGCAAGTTGGAAAGATCTTCGACACATTACTTATTAGTGATATTTGTTTGTATGTGCTTGAAGAGTAAATGTGATGCTAATTGGCAGTTTAGAGTTTTATTTCTGAACTAATTACTGTCAGAATTGGTTCAGATAATGTATCATCAAGATGTTAATAGTAGTAGCAATCAATTACAATATATAATTGTTTATGAGTCAATTCTAACTGTAAATAACATGGACCCTGATCTCCCATTGCTTAATGCTCTGACAGATCAGGGTCTATATTTGTTTTACTTATTACACCTCACTGCTTGGACTCGGATCTGTTTGTGTATTATGTGACGGCAGATCAGGGTCTGTGCAGTTGGACTAATTTCAGAGAGTATAAATGTTTTTTCTATTTGGCTGAGATTTAGACTTTAAATGTGATCAGGTTTTGATCAAGCTTGGTATGTGAGCTTGTGACAACAAAGTCCCAAAGATAATGATATAGAGCTATGTTTTCTCTGGCATCTGATCAGCTTTTTACAGCTCAAATAATTTCATGGCTGACAGGAATTTATTTATTTATGAAAATATGCAGATTCATTTGGAATCAACAGGACTTGATATGTGTTTGATATTGAATAGAATTTATATAAAATGGTATATTGATTAGCTTGTCACTATCCTATAGCATTTACTCTTGAACGTTTTTATCTTGCATTGGATTGGGACTCGTATTTGGCAAATCATTCATGCAGTTCATTAAAGCTGAGGCTTTAAAGG
This sequence comes from Unio delphinus, assembly GCA_029339505.1. Lineage (NCBI taxonomy): Eukaryota > Metazoa > Mollusca > Bivalvia > Unionida > Unionidae > Unio > Unio delphinus. The sequence goes on along the minus strand of JAQISU010000311.1, from coordinate 1,718,577 downwards.
CCATAAATGTTGAGTCTTATTGTTAATTAAAACAAAATTAGAATCAGATTTTTCAGAAATATCTGAAATTGGGTTTCTCTTCTAGACCCTTCAGTATCAGTGACTATCATTGGGTCTCTCTACTAGACCCTTAAATATCAACGACTATCATTGGGTCTCTCTACTAGACTCTTCAGTATCATTGACTCTTTCATTAGGTCTCTCTACTCATCATCATCATTGGCAACTTAGTCTTGAGAGACCATGCGGAAGCCCTTTGGGTGTTGTCTGTCTCTGGGGTGTTGGCATTTTCTGTTGTGGCTGTGCAGGCATATACGCGAATGACAGTCCCTCTTGCAGTTGGTGCAGACATACCGGAAAGTCTGAGTTACTGTGGTTGTTGCCATGTGGTTGCCAGTGCAGATCATACATGTGTTACAGACTGCACTGGTGGCGTAAGTAGTTAAAGCATCCACCTCAGATGCGGAGGTCACTGGTTCAAACGCTGGCATAACCATACCAATAACTTTTTAAAATGGTAATTGGCAGCTCGTTCACTTGGTGCTCAGCGTTAAGAGGTTAGTGCTAGGACTGGTCGGCTTAGAAACGGTTTAATGTCACGGGGTTTGGCATGATACTACATATCTGCAGTATGATAATCAGTGCTAGCTAACACTAGAAACGGCCACATTGTAAAGATCGTACCAATTTGCATGAAAATTTGTTAAAGCTTCATTAAAACTCCGAATCACACACAAACACAAATGTGTTATATATACATCTTAAAATTACAAAAATTAAAAGTGGATCGTCTTACACAAAATTCAGATATTCTCATTTAAAAGAAACATAACATGTTTTTACCACATAATACTTTTACAGTGATATTTCAGGAAATATATAATTTGTTTGTAGTCAACCAGAATGGGAGTCATTAGTAATTATAATAAAAGACATTAACTGCAGTGCAAAAAGAAACCCCATAGTTTTCATCGCATATTATTTTCACTGCCAGCATACATTTCTGAATAGAATATCCACACCAAAGAGAACATTTGACCTCGAATAACAAAAATCTGTTCGAAATGAAAATATGCATGACGACGAAGATGACTCTTACTGCCACTGCTGTAAAACTACTCAACAGGAAGAGTGCGTTGAGATGTTGCTAACACAAGTGCAGATTTTACGGTGGATGCAGAGGTTGTAATATCTTCTATAGAAAGTTTACGCCATTTTTAAACTAATTTTAAAATTTGTGTATTGTATTTCACAATTTATTATATAGTAATTGAATCTGTTATGATCATCATGGCAAAGCAGATCAGCAAGCTATAAAATACAACTAAATAATGAAACTTACTCCAAATCCAGAGGCACATGAAATATGCAGAGGTGAATAATTTTTCAGAGCATGGAAACTGCTGTTTATTTTCATAGTTTTTATACCGTATTTCCTGGCATATAAGTCGATGCGAAATATAAGTCGAATGAGTAAATTTTTTCATCCTTTATCCATTTATAAGTTGATACAGAGAATCAGATGAGGCCAAATCAACGCATCGGCTTCGTCTTTTTCAACAACAACAGAATCCTGGCCAATCACATGGCCCCTAACACAAACACATAAAATGGCTGGTCCCTAATTAAATTTTCACCGAATCAGTCAACTAGACCCAGTAAAGAAAATCCATATGTGGAAAATGATTGTGTGTTAAATACTATTAATATCCACAAATTGGATAATTAGTGGATAATTAGGCAGAACGGGGAAATATTACGCAATAAAGATAAATATTTGAAACGTCAAATGACCTTGATTGATGACACCACTGTACATGTAAAGATCGCACAATGCATGTACTTCCATGAATATAATTTCAACTGCCATTCATATTAAATAATTTAATATTTTGAATATATTTAACATATTTGAAGTGTCATCATATCTGAAGCGTCACATCACCATACAGTCTGCATTTGATTAATTACATTTATATTACCTTGCACAAAAAATTCAAATTGGGGCACCAAATGGTCGAGTGGTCTAAAGTGCTCACCGTTACAGGTCACTGCCATCTCACCTCTCTTTGCGTGTGTTCGAGTCTTGGATTCGGCCAGTGTGAGAAACCTTTTTGCCAGTAGCTTCTCATGGGTCTGTGGTTCTTTCTCCACAAAAATCGATTGACACTAATCACATCCAATCATTAATATAATCTCATTTTTATTTATATGAAGGTATAAATACAACCAATTTAAAATTGAAGAAAAGAAACAAACTTTCAATAATGAAGACAACCTGTTTGGGGATTTTTTCCAAACACCTTGTACCCATTTCTCAGATGTTCCTATGTGTGTGTACCCTTGCAACTAGAGCTTATGTTGCAAGAACATCTTGCTTGGCATGTTCCATCTTATTTGTTTTTGTCTCATTTCACACATTTGTGTGGGAAGAACCATGCTAACATAAATCACAAGAACTGTCTTTCCTCAAACCATCCAATATGACAGAATGTCTTGTCCAAAGACACCCACTATGTTAGAATGTCTTGCCCAAAATTACACAATGTATCAGTATGTCATCCAACTCTTTACATATCCTTAAAGACTGATAGTGATTTCCAGCTGTCAAATAACATGAAAATATCCTTTCAGAAAAATAAAATGTTTTTCCCCTTGGTTTTCTCAATACTCTTGGTACAACAACGTATTTTGCCCTCAGACTCGTAATTACCAATAGTTCTGATATGTGGTCGTAGTTGAATCGGCTTGGGTTTTGAAAAGAAAGTTACTGGTGTTGATATTTTCTTGATACAATGTAACACGATTATTGGGTGGGATTTCGGATTGACAACACACTTATACAGTGTAACAAGATAATTGGGTGGGATTTCGGATTGATAACACACTTGATGGTGATACAAATACTACGTTTAATGGCAAATGATTTGAATGAGAAATTATGAGTGTTATGTGCATGTATATGATCCAAATATTGGATCAGTTAACATAAAATGCACGGACTTAAATAACAAAAATACAGATAAATGACATTACAGTACAAAGACAAGGATGAATGATTCACATGGATTTTACCACGAAAAAAATGATGCGTTTCGCACAAACAGTAAAAAAAATGTATTTTGATCGTTGAGTAAAATGTATTCACTCAAAAAGTATACGAAATTATGTAAGCAAAAGGAACATATCTACAAAATATCACTACAGTCAAAAACACTGGGTTTTACGAACCCCAAAAATTATCCCACGGCTAAAAGATTGCATGCTTGTACATTCGTCACCAGCACACTCAGCAATCAATCACACTGGCCAATAATGCCGTCAGTATTTCAGGTTGTCAATCAAGCAGTCGGCGCCCATCTGTCTTGGTTAGCATCGCCCGATCACCTGCTCTACGGCTGTTATGCTTCTGCTGTACAGCTGATATGGTCAACTTCATAGTTCACCCAATGTCTCGCAATAATTAAGTAGCTGGTTCCAATGTCTAAATGACATCGCATTAAAAAAAATCAAATGATGGGGTTATACAGAACTTCGTATATTAAAATTGTCCATCGGTTTAACATAGGTCAAATTCTGTTGTAATACGGGCAGTTCTATGCTAGAAGGATCCACAGAAGTTACAGAAGAGGAGACAGTATGGGGTCAAAAGTGTGTATGGGTCACGCTAGAATTGTAATGTGAATTTTTTTACATACAATCAAACACACACTGCAATCCAGTAACCACTTTTTTTAAAAATTTACAATCCAGCACACCACACACAATATCCAGCACTTACGTTTTGATTGCTATTCAGCACAATGCCTCTGCTATCCAGCACACAATTCCCTACAACTGTTTCTACACATGCTCTTAAACACAAACGTACAAACATGTTTTAACACAAATTTGTAGGAAGTATGCATATACACACTACGATAAAATCAGAAATACTATCATAAGCGATGTAATAAAAGGATTTTAAGATTTTTAGGGGATAGTCAAAGACATACACAACACAATTATAATGTTTTGGTAAATATTAATAAATTTCTTTTTCTAGAGATCTCTAATCGGGGCAGTTTGGGTTTTTTCTACCATTCCCTCAGCAGTTGTTGCACCTCCCGGGTCGGTCAGCAGAGGTCGCACATCGTTTTCTCCATTTGTTCCAAGATGTATTGATGGAGACCATAATACCATATCTTGAATCACTGACCTTCATGCCCGAGTTTTCCTTCTCCTTTTTTCCTCTTTATGCAACATCAAATCTGGATGACCCAACATTTACTGGATTTTCATGCAATTAACACCGAAAATGTGGAATTCCACATTCCCTATTTGTGTGCTCTCTTTCTTTCCGTTTCTACTCTTTGAGCCTTATCCCCTCCGCATACGCCTCTTTAATCTTTAACACTTATTCATCCATCACTTATCTGTTATGAACTCTTTTGCTAGTCTTCGAAAGATTTACCTTTTAGGGGCCTCTTGTAAGGACAACACTTTGTCTCCTCCACCTGACCTAGGATGCGTTACAGTCTCTCCGTCAAAGATATTGCTTCCATTAACTTACCCACTTGTTACACTTGCCAGCCATTCTTCTTGTACACACGTTTGATGATGAGAGGCAAGACAGACTTAGATTTAAGTTGTATCCCGCCATGAACGACCAGTTAACGACCATGCGGCCATCTAACGACTGACTTGTGTGCACCGCACACTTTTTAATTGCCAATGTCTGGAAACGGAGAAGTCGGAGAGATGTCCCCAAGCGGCAGCGTAATTCTTCTGCAACGTTATATTTCTACTATTGATCACATTCTTGCCCAGTTGTCTAATTCTGTCTTTCTAAAAAAAAAAACAGAATGTGGTGTATATAATACACATACATTTTTCCAAAATTGCTTGTTTGTGTTCCCTGTTTATTTTTGTGGTCTTAATCAGGTAATATTGGAGCAATCATTTCAAACGGTGGCAAATGGATGGTACATGTGTAGTAAATGAGATTTTATCGAAACTAGGTTTCAATTTTAAGTGCGAACCTTTTGTCATTTAAAGGCAACTCCTATTATCCCTTACAAAGGCTGATTTTTAATCTCAATTGAAGGGACCATTTTGCGACCTCGTGTATTATGTCATCTCTAATGTAGGCCTAATCCATCCCATGAGCGGTCTGGATCGATAAGGTCAGCTATTATTAAGTTACTCACTGGAGGCCTAACATGTGATAAGGGATATTGGGCACTCACTGTATTTCTACCCCAAGTCTCTGATCTTCTTTGCTAATTTCTGATGAAAGGATTACATGAATATGTCGAGATGTCCTTCATATTTGAACCTCTTAAATGCTGCTTTTCTGGAAGTCGTCGTTGTGGCGCCTTACTGCTTTTAGGTCTTTGATTGTCTCACCCAGTCCGATTGCGACTGTTTGGTCCTGTTGATATCTGGAAACTAGTTATTTTGCGGGGTGGGAGGTGGCGCCTTCTTACGTGCAGTTTTCGTTGTCGCCGCTGTTCTTGTCCCTGTCTGTATTGTCGGTATCCCTGGAGTTTTACTCAGCGACTGTATCGCTGCACGTGGTGCGTAAGGGTTCTCCTTTTCGCATTTTGATTTCTGGTATTGAACCTTTAATCCCTTTGTTACTTATTTCTTCCTCTTATCCAGTCTTCCATGCCATGTCCCTTGTTGAGTTGATCTCATCGTTGTTGGCGGCAGAGGAGACCATTTCTTGTTTCAATATTTGAACCAAAAAGTGGTGTTGATATTGAGATTGAGTTATTATAGTTTGAGATTCGATGTAAGGAATCTTGTCATCGGGCAGGTCTCACTCGTACGATCCCGCTGTTGTGCATGCGATCTTACGCCAAATCCCGGTCATCTTAAAAGGCTGCATCTTGTCTTGTTGGGTCCTTCCTCTCAACTCAGCAGAGGTGTTGTCCTCCTTGCTTTGACCCTTAGACTCCACCCTGATGCAATAAAAGGCCCAAGTCTTTGACTGAGTTCAGGGCCAGGGGAGGAGTCATCGCTTCCATCTCTAGGTTTGTTCTATCTGTCTTGGAATCAGTTCGCGTGCTGCCATTAGGCCACGTGCGATTGATTATGCGATAGGTCGCGGGTTCGAAACGCGGCCGAATCATATCAACTACGTATACAAATGGCACTAATAGATGCATCGCTTGGCACTCAGCATTAAGAGACTAGTGTTAGGACTAGTTGGCCTCATGTCAGTATAATAAGAGTGGGTGGGACATAATGCTACATGTCCCAGTTATAGACCACTGTAAACTGCTATACTGCAGAAACCGTAGCGATATTACTGAAATTATTTTAAAGCTACGTTTAAAATCAAAATCGCACACACGCGCATTTTTTTAACGTGATGTTCGCTGCTCTCTTAGCTGTAGATTATGCAAAGACTGTCTGTCTGTCTTGGATTCAGCTCGCACGGGGTACTATGTAAATTCTCGTCGATGGATGACTTTTCAGTTCCCACTGAACACCTTGTTGTATGCACAATATGCGTTTTCACCGGATGGCTTTTGTTCATCCAAGGTGATGATTTAACCAGAAGTTTTGGCAGTTTTGTTAGATTAGTATAAATACACTTGAAAGAGTTATATTGTGTATTAGATCATACCTTTCCTAAAATGTTGTAGTTACTTTCACATTTCTATTTGATTGTTGATTAAGTTGATACTAGTTTTTTGTTGCTGTGCTTTATAGTTGCGTTTATAACCACATTATGCTGTTTAATGTTTGTGCCTAGTTTTGTCTTTGTGTATCTAATAGGGCAATGCCTTGTCTGTATTTTATGGGGTTTATAGAATGTAATAAACCGCATTATGCCGTTGGCCCAGATGGATTTCACCATCTTATATGCTTACTAACCAGTCATTGCCACCTTGTTCATCGGGGCCTGATGGTCTATGTTTTTATGACCTTATATTCCTAAGGTTAATAGGTCAGATTGGCCAGCCAAATAGTCGATCTGTGATATTCGTGAACCAATCATTTCCACCATGCGCAGCGAAGCTTGATGGTCAAGGCTTAGGGCGAACTTGATTGTTCAGTATAGTGCTAGGTTTTCCCTGGCTATTTTCCGATACCAATATTCTGCTTAGTATAAAAAATTATGCTTTTTTTGTTGTTGTTTTTTACGAAATTGCATGCAATATTTGTTGGAGCATAGCCAGAGTTAGACGAAGAGATCAGTGAATGTACTTTTTTTCTTGTAAGTAATGAAGTGCGAGGCAATATAAATCTTTGTTCGGGAGTTGTTGAGTCAGAGTCTAGGCGAGGTAGCCCTTGCACCCTGAGGTTAGAAATTAACCCGTCCTAACCGCGAACCAAATCATCTAGTGGACATGTAAAACGATTGATCTGTAGTGGAGCACCTCTTCACATAGTTAAGACATGAGTAATATCTCATTTTCTAATAGCTGTGTCCGGATTTGTTTCTGTTTGATATAATTGACAAGACAAGGAAAAAGCACCTCTTAATATGTATTAAATACCGATGTGAAGAAAACATCTCTCTCTCTCTCTCTCTCTCTCTCTCTCTCTCTCTCTCTCTCTCTCTCTCTCACACACACACACACAATTCAAATGGAACATAAATTGCACATGGGTTCATTCAAAGGTAAGGGCCTGTTGATATACATACTATATATCCAAACAAAAAACACTTGTGCGTTAATGCCATTTTCAACAGCCGTTAGGCTATACATCGCAGCCAGTTGATCTGACAGAGGAAGAACCCGGAAAGCCATGGTAAGAACCATTGACAAAGGTGAATTGTCTGGCAAGCGTTCTTTCATATCCACATTGGACCACACCAAGTCTAGAACCCACTTTCGTGCTTTTCAAATATAAAGCGAGGCGTTCACCGTCTTTGGGCAAAACTTAAAAAGAAGACTCTTGGTGAAGAAAGAGATCTATGGATATGAATAAAAAAAGACAACAAACACCATGAAATAAGAAAACATACAAATTGATTCACACTTTAAGGTAAGAAACAGTATTAGGTTTATAACTTTGTTCTTGCATTCGAAAAAGGTGAATTTTAAGGGCATTCTTGATAGGGATCACAGTGACTTTGTGTCTAAATTCAATGGGCAATTAGTTCCACGTTGCTGGGTTCTGGTATTCAAAAGAACGTTGTCCATATGACTTTGTTTTCATGGTGGGAATAATGAGTATACGATTGTCAGAAGAGTCATTAACTACTTTCAGAATAGTAGTTTCAGTACTGTGGAAAAGGCGCTTTGCAGACTGTACATTGCTAAAAAGACTTTGAATTCAGACGAGATACAAGTTTGATTAGAACAACTTTTCTAAGATTTGTTATATGAACGGGAGATAAGAAGCTAGGCGGTAGATCTTTAAATCGTTATGAATGACTGTTGGTTTCTTCAGCAGAGGCTTTACAATGGCGGTTTGAAAAATGATGGTAATTTCCCGGATGAGAGATAGGTGTTAATCAGTTAGTGAAAGCATTAGCCGATACCTTGTCGAAAGTGCACGGATATAGGGCTTTTCTTTGTACGTGTCTCACACTGCAGGAACAATAATGGAGAGGAAGATTAGCCAATTTTCGGCTGTGGCCCATACGTCACGTATGATTTATAAATTTGTGTACCGGGTGTACTTTTCACTTTCAACAAAGAGATTTATTTAATATTTGATGAATCATGTCAGGTAATTTTTTGTTTACTTTTGAATGGTTGATAAATAATCATGGTGTCGTGGTTGAAACTTTTATAAAATTTGTTTTCTAGCCAAATTGAAAACCATGTGGCATATTTACTAGTAATCCTGAAACAGGTCTGTTTTTCTTTCACTGCGGCACATTGCCTTTTTCTGACATCAACACATTCCACTGGACATATTGTTTCATGAAACGTCATTTGCGGGAAAAGGCCACAGTTCATGCATTTCTAAGCTTTTTTCAGAAACCTCGACTAGGCTTGAAATGTGGTGGTTATGGTATACTTTTCAAAGAAATCACTCAGGATGTGGACTCTAAAATGACATTGGACAAGTTAGGGTTTTTGAGACTTCGATGTCCACGAGGCTACATATTTCACAACGTTGACAAATGGCTGGCTTTCGTCCCGTCTCCAAATGCTGGCGTAAGTCCCATATCTAGCAAAAACTGTTTGTGTTGAATTTCTCCTCTTCAACCTCATCTCTCTCTGCCCCGTCTTCTATTTCCTGTTTCAGATGAGGCTCGTTGTTATTATCGTTGCTTGGTTCAGAGGTAGCTTGTGGGCCTTCAGTTTCAGTCACACTGTCGACGATTGTTATGCCGCAACGTGTTTTTGGATGTGGGTGATTTACTCATCAAATAGCCGGGTTGTTGAGTGGATGTGTGTCTCTGATTTTGGTATGAAAATATATTTGTATCGGTGTAGAGTGGTCAATGGTCCTTTGCCGAGCCCCTTGTCTCCTCTTCACTCGGTTCCTATTGCTAATTCTAACTGCATCCGATATCTATGTCAATTCTCTTCCTTCCTCTTCCTTTATTGCTGTATCCCATAAAATAGTAAGGTTGTTGTTACCTGTTCTCGAAGTCCAACTAGTCGTTAGCACATTACCTAGTGCCTTGAATGACCGTAGCGCAGGTGCCGATATTTTATTGTTAGCTGGTAAACAAATGGTACCATGCCTCTTATACCTGTCCCTTTCTCCGCCTCTAATGCGCTCTGATAGCGTGTATAAATGATACTAATATCCACTTGGCTGCCTACTGATCTTATATTTTAGAGGTTGCGTCCATTTGGGCATGTAGTCTGGTTTATTCTCACAGAGTAGGATGATTCATTTGTCTACAGGTAGATAATTAGAGACACGATTCAAACCTTATTTATGCATACAGCGTATGCTATTCAGTTGATTCGAGTTAGGTAGTAGCCTAAATCGACATTGTCAGAATGTAAGATGAGTGGGAATCGAAAGAACTACTGACACTCATTATGGTACAGTCTTTGTCGCATTACGTCCGTCGGCGAGGATTAAAACTTAACTCAAGACGCCACCCCTAAGTATTCAACAGCGCGGATGAAAATCTTTTGTGTAACCGGTTCTAGCTTTAAACCCGTGTCCAAAAGCCGTTGTCTATCCGTGTCGCTCTCCCCTGCCTCTTCGACATTTTCTACTTGCTGTACCAGTTGTTATGTTTCTTTATTTGATGTGGCTTCTGCGTCTGTTTTGCCGTTGGCTCTTTGTTTATCAAGAATGAATATAATACTTATATATGTTTGAATCTCACGCTCAATAGTGGTGGTCTGCTGTTGTTTTGCTGACGATTTAGGGGATGTCTTATTCAATTCGATATCTCTGTTCAACGACTGGGGCTGCTAGAACGGATACGGAGTGGTCACTAGCTCCTGAAAGTTCTTCCTTCCCCTTCTCTTTCCGTTTATCGTTCTACTATGTCTTGGCAGCCTTCTATTATCCCGAATTTTCATACCCGCCTTCTTCCTCACTCCTGTCATCGCATACCAATAATAAAGTTGTTGTCTTTACGCCGACTCTCAGGCGATTCATGCTAAACGTATGTGAAGTCAGCTTGTGCGATAATGCGGATCACAGATACTGCTTTATGAAAACAATTGAGTGGAAAAGCACATATGCATCAAACGATTGTTAGTGTATGGACCGATAATCAGGTGAAAGGTCTTAAGAAGGAAAGAGAAGTGTTGTGAATGAAATCATTATTCTGCCATCAGGGGTTAAATAGTTTAATATATATATATATATATATATATATATATATATATATATATATATATATATATATATATATATATATATATATATATATATATATATATATATATATTCTTCCTTCTATACCCCACTGACAATATCTCATAACTGAGTTTAATATTACGAAGGTATAATAGGCCCCTAAAAAACACAATACTGCTGTAGTTAAAGTATAACCACTAACACGCGCCCCTAACTATGGTCCCAACTAGAGTGTATGAGAAAGTCTCAAACCCAAGACTATCAGGTCCAGCGACACAATGTTGCAACTAAAAACCTCATCATATATGCATAGGTTATGACCCCAAATTAGATCTTATAAGGTAGTCTCAAACCCAAGACTATCAGGCCCAGCAACACAAGGTTGCAACCAAATATATTCTAATTTAGAAAATGACCTCAAATTCATACACTATAAAGATAGTTAACCCCAAAACTATCAGGCCTTGCAGTAACTTAATAACATCATGCATTAACTAACAATGCAAAGAGTTGTCATATGGGGTTATATATTCTACACAAAACAGCACAAAGAATTCCAAATTTATAGGGAAAAATACGGAAGCAAATTGACGAGGGAGCAAGGATGTTTAGAGTAAGTATCCAAAATAAGACACCCAAGATGTATACAGGGAATCATCGAGTGAATACAGGGTCAAACAAGACACTCAAGAAGTATACAGGGACTAACCACAGGAGCAGAGGGATAATCGGTCACTAACAAGTTATCATGGGATTCTCCCAAAAAAAAGTCCTTTTTAGGGCTATTGTCTTTCATTGCCTTAATAGGGTCTTCCACTTGGTTACGGAAACCCTCCTTGACAAGCTCTATCCAAAAAGCCTAACTTGATCATTTTTGGACCCACCGCTCAAAATTAACGATCTATTTCTCCCTGACAGTGGCTACCTTTCAAATGACGTTTAGTCATATTAGCAAAAAAAATTGATAGGGACATATAATATGTACACTTTTGTACTAGAAAATTGGCATAGTTAGGAACGTAATTTAATTCTTCAACTCTAACATTTGATGAATTGCATCGGTGGCTTACACAGTTATGGCATAGAGAAATCCACTAGGAAAACTGGATTGAATTTGGAATAAGCGTACGTACTTTCGATAGGTTGAGTGTGTGATGGGTCTATTCCCACTCACCCAGGTCTAACATTTATATCATTTAGCCGCTTTTTAGGGGCATGATATGACGACCAAATTAAATAGCGTACTCTGTGCGCATAAATGTCAGGAAGATGTGGCACCATTCCATCTTCCTGGATAAATTAAATCACTACCATATAAACAAATGGCCGTGCAAAATAGTGAACATATGACCCTAGTGGCTGGTTTCACATTAAATCCAACTATTCATTCATTCTTTCATATATATATATATATACATATATATATATATATATATATATATATATATATATATATATATATATATATATGGAAAACAATAGAAGAAAAAAAATCCAAGCATTCAAGGTTGAAATTCCGGCCGATAGCAAATTAATATTATGCCGATCTTCTGTTTTTGGATGTGCCTCTTTCATAAAACTTATCATTATACGCTAGCTGATGTACCAAATCCCGATTCTATCGCATTATATAAATAAATGGACCAGCTAAATCAATGTATACTCAGGTTATTATTGCCTTTCAGGTTATTATTGCCAATGTCACCGGGTGTGTGGGCCTCAGTGGGTTCCCTAAGCTTCTTCAGGGGAAATCATATCATAAGACTGGGGGTCAAGAAGTCCTGTCGATTGCTAATTTAGAATCGCGTTTCAAATATAAGTTTGGGAACTACTGCCCTAGACTATAGCAAAGATTTGTTTTTTTTATATTAAATCTCATCAAAGACGAGGACACGTGTGTCGCTCTTGATAATCTTCTTATTAGTAAGAACGATGCTGTAATTCTTTTCAATTACATAGGATTTTGATATCCAGGAATCTTTACGTTTTATCTAAATGAAGAGGTGGCTAATACTCAGTCAAGACGAACATGAAGCTTAAGCCGTATCGATGATTTGCTACCAGCTGTGCTTTCTAAAATGGATGGCATGGCACTGATCCCCTTTTTCTGGTTCAAACTAATTCGAACGTTTAATCCCCTTCAACCGTGTTTCTTATTTAAATGCTAGGATTTGCATTTTACCATAAAGATTGTTCGCCGTAACAGAATAGATTGCAAATGATTATACTACTTAATGTGTCGCTTGTGTGACGTAATTGTGGCTTATTTTAATAATTTCAGTGATCAGAATTCTTAAGAGACTTGCCATCCTCCTTGCATGCTCGCATTATCATTCTGGTGACCTATCATTATATTATCTTATCTCCTTAAGTATGTACTGTGATACACAAGGAAAGCGAGTGACCTTTATTACACATAATGGGCATAATATTTTCCCCAGCAATACATGATACTCGAATGGGTTATTTGGGTTCCGTGGGAGTGGTTTTGACCCAGCACAACACAACTGGATTATTTAATGTTACTGCAATTGCGGCAATGTGCCGTGCCCAAGGGCACAATATTTGTCAAACCAGACGATGCTATGGTAGGATTCGAACCCAAATGATTTTTTTTATATATATATTTTTAAAAAATATATTTATTGTTGTCTCAACCTTTGCGTCTACAGCAAAAAGAATTTCCAGTTTTACTGAAAAAAAATTGTGTGGTTACGTGATTATGGAGTTGTACTCGTGGCCAGAAGGTCCTGGAGTGTGCAACCTCGGAGCAATATTCAAACGAAATCTGGCATTAGTAGCAATCACCTGCGACCACGTTGAATTAATTGCATCAAGAAACTAAATACTCCGCGATGTACTAATGTATATTGCGTCCTATGGTATGACCTGTATTTATCTAACACGTCTCATATGAAGATCAGACTCTATTGTTTTTCTGCATTTCAAAAATAGTTTTAAATAATGTTTGCAGTGCTTTCTGTAATGGTTGTTCATCCCTTGGTGACCATTATGGCTTCATAGAAGATATTATAGTGATATACATGGCTTTGTATTGTTTTTCAATATAAGGTAGTAGTTTCTTGGTGTAATTGAATATTTACAGATCTGGTATCCAGTTTTCGATACTAAATACTAAATAAATTAATATTTGTTAATGTTAATCACGCTATACTAAATACTAAATAAATTAATATTTGTTAATGTTAATCACGCTATACTAAATACTAAATAAATTAATATTTGTTAATGTTAATCACGCTATACTAAATACTAAATAAATTAATATTTGTTAATGTTAATCACGCTATACTAAATACTAAATAAATTAATATTTGTTAATGTTAATCACGCTATACTAAATACTAAATAAATTAATTTTTGTTAATGTTAATCATGCTATACTAAATACTAAATAAATTAATTTTTGTTAATCACGCTATACTAAATACTAAATAAATTAATTTTTGTTAATCACGCTATACTAAATGATACATTAATTTTAATCACATTATGTTATGTAGCAACAACGAGACAGCAACCTGCTACATATGATTTACTCATGGCCTATAAGCAATGAAAGAGCGTCGATTTTTTCACGTTATTAGGATGTTGTTGTAGGGTTTAACGCCATTTTCAGCACAAGATAGGCTATACATGGCGGCCGGCATTAATGGTGGAGGAAGAACCTGTGAAAACCCCGGAAAAACCACCGACCCACGAGAAGCTACTAGCAATTTTTCCCATATAGCCATTGGACAAACACGAGACTCGAACCCACGCATACAGAGGTGAGATGGCAGTGATCCGTAACGATGAGTGCTTTAGACCACTCCACCACTCGGGACCCTTACGTCATTAGGTATCATTTCAGTATGATACCTTCAGCAACCGCATTTATCAATGTTAGCGATATTGTCGCGAACAGATCAATTGTGCCCTCATTGAAATATTTTAATTTTGCACATGATTATGATTGCAAATATAATGTATATGTGCACAAGGACACTTCACCGATTTGTAGTATGTATAAAGACTTTGTGACATGTTGAACAAATAATAATCTGGTAGATACATTATTCATCAAATACTGTTAAGTTATTCTTGATAACACTGGCAATTACAATATTATGAACATTAAACTGCTTTTGCATGATATCAAGGGACCCCGAGCATCCGAGTGGTCTAAAGCGCTCTCCATTACGGATCACTGCCATCTCATCTCTGTATGCGTGGTTTCGAGTCTCGGATTCTGCTAATGTGGGTACGTTTGAAAGCTTGCCAGTAGCCTCTTGTGGTTCAGTGGTTCTTTCCTATCTCACCAGACAATTTATTATGGTGTCTAGTTGCTGCTGAATTAATCTGTGGCGATCTGTGGCCACTGTGGGGGCCATCGTGAAAACAATGTCGCTTCTCATCCTGAATGGATAACATCAACATGCGGTTTTAACTACAAGCCTTCTTACGCCTAATCTAGTTGGTCTTAAAAGAGAATAGTGCCGATCTTACATCAATATGGCCGCCACTTTGACAGTCTTGAAAATCTTGCTATTCTTAAAGGATATTGGAGAATTTTTCAACCACAAACAGTTATAAAGAAGAAATGTGCTGCTCTTGGATCCCAAGGTATATTTTTGCGACCAGTAGAGTGTTGTTAAGTGCATTCTTTGCAGGTTACACTTAGTTAAAATATTAAATTTTGAGAAGAACCGACTTTCAAGGGTGACATATTTAGCATATTAATTAATGCTTTTTATTCCGAGTTAAAAAGCAAATCGAAGAGCGAAAATAAATAAGTAGCAGCAAAAGGATGAACAGACCGAAACTAATTCAGACAAACCGAAACTATTTCAGACAAACGAAACTATTTCAGACAACGAAACTAATTCAGAGAAACTTAAATAAAGTGTGGACAAACCGAAACTATTTCAAAACGAAACTATTTTAGGCAGACCAGACTAAAGAGAGAATGAACCATAGACGCTACGGAGAGAGAGAGAGTAAATAGATTGAGTTTTCAAACCTACGGAGACAAACTGAAACTGTTATGGTAAACGTTTTTAGGATTTCACATACAGACTAATTTGTAAAATCTCTCCTAAGTCAATCAAATTATTGGACTGGTCAGTGAGTTTAAAATTAATTCTCGTTAATGAATCATTATGACATCGCATATAGAACGGATTAATTGGATCTTCAATTATTAGAAATCCGGGTGGAGCCGTTGGTGCAAATGAATATAAAATGTATCCCTGCTGGGCTTGATTTGATTTTTGGAGATTTATTTGGTAACTTTCATCAATAGCATCACATACTAGATTTATTGCAATCACCGAGGATATATTCACATTTTGAGGAGCAATATGCGTACCACCACTGTCTGGGCTATTATTATGTTTGAGGATGGTTGTTTGTGGTTGTGTTATTTTTTCCATGCGGCGAGTATTTGTGGGAAATACTCATCGAGGAGATCATTGGGTGATTTTTTTAGTTCGTCTACATTATACCGGGGGAGTTTAAATGTTGGAATATATTCTACACGTATTTTATACCTCTTTGCAAAATCTACTCTCTCAGAATCATCCTTGGCATTTCATATAGCTTGAATAAGTCGTAAGTTAAATGGTTCCATATCATATATGATTTGATTTAGTATTTCCATATATTTGATGATTGAGGTTTGGGACGATAAATTGATAATATGTTCTTGCAAACTCTGCCGTAATTTATTTAGATACTCTTTATGGCTTTTATAAAAAAATATCGAAAAAGTCCGAGACAATCGGATTTACTGCTAAAAAACCCATCTTCTCATTTACCCCCAAAACAAGTCCCAATACTGTAAATAACAGGATTTGTTAAAAATTGCATATAATAAGTATTAATGTTTGCAAATGAGAAATCATGATATGATTTATTGTCTCTGGTATAATCAGACTTCGTTGGTTCAGGTGGAGGAGGGATTTCAGGCCATCCTAGCACGGTTCTTAGAGAGCTTTGATAGATGTCTACGGCATACCTGGGTGAGTTTATCTCAATCGCGGATGATAGTGTTGGTTCATGAACTGTTATAGCGGTTTTTTGATTCTTTTCCCGTAATGGATTTTATTCTACGCTGTAATTCATTATCTGTTCGATTTGGTAAGACCCAGATGGTAAGGAAACAACCTTCCAGTCTGGAGTTCCGTCTTGTTTATTTTTACTCGCAAACACCAAGGAATTATTCGGTTGCTGACCACCAAATGATTTTGATCTAATATTTGGCCAACTGTGGTATACTCGTAATTTTGCCAGCGCTATCTCTTTAACGGGGATCGCAGTGGGGAAACTGACAATGAATTCAGGGTTGGTTTAGGTTATTGAGATCATGGTTGTCTTTTGCGGCGTTGTGTTTGTCGCTATTTGTTGAAGTAATTTCGTCGATGACTTGTCATTGTTGTTATTATTCTGTTGTTTTTCTAATTTTGATGTTGCGCTGTGGTATATATTCATCATGGCGGAGAATTCGTTATCTGATATTGTTGTGTCATCGAGACTGGATGATATCAGCGACGATAATTGGGAATACGCGGTTGATGCAATATGTAACTTAATTATATACTCGTGTAGTTTATTCTGACTACATGTGGATATTTTTTTGTGATGATACTAAGAATTCCTGTAATTTTTGTCGCCGATGACACACAAATTGTGACAACTACAGGTGCTAGTGCTGTTATTGCTGATAACAATATACCAGTTCCAGCAACTATACTTGAAACAGAATACACAATAACGTCGACGCTGGTAATTCGCCTGCTTTTTTTTTTTTTTACTTTTACTGTATACTAGTCAATAAAAGTTTTTAGTTTAGTTTGAAACTCACGGACTTGATCATATCGATACTGTTGGACAGTCATTATACTATTTACTTAAATCAATTACAAATTCGACATAAACCGTAAATGACGCTGATGCTCAATTACCACTGCCTTCGGAACGAAGGGGGGTTATCGTAAATGTTGCACTGGATCCCTTATCTATTATTGCACTTGGAGTATTCAAACCAGTAGAAGTACTAGTTGATACGTTAAATTGCAATAGTGAAATCAAAGTCAATCTATAGATACCGTTAACATCTGCAGAAACTCCAATAATGTTATTTTGAGGTGTCCAGGTAAAATAACTATGATGTATCGAGTACGTAGTATTAATATTTTATTTAAGTGGTATTTTAATTTTATCAAGCCGGGTCACGATTTTAGAAAAATCACTAACGATATCGTCATGTGTTTGTTTAATCGTATCGATATTTGTTTTAATGTCAGAAAGTTTCATTGAGACTACTGGTGGTTCTCCGAAAATTCGACCATGTTTCTAAAATTCTTATGGAGGTTTGTAAACGCATTTACATGAGCATCATACTCAGCTCGCAGCGTCGATAGTTTATCATCTGTGGTTTTATACTCGTCGTGCAGCGTTGTAAGTTCATCATCTGTGTTTTTATGCTCAGCTTGCAAGGTCGATAGATTATTGTCTACCACATCTACACATTTTTTTGCCACAGCATCAGTATCCAGTGTTGGATCACCAAGTTGGTTATTTTATTAGAGTTCATGCCGAGAACTCCTGTCATTGAGTCGCCGGATCATTTTACTCAACTGTTAATACTATCTATCACAGTTGGTAAAAGAACTCCTGGTTTAATCTTACCAGTGGAATCAAACACAGCTAGGGAATTTTCGGTCACTCCATTTATTTTAACAAAAATATCATTCAAGGAAACCTTACTCGTTTTTAATTTCCCTGTTTGTCTTGAAATACGACTATTTCATTTGGATCCACACTTGCGAAGTTTAACATCTCGGATATTTCATCTTCGATTATTTTTTTTACTTCTTTGGTTGCAGATATTTCCCCGGTGGTATTTTTAGACTTGAGAGAGATCTTCCCCAAATATTAACCATTATATTTTAAGATCTCTCTAAAAAGCGATTACTAGTATATTCATGTACGGTTTTATGGGGTGGTTTAGTTGATGATGATAACGCGTTAAGTACATTTAATACTTCTATGCCGCATATTGGTGGGTCGGTCATTTTCTGTGTTGGTAGCGTGGAATACCAGATAGTAATTTTTAATTGATGTCTATAACGCCTAAATTCTTTAGGCGGCGATAACCCATATCAATCGAAATAAACAATCACACGCGGATCAATCGCGTATGCAGCCCAGTGAGTTCCAGGTCCGGTGCTGTTATCGAGATTAATGATACCGGTTTCAATGCTGTTTGGTTGTTGTGGTAATTGATTTCGCATAAAAACACCTCTAAAGATTTTTATTGCTAATTTTTTTGCGGCATCAAGTAAATCAAAATTTGACATTGGCGATATCTGCGATATCGGAACCATCAGTTCTCGAGTTAGTAAACTGTTCCCAACCTCAGGCCGTTTCCGCTGTACCATGAATACGGAGTTCCTGGTAGTCTTAGACCCTTTCCTTTTTTTGTATCCTCGCCCAGTCGCGTTCTTTAGTGCCATCCCTGCCGCGGTACCAACGGCTCCGAGGGTAGCAGCTTTCGCTGGAATCGCAGCGAGAAGTGGAAATATACCACCTGATTTTATCGTGTCTTTTGATCGCGGCCGCAGAGAGAGTGACCTGAACACCTTTTTTTTTATCTTTGATAGCATCATTGAAATGCTTAATCTGACGAGCTGTCAGTGATAGTTTATTCTGACCACCAGGCATCTGATTATGTTTTAGCGATATCGTAGTTCCACATTTCTTAGCTGAATCCGATTGCAATAGTTTAATCAGACCAGGAGTCAGAGTGACATTAACATGACTATATATCATTTTTTTAATAACAGATTGATCTAATTGTTTACATGGTTTACTGGCGCATCAACTACTCTCATTTGCCCACCAACACCGTTGAGTAGCATTGATTTGTCATTAAGAATGACAGCAACTGCTCTGTAACCATCAGCAGGAGGAGCGGTTGCACGAGCTCTGAAATGTATGTCAACGACGGACTGTCTGGTTAAATCAAGATGTTCCTACGAAAAGTAAATAAATCGGATATAGTTTTCTAAAATCTAACTGTAATATTTGCAGACCAATATCTATATTATTATCACGTCCCATAAATACCAGCAAACGATGATACGCGCGTGCTATTTGGTTTTGTCCGTAATTAAGTAAAATATCCTCGGATGGTTCTTGTTGGCCGTTTATCCTCAACGAGACTTCATTAACATCTAGTTGATCAAATATCATATGGCTGCGCTCCTGAGAATTTAATCGTGCCTTATCCTGTAACGCAATAAATATATGCCGCGGCGTAGAAACTCCTTGTTTTGATGCCATGTGCCATGTAAATGTACCGTTAACTTAAGTCTCCATGGTATCCGTCCTTGTTGTTAACCATGATAGCAGTGATTTTCCACCTGTATCCATAAATGATAGTAATTTTTCCTCTGCGGTGATTGATGGAGTCATTACTGGCATCAACAGTGATAGTTTTGTTATATTTACTGTACCAGCATCAACACCAGCACCACGCCAGATTGCATCATTATCATCACCCTTTCGCACGAGGACTACTGTATGTTTCACTCCAAAGATAACTTTTCTAACATTTCTACAAAATCCAAATATATTAGATAGTGGAATCGCGCATGAAAATAATCTACGCTGTCCATGCAACATTGATACGCGTGTTGCAAATTCTAGGTTGTAATTGGTGGTAACATCTTTTATAATATTAAAGGGATTAGCTGGTCTAGCTTGATGTTCAACAGAATCAGGTGGTTGATAGACAACTGCAGTAGCTACTGGTGTTAGTAATTTAACATACTGAAGTCTGAATGTTATATAAACATCATATATGGACCTGCTGATCTTGTATAATCATCAGAATATGTTGCTAAACCCACTATTGTTGTGGCAGCATCAACATCATGCTTTATAGATTCAATCTCTCTTCCATCAATCATATATCTAGCACTACTAAAAAATGCCATAATACCATTATTGACAAAGCCAACTCAAACATTTAGGTAATATGGTGCTGGTTCAGCAGGAGTACCAGCAGTTGTTACAATTTCTCCTTCTACTTCGATAAATGCATCAGTGGGTAGAAAGTATTTGCCGGTATCTTGGACCTGAAGTTCGATTCTTGACTGACTATTTGGTTGTATTTCGTTATAGGAATAGAATTGATAATCGCGTACAGACTCATCTTTGCGCACTAGGGCATCTAAATCAAAAGCCGTATCAGGTGACGATTTGAACATTTTATTATATATTTCTTGATCTAAATCGCGATCTCAGGCCACTTCCCGCTATCATATTTGCAGTAATATTTCCCTGAGTGTCATATCCCTCATTGTTCAGTGATACTATTTTTGATCCACTGTGTTGTTTATTATTTTATTAATACTAGCAGGCATAATCTCCGTAGAGGGTAGTTGTTCTAGTGATTTTGGTTTCTTTGGTCTTCGAACTAGTGTTAGTAGTTTTTCTTTGACCGCGGAAAATGCTTTACCGGCATCACCAGCAGCGCCAATACCCTTATCACGAATAACATCAATTGCTTTCATTGATAATTGTTTTGCGATTGGTGCTTTTTTTGGAGCCATTCTTGCAAATAACCCTTCAGTAACATTACCTAGTCTATCTCCATAATACGTCCTATAAACAGGAAGTCGTGAATTTACTACATAGGTCATGGATGGTTTGTTGTGATTGTAGTGTATGATTATCTTATTTAAATGCTATTTATCTAATAGTTGTGAAAACCGTCCACGAGTTCATTAATAAACTCTCAATATACACCAATATCCATGACACCACCTTCAAATAGTTGTCTGAAGATATCAACGGATTCATCAATTATTTCCGGTGAGTTATTTCCAGCTCGTTTTCTCCCAATGAGAATTTCTAAACGTGATATATCTCCGAGAATAGTATTAGGACAACGAACAAGGCCACTACCCAAAGCGGGGCTTGGGGTCACACTCTGAGAAAAACCCTCCCCAGTTGCACCTTGTGCATCATCATCATCTTCTTCTCGATCAGATGGGATATACTACTCCTGTTGTTTTTTTTTGTCTCCATGTTTGTCTCCGTGTTGGTGTTTGACGTTTCCTTTCTATTTGTCTTTGTCGCTCTTCGATTTGTCTTTGTCGTTCTTCGTTTTGTTGTACATCATAATTATCAATTCCTTTTTTAAATTCTTTATACCCCAACTCCCCTTTATTTTTTACGACCAATCCCCTTGTTCCAATTATATAACCAATCAACCCATTCATCGCGCTTTATTCTATTTCTCTTATACTCTTCTTTTAAAAATTAATTTCTTGAATAATAGCTTTTAGCAGCAAAATCACCAAAAATGTGATAATCGATGTGTTTTATTATTTAAAATTGTCTTTCTAGTTTTTAGTCCCATCGGTAAAGTTATCCATGAAAATGAAAGCACCCCTTTGAGTCATCACCCTCTTGTTCTTCTTCATCATGTGGTTTATCTCCAGCTATCTGTTTTAACAATGGAAGAATACCCTTTTTTCTATCCTGTTCGTCAACAATCTCTCCCAATATAGTTTTTTCAGTGGTCAATGCAGCTTTCTCAGTTGCTGTAGTAATAGGTTTGAATAATTGTTCCGTGCCTGCTGCAAACAGTTTGAAATTCCTGACACGCTTGTAATTTATTTCTGACAGAGTCTTTTACGGATAAAAATCTTTATCGCTTGTAATCGCTCGCGAGCGAATCTGGTTGTTAAAGATTCTCCTATCATTATTGTTAAATTGCTAGCAATTTCTAATATCATAAGCGGAAAATCTTCGATGCTCCCCTCCCCCGACAGTGTTTTCAAATTACTTCCGTGTCAGTGATAAATCACTGGTGATAAAGTCTCCGTGACAAAAATAAATAACAATGATCATACCTGTTTACCCTACTAATGTTACAGAATTTCAAACCCATACAAATTCGTTCCGTGTGAGTAATCCCATACCTGTCTGTTTTAAAACACGTAGTGTACATGTAGTACAATAGAGTAGTGTTATATCTTGTACTTGTTTGTGTTTGGATGTGTTGGGACAGTCAAGAGAGAGGAAAGTGATTATTTGTGTTCTCATGATGTTTCAAAACTCGGTGTATTGTTCTATTTAATGATATCCTTTATCATCTTAATCCTTGAATTTATTATGCGTCTGACCTGGCATTGTTGGTCGAGTTCAGCTCTGACCTTTTCGACTGGTGTAAATAACGGAATGAATTTATTTACATCATTGCAATATGCCAGGGATTCATAAATGGCCTGCTGAATCCTTTTAATAAAGGCATATTGAAATTTGAAATTTCATTTATTAATTCATTTATATTTTTCGAAATTCATTATATGATATATATATATATATATATATATATATATATATATATATATATATATATATATATATATATATATATATATATATATATATATATATTTATACCACATACATTAAAAATAACATGGCATTTAAAGTGTTGGTATAAAGCAAATCTATATACCAATACTATTGGTATATCAAATAGTGATCCGCCCATAGCGCAATAATACGAATATATAAACATCTTTCTACCGTAGGCCTATAACTCTATGAAGAATTTCTACTCATTCGTTAATCATAAATGACATGAAATTAACGACACAAATATTAATAGTCCCTGTTTTCTAAATATTAAAATGGTACACAATTTCATCGGAATCCTGTCTTTTTCCTCTCCCCCGCTCATGCAAAAAAGCACAAATCTGGAGTGAGAGAGAAATATATTGCGCTGGACGAAAACATTAAAGCTGAACTTGTACCAAGTAACCCACAGTACTCTGTTTCCTCGTAAACCTATGCTTACGCTTTCCTTGGGATTTATCTATAGTATTCATAATATCAATGATACATAGTTGCAATCGTCAGACGACACACAAGGCCTACATGTTAAATTTGTCGGTTACGATGCGCACATACTGTATTGTGTTTTAAGCCTTTGTTGTTGTTTCTGAAACCCGTTTTAGTCGAGTATTAATAATTAAATATAAAACCGTCCAAATGGTCGCCAGCAAGCCCCCTTTCTCTCTGGAGCAAAAATACACGAAAATACAAGCGTTGTGGATTTTTGCTTGTGTCATACGACGATGTCTCTGGACCTATGAATGATGGCAATGTTAGTCAAGACGTACAGATATATATATATATATATATATATATATATATATATATATATATATATATATATATATATATATATATATATATATATATATATATATATATATATATGTTTAGTCTGTAGAATCGCTAATTAAATCAAAATGATGACTTAGTTGAACTGTCAATATATTAAAATATTTTAATTACCTCTTGTTGGTTCGTGATTCTAATTCGTTTATATTCCACGCGAATTTCCATACGACAGTAGGTCAATGCATAGTCTATAATAAGATCACCGTGTTTGCAGTGCACTACTTTCTTCATTAAAAAAAACAACGACACAACAACATATTTTATGTTTAAATAATGCGTGTCTCTTATATTGATTTAATAAATGTGAACAAAAAAAAAAAATGAAAAAGAAAACAATCAACTTATCAATTTGAATATGTGATTGTGAATAACAAGAAAAATCGTAGAACTAGATTCTGTAGCAGACAGCCACTTGGTTGTGAGGAGGTCATTTACTCTGGCAATATATCAGGAGCACATCGTAACTCCAACTTGCAAATATTTGTATTTGTATGTGATATAAATAAAATATATGTATAGTATGTACGCTGTATCATTGATATACCACTCGTTGTATAAATTTTTCATTAAAAGGAAACTCGGGCAAGCCTCGTTTCCTTTTAATGAAAAAATTTATACATCTCGTGGTATATCATTGATACAGCGTACACACTATACATATATTCTATATTTATACCACATACGTTAAAAATAACATGGCATTTAAAGTGTTGGTATAAAGCAAATCTATATACCAATACTATTGGTATATCAAATAGTGATCCGCCCATAGCGCAATAATAAGAATATATAAACATTCTTTCTACCGTAGGCCTATAGCTCTATGAAGAATTTCTTAGTTTTTTTTCTACTCATTCATTAATCATAAATGACATGAAATTAACGACACAAATATTAATAGTCCCTGTTTTATAAATATTAAAATGTTTTCTAAATATTAAAATGGTACACAATTTCATCGGAATCCTGTCTTTTTCCTCTCCCCCTCTCATGCAAAATAAGCACAAATCTGGAGTGAGAGAGAAATATATTGCGCTGGACGAAAACATTAAAGCTGAACTTGTACCAAGTAACCCACAGTACTCTGTTTCCTCGTAAACCTATGCTTACGCTTTCCTTGGGATTTATCTTTAGTATTCATATTATCAATGATACATAGTTGCAATCGTCAGACGACACACAAGGCCTACAAAGGCTACATGTTAAATTTGTCGGTTACGATGCGCACATACTGTATTGTGTTTTAAGCCTTTTTCTGAAACCCGTTTTAATCTAGTATTAATAATTAAATATAAAACTGTCCAAATGGTCGCTAGCCCCTCCCCTCTGGAGCTAAAATACACGAAAATGCAAGCGTTGTGGATTTTTGCTTGTGTCATACGACGATGTCTCTGGACCTATGAATGATGGCAATGTTCGTCAAGAAAGAGAGAGAGAGAGAGAGAGAGAGAGAGAGAGAGAGAGAGAGAGAGAGAGAGAGAGAGAGAGAGATGTTTAGTCTGTATAATCGCTAATTAAATCAAAATGATGACTTAGTTGAACTGTCAATATATTAAAATATTTTAATTACCTCTTGTTGGTTCGTGATTCCAATTCGTTTATATTCCACGCGAATTTCCATACGACAGTAGGTCAATGACAGTACATGCATAGTCTATAATAAGATCACCGTGTTTGCAGTGCACTACTTTCTTCATTAAAAAAAACAACACAACAACATATTTTATGTTTAAATAATGCGTGTGTCTGATATTGATTTAATAAATGTGAATAAAAAAAGAAAATGAAAAAGAAAACAATCAACTTATCAATTTGAATATGTGATTGTGAATAACAAGAAAAATCGTAGAACTAGATTTTGTAGCAGACAGCCACTTGGTTGTGAGGAGGTCATTTACTCGGGCAATATATCAGGAGCTCATCGTAACTCCAACTTGCAAATATTTGTATTTGTATGTGATATAAATAAAATATATGTATAGTATGTACGCTGTATCATTGATATACCACTCGTTGTATAAATTTTTCATTAAAAGGAAACTCGGGCAAGCCTCGTTTCCTTTTAATGAAAAATTTATACATCTCGTGGTATATCATTGATACAGCGTACATACTATACATATATTCTATATATATATATATATATATATATATATATATATATATATATATATATATATATATATATATATATATATATATATATGTATATATATATATACATACATATATATATATATATATATATATATATATATATATATATATATATATATATATATATATATATATATATATATATATATATATATCTTTGGAGTCAATTGGGGGTCAATTTTGACCCGTTTTCGTATGGTACAATCTCCATTCGCGTTAAGGTGTCATCGACATATTATCACGCCTAGAGATATACATGATATATGACGGTATAATCTCCATTCGCGCTAAAATGCCTTCGCATGTTATCACGCCTAGAGATATTCATGTAATCTTAATTAGGGTATATATGAAGGACCTCATGTGAACTCCTAAAATGCCTTCGCATGTTAGAAGTCCAGAGGTCACATATATAAGACAACACAACCCCATGCGGGGCCTCTCAGGTGTCTTCACGTCTGAGCAGACGGGGGGGGGGGACACAAAGCACAGTCCCTGTGTGAGGATGTAACCCGCCAAATAACGGTACAGAACTCCAGAGGGTGTGCTTAGTGTATGACGATTTCTTAATTAGGGTAAAATATATAGACGGCACAACAGATATTTCTTAATAATTGTATATTATATAGACGGAACAGTCAGAACACCTAGCCTGTTGTTGAAAGGCTAGCGAATTCAAGGAATGACGCGGCGTAAAGGACAATATAACTATTTATATATATATATATATATATATATATATATATATATATACACACACAAAGGAAAAACCCACTAATTCACATCACGTGACGGTGTGACGTAGAGTGGTTTTCAGTTGAGATCCGTAACGGTTATCTCTGTTTAAGAAACTATACACGCAAGCCTACACGAGCTATTCCCCTTGGTCTTGCACACGCACGCACACACACACACACACACACACACACACACACACACACACACAGTACAAAATGGAATTTAGATGTGTATAAACCGAATTTTATTTTTAAAATGCTTGGAAAATGCCGAATTAGTAATATTTTCTGCAACGCGTCGAACCGACGGCATACAAATATCAAAATATTTACCAGCTGCATTCATTGGTTGAAATATTCTTTCCTCGTTATTTTCTATATTGAGTGACTCGACTTTTTCCAATTGATTTACAAGTACCAAATTTTCTAAATGCAGTATTCTCACTCTAAGTGATAGCTCGTAAATGATCCAATTTCTTATTTTTTGGACATCCATTAATATGGTCAATTACAAAACCGTCTTTGATCACACCAAAGAAACATTCGAAATGAATTTGTGATTAAGATGTCCTTTCCCTTAAGCAGAAAATCTGAGTTTTCCCCGATTATTAACCGTACCTAATGGTTTCTTTAATCTGCTGTGTCTGACAACACCATCACGAGATGTTTCATAATCGATGATCACGGGATGTGGTTGAAATTCTTGGTTCATTTATATACACAATTATTATTTGTCTAATTAATTATTTGGTTTAATTATTACTTATTGAGAATCTATCAATGTAGTCCTGAGGTGTTCTTATGATTTTGTCATTGACGCTGAGTTTTTAATTCGTTTATCATAATAGCGCTTAAGCTCCCTGTATCGCGTACCACCACAATCGAGACACAGCTGAGATTTTCCTCTCACCCTCACCCCACATCGTATGCAGGGCAGTGTACCTCAGCTCCCTCGTCGTAGATGGAGATAATCCCAAAAACACATACTTAAGGACGTCTATGCTGGCTTATGCTTCTATCAATTTGCTATCAATGATAAATAGATTTCCTGAATCCGCGGTTAGAGTCGCCACTGATTCATTTTACATAAATGTAAAACACAGTGATGCAGTGGCTGATTTTACAAATTCCGACGAGTGTTAGGGATCATGGAGAATTAAAAAAGAAATATTGCGTAATTATTCTAAATCAGCAGATGTTACAATTGAAAACAATTACTTGAAAAATAATCAGATATCAGAACTATCTAGTGCGCCTTCGTGTTCTGATCCAATATGTAAATATAAAACTAGTTACTTAAACGGTTGTGGAGGGTCAGGGAAGACGACTCGTGTGATCGAATTATTTCGAGGGAAATCAAACACGATCGTGCTAACACCAACACACAGACTTACAAGAGAGATGAAACAGCGAGGAATTAATGCTTGCACTTATCACACTTTCTTTCGATGGAAAGGTGACAAATGGACTCCTGATCGAATGTGCGAGAATATATTCCTGAAACTATTATCTGGGATGAGATATGCGCAGTGTCGTTAGATATATTAAAATGTTTCTTGATTGGCTATTGTTTGCGAATTCAACTGTGATAATGTGTGGCGATCATTGCCATCCACCACCATTTGTCGGTTTATCTGCTCATGATTGGCTGAAGAAATTTGTAGATTATTATGAAGAAATTAATACTGATCATAGATCTCTTGATAAAGAATTAAGTGAGTTTAAGAAATTAATCAGATTACAACCGGATAAAATCCAGTGTGAAATAGCGCGTGAAATAATTTTAGAAACCCCATTAAATGCGTTTTGGGAAGCGTGGAGACCAAACGATTTGATAGTGGCAAGTAGAAAGATAGTCAGAGATACACTTCAGATGAAGTTATTTGTAACACACAAAGAAAAATTCGCAACACTTCCAGTGCCATTGTGTTATAGGCCTACATATACACGAAGACAAAATATCGAAATTGATATTCCTGGCCAGACAGAGAAGCAGATTCTCGTGTTAAATGATATTGTGTCGGTTAATATCAGTGTTGTCGAAGATGCATTGCGTGCTGAAAAATCCCCATTTACGCTAGGATACACAGCAACGATACATTTGTCGCAGGGATTGACTATTTCCGATACAATTGTTTGGATCGTAGATGATCGCATTGAGTGGTCGAATTTAGTTTACTTAACAGTGTCCAGAGTACGAAGAATAAATCAACTTCGAAGAGTTATTTTAGATGCTAAGGACACCACAATCAGTGATATTGTCAGCGATGACATAATCAGAAAAAAACTCGCTGGTTATAAACAACAGGATAAAAAAATAACAGAAAATTTGATATTGATGCTGAATTTATAATTACGCTGAAACAACAACAGAATAATCACTGCGCGAGTTGTAATTGCATAATACGTTGGTGTTGGTCGGATAAAGATCCCCGCTAATTTATCACAGACAGAAAAGATAGCAGTGTTGGTCATACCAGAGATAATGTGATGTTGACTTGTCGTGAGTGTAACAGACAAAGAGGTGCTTGCTAAGACAACGCGGCGGTAATTGAGTATCGTCGGGTATCACTTGTAATTGTTCCCCTGTAAATCCGCGTTGAGGAGCAGTTGAATCTAACATATAGATTGTTGGTCTACCCGTGGATCTTATTATGCTAGATTTTTTATGTGTCGTGACACTCCAAATAGGATCAGTAGCTCTTTTTGTATCGCCTTCAAGCTCTCTGGTTCATATAAATATCTCACAGTGACATTGCCGAGTATTCATTGTTTTGAAAAATCATTTTGCGGATTTTGTTCACGAATATACTTTTTTTGATGGCGTTAATAGGTTTCATATTAATTGTTCAAGTAATTTCATTATTCAGCGCAGTAACTACACCTGGTAATCTCTTGACCCATTTATCCTGAATAAATTCCTTTGCGTATTGATATCCAAATAACCGCTCATCAAGTGTCCGATTAAATCGTTCAACAATTGCCTGATCGCGATGTAGTGCAGTATGTCCTCGTCTGATGGTGACATTATGATGCTTCATTGTTGATAACACTGCCAGAAATTCCTTGCCAGGATCAACTTGTAATAGATTTGGCCACTGCAGAGGACCTCGTCGATAAATCCTTTCAAACACAGAATCTACTTCAGTTGATGACTTTCTCTTTAATGGTTCAGCTTGTTTGTATCTATTCGGAACATCAACTACGGTTAGCGCATACTTGTATGTTTGTTTTTTAACAGTATCATGCGGCAGAAATAATATATCAGCTTGATGAACTTCATTAGGGACGCTGACATCAAAATGTGAGAAGTTAATTTGTTTAGGCGGTGGTAGATAAATCTGCCATATCGCCTGTTTAGATAACCAGTCCGCTGCGGTGGTATTTTTTACTTTTGCGGCGCTAGCGAGTTTATCCATTGCTGATATACACCTCAAGTATCCTCTTGTGGAATAATAGATTCCATGTTGTTATTAATTATCATCACCCAGCATTAATCTACTTTTCATTGCTGATTTTATCAACCAAGAAGCTAAGTTTTCTTTGAAGGATTTATCAGTGATAGAATTTAACGCATAAAGCATCATTTAACGCATGAATAGCGCGTTTAACATCTGCGATACGTCTGTGTTGCAGATTGCTACTTTTATAAGCAACATCATGAGCATGACACGCCTTATCAATAGCGTTTATTGCATATTCACCGGGTCGGAGTTGGTTTTGATCATCGAGTCGGATATCGAGTCTGGTTCCAGGTCCATAAAAACTATACTCTGAAAGGTGTTTTTCTCCTGGGTATTTTGCCCATGGAGTCCCCGGAAGTTTTACTAGTTTGGCTGCAATATCACCTCCTTGCTTTTTTTAAAATCCTTAGAAACAAATCTAAATTTTTTGTACCACATTATTCACACTGACCAGCAAGTGTTGATCTGTTATTCTTAGTTGTAATTATTGTCAAGTCGGTTGTGCTAGTACGCTTCTTACATTTCACACAATATAATAACATGAATGTAATTGATTTTTCGGCGCAGTTGTTACATACTTTGATAACGAGATGGATGAAATGGGATAAACTATATTTGGTAGCCCCAAGTATAGACGATCAGCGATTTTACGAGGTGTTAAAAGATTTTAACGAGAAAGCAAAATCAGAAATCGATGAGGATATTATTGAATTTATAACCGATATCGAAGAAGCACCGAGTGTTGATTCTCTTGATAGAAATATTGACAATTTAGTCGTATATGATGTTAGATAGACAAGCAAACCCTGCCAGAATATTTTCCAGAGGTAGGCATAGACATACTGATGTGATATATGTTACTCAGAAGTATACACAAATACCAAAAGTGATCAGGTATAACTGTAATATTCTTGCTGTATTTAATGGAGTTGACACACATACGCTACGAAATATTCACCAGACCTGGTGCAGTGGAGATATGAATTATGATCTCTTTAGAAATTTCTTTAGCCACGCTCAGTCAATCCCACATGGATTTGTAACAATAAATTTGCATGCCCTAGATCAAGATATCGCATCGGACTTGATAAAATATTTGGTTAAAATCAGAACCGTAACGGTTTGAAAACTCAGTCTATTTACTCTCTCTCTCCGTAGCGTCTATGGTCCATTCTCTCTCTAGTCTGGGCTGCCTAAAATAGTTTTGTTTTGAAATAGTTTCGGTTTGTCCACACTTTTTTTTACTTTTTCTGAATTAGTTTCGTTGTTTGAAATAGTTTCGTTTGTCTGAATTAGTTTCGGTTTGTCTGAATTAATTTCGGTTCATCCTCTTTGCTGCTTAAGTCCGTCCTATAGATACATATTGAATATATTGAAGTTTGTTAGTAATACCTACGTAGTCTGAATTCAATCCTTCTTTACTTCCAATTTTCATCATCATCATCATCATCATCATCATCATTTCTCTCTCTCTCTCTCTCTCTCTCTCTCTCTCTCTCTCTCTCTCTCTCTCTCTCTCTCTCTCTCTGGACCTACGGTATATATTAAACTTCACTCTACAAACAGAGGGTATACGGGAGTTTGGTCACGTTCGATATTTCAAAGATCTCGTTCTTAGAGTGTTTAGAAATTAGGTTTCTGTAACACATTGAATTTATTTGCAATGTTATTACTACCATCATCATACAAGAATATATCTGCCTCACTGTATTCTGCTTAATAGGGTAGAATCATTTTATAGCGTGGGTTGTTCCCTGCACACAATAAAAATACAAATGAGCCACTGCTATGCTCATTTTGGTTACTGACTTTAATAACTTATATATCTCTGGTCGAAACAATAGAAACGACAAATTAAAATGTTTTGGTATAGAACACAATACAGTTAGCTACTCTCTGTCAACTTAGTAAGCAAATTAAATTCATAACAATTGTATCATGCTAAACGTATGAGTAAAGAGTGAATATAAATACAAATAATATGAAGTTGATATTCCGAATAGTGGACCACTTTTGATCAGGAAAGTATAAAACAGCCTGAAAATGGAACTATGGCCACCTAATTACATACAGAACAGTATATGCAAAGGGATGCTATCTTGATTGTATTGAGGAAATATTACAAATGTGAAACTTTGATGAAAGAAGATATCGAGTGTATGTTTTATAATGAACGTTGGTCTTCTCCAGGAGGTTATAATTTGTGTAGTTTCAATATGCAAACCTCGGTAAGTGACAGTTTGACAATAATTATGGCAAGAAATGACAAAATAAATTGAAATGTTAGCAAAAGATAAATAACAGAGAAAAGCTATATTGTTTTCATAGAGCCAATATAAAATGTTTCATGAATTCAAAATTAAGGGCAAAATATAAATATAATTGACATGTGTATATTTCTATAAATAATCTGGAATAACTTATGGTAAAAATTTAGTTGCATTGCAATAGAAGCGTTTAGGAGAATAATTTTTATTTTGGTCTGTCTATTTCAAATATCAAAAGATATCCATTGTAATGTGTGTGTGCTCTGCCGGTTATCAAAGTGTTATTAGTACAATATTGCACAAGGCCTGGTCAGAGGTATTGCGCAACTTGGAAAAACAACACTTGAAGACCGCCTCCCACTAATTATCGTTATCTAGAAGATGATCTCTACGGTGTAATCTGCCCGGTCAATGGATATAGTAATCTGAGATGGTACTTTGAACAAGACAACACACGAGCCCCCGTAAAGATCAAATATGAATTTAATTAAAATTACAATTAAGAAAAGAATGACACTGTGAATTACAATTTCTTTCTTTCTGAATACACTTAGTTCAGAAATACATAAACTGAAGCTTTAAAATAATGGATACATTCATAAAAATCCCAAACGCTAATAAAAATAAATGAAGTTAGCCATTAATACTGAGAGTAAATTTCATCATGGAATCGAATGTTCATTTAACATTGGACTGTTGGGTGATTCAAAATGACCTTGTTCGACGACTGGTTCTCTTTTTTTTTTCTCTTCTGCGTTCGTCTTGACATGCTTGCCCTTTTGTTGTAAGCGGGATTACACAACTCTGTCTTCCAACTTGTTTTCCGTCTCTGAATTTCGACTTCCTCGCTATTCCTTCAAACAAACTATTTTTCCTTTGAAAAGAAAAGGGTAAAACGCCCTAAGTATCTCGTTACTTTAAGAGTTGAGATAGTAATTCCGTCTTCATGTTCGAAAAATCAGATCTTACTATCAGGGTTATCATTTATACGGCTAACAAATACTATACAAGTCTTCAGATCAATAGAGCTATACTGCTAATTATCGACATCAGAATTCGGGAAAGTCATATATTCCCGTAAATCATTACGTAAAGTGAGGCAATATATTATAACACACAATCCATATTTACTAATATGATAAATTCAAATTAATGTAACACTTTCCAATCATAAATGTACACGGCGGGCTTCTACACCACCCATTTACCTACCTAAGTATATAAGGTAAAATAAATGCTAATTCAGAATTCAAAGATACATTATTAAATCACTGTAAAACCGACTATCCATACAAAAATATGAACACATCATGCATCTGTAACAAAGAAACATATCAAAGTACGTTTTTAAATCAATGTAATACTGAACTATTTGTATCATAGTATCGATACATTATGCATCTATGACAAAGAAAAACATCATATACATTACATCGTGATAAAGGTGAATTTGAGTTAAATACCTTGTGTTTTTGACGTGCTTCTGCCGTTTGATTTCCGGCGGACTTTCCTGAGCTTATTATTACGAAGGCACTGCTGTAAAATTACCCCTGGAGTCTTCTCCTGTGTTGGAACTAATAAATGCTGACCGTCTCTTGCAGAGGTCTTCCTAGACTAATTCAAAACTCATTAACTCAGAGAATATATTCCCCAATTCTAGGTTTCGACCCAACCCTCTTTCCTATACATTTGACCAATCGGCATAAACGCTATTTTTTGGCGGACCTTTTGAAAACCGTCTTTCAAGATGCCAAAAAATGCCACTTAGGATCGAAATGTCACCTTATCATTTGTCTTAATCATTTTTGACAGCTCTGCGGGCAGAATCACCTAATTTTAAGCGTGTGAAACACTCAGTCCGCTTTCACCCTAAATATTATAACAGTCTGACTGAGGTAAACTAACATTCTTTCCGTTCAAACTCTACTCCAAGACAGTTGATTTTCGGCTAGCCTACGAATGAATTACTGGATTTCACTGACGAAAAATTTGGCACTTGACATCCATCAATATTTCATTAAGGATGCATATTTACAGACTGCATTGAATAATCATAAAATCAGCATCAACTCTGATAGTCAGTTGATTAGGACAGTATGAGAAAATATTATAATAGATAAACACAAAAACATTAATCTAAATTTACATTACAATTTGTATAGTTTACGAGATCTATCTACAGCGAATCAACGAAAGGCATAATTTTGGGAAATATAGTTTTCTTAACTTCATATATGAACATAATAAAAGTCACCGAGAGGTTGATGGGATCAATACAACTTAAAACTTTTCAATTTCGTTGAGAGCGATTTCACTAAATTACTCTGGTGGCGCTCTACAGTTTCGTACTTTGCATAGGGTTAGAATTTTAAAGAAAAATAATTTTCTGGGATTTCTTCACTGGTTATACTGGCAATATAATAAAGACTTTGTATATCTTAGGTGTTGGGAGAAGAACTTTCAATTCCCTTTATTTTGATGTATGATTGATGGGTGTACTTTAGGTTCTAGAGTATACAGCTTGGGCTAACATAAGATGTGCTCATGTAAACAAACTGCTAGCTCCGCATGGTCATTTTCACTCCCTGGACTTCAGAGGTAAATTGTAGAAAAATGGTACGATAACTTTTTTTACTTTTCAGATATTTTGTAATTTGTTCATTGCACTTTCAGAAGCTGCTATTGCCTACTTCAGCAAAATTCGTTTTCCCTAGTTTAATAACTGCTAAAGTTAGTGTACTTTTGATTAATTCTGGCTAATTTTTCAAGCACAAGGGAGCATCCATTTTGTTGTACCATGCGCTTAGATCATTTACAATTTCCACAAGTGCAGTATCCAAAGAAATATCAGCCATATTACATCAAAGTAGCATTGAGATATGCCAACTTATTCTCCATTGTGCATGTTACAAATGCAAACAACTTCACCTCACATACGTCACTATCTGAAAAGTACATATTAACTGGTGAGCGCCCCCTCTATCAGCTATACATTTTCCCTAGACAAAATATTTACCGTTTTTAATCCTGAAGATCTATAAAGCATTTTGCTTGCAAAATAAACCAAAATCATTTAATTTTGGAAGAATTTCTGCACCATCTTGGTGAAGTAAGACCAGCATAATTTCGACAGTGTTTTGATATACAGATCTTCATGATTTTGTTTTAACAAACATCTCTAGTAATTGAATATTGAAATACACAAAAAATAAACATTTTAATCTGATCTAAGATTGCTCTCCAGTCGCGTTAGTTGTCCAACTACTTTCGCATTTGCAATTTGAAACTTTCCAACTGTTATTGTGTTACGTTATTTTCACTCAGTGTTTCTCCCTGCTGTTGTCCTGCTGTAGCAATGGCTGACAAATAAAACAGTGTATCCGTAAAGATCTGTTTTTGTTATAATAGCTGGCATTAATTAAGTAACTACTTGCCATACCAGGATACTAGATTATGTAATACTATTAAGGAATTCTTCAATACTGTAGCGTTTATATTGTAATACGATGTATTTTGACTCAATTGGATTTTAGCACTTTTTAATTTTTAATTTGTTTGCGCTGGCTTGAACGAATACAGTAATGGTCTAGTGGAAACAGTTTCCTTTCTTAAATTTGTATTAGACAAATCAAACGACGCACATCCATCTGTTCATCATCTTCTGGTTTGATAAAGCATGTGCATATTTGATACAAAGTAAGCTACAGTGTATATATTATCTTTAATATCTTGTCGGATGATTTGTCTTGCCTCAGTGATGATACAATTATAATTCTAGGTAATTGTGGCATCCTGTACTTTCATGGTTGAATGCTTTTTTTATTTTCTGATGAACTCTTATTTGTACTTTCTATTTTCTTATTTGCATTTTTATCTATTACATGGTTTGTATACCCACCTTGTTTGAAGAAACGCAAGTTCTATATGATTTATCATTTTGCCTCAAATATCGTTCTTTAATTTACCAAGTTGCATTTAAAATTACTTTCTCAATTGTCAATAAAAACCGTAAGTCATTTTGCAATTAACCTTTCTGACTGCGAAGGACAAAATACCCACGAATAATACAAATGTAAGAGCAGAATGTTTACAGAAAAAACTAGAAGAATCCAAGCTATTGAAGTTGATATTTCGCCACCATCAGAAAAAGAATAATGAAGAAGTTTTTAAGGTGATCGTTTCAATTTTTGTAGCCAGTTTACAATCAACTACCTTATATTAAATGGACCTTTACTTATATACATGTTAAACGAACGATGCTAAGTAAGATGATATATATATATATATATATATATATATATATATATATATATATATATATATATATATATATATATATATATATATATATATATATATATATATATTCGCCCAATGAAAACTCATGATAAGTAAGTATAAAAATATATTTTTTCATTGGGAACTACAACATCGTGCATGAATTTAAATCCACTGTCATTTACTACATCAAACACAAGAATGAGACAAGATAGATATTAACACCAAAAGAGAAAATGACCGCAAATGATTACAATTAAGCGTTGATGTTGTTTGTTTAACACGACAGTTACATAACTAAGACAGTTCAATACTTTTAGAATTCGATTTCCTTAGTATCCTGACACGGACACAACTTTCGGGTATTTGAGACCACAGAACAACTACAGTTCCCTCTAAAAGACCAATATTTCTTTTAAAATTTCGTTCGAAATTATACGACCTTGCAAGTATTTGTTAGGTAAAAGTCTCTTTGTAAATTACGTTGTTTTCACACAGTGTTGATGGGTCTAGCAAGCAATTACTAATTATTACAAGTAACCGATTTAATATCATCATTAAAGTATAAGATAGACACCGAATTTTTTTTTTCACCGTGCGACTTTAACATATGTTTTTTCCGTACAGCTCGTGCAACTAAAGTTGTTATCCATCTACGGTAGATAGAGGGAAAATGTAGAGTATCATATTATATTTACCGCTTAGAGGATTTGGTGAGGTTTTAGCTTAAACAGTGAGAGAAATACAAATGCAAACAATGCTCAAACGATTTTCAGTCACTTCAAAACATTACCATTCTAGCAGAATCAACATAAATGTTTTAGAAGATACTGGAATAAATTGAGTCGATACAATATAAACATCCTCGGACTGTAATCAGAAAGCTATTGAGTTCCGAAAGAAATAAGAGTGACATTTATAGGCTTACAAAGTCTTATAATTACAAAACGATTTAAGAGAACAAAAATATTAGATGCAATGGAAAATACACGTAATATCAACTGATTTACAAGAGTTGCAAACAGTAAGACTAGGCGTAGACGTGCATCTAACGTTAGTCCGTGTAAACAACTAATCGCAAACATCTTATACATATAAACGCATAGGAGAACGACATTGAGAAAATACATTTTCATTAAAATAAATCTCTAGAAAAATATGGAAGATTTAAATTTCGATTTGATTCGCTTGAGAGGGGTCTGAACAATGAAATGCAATAGCACTATGAGATCATTGAGCAATAAAACCTTCTGTGTTTTAATATTAATGACACAAAGAATAAGACATTCGTAAACACTAATATAATATCAGAGACGTAAACGAAAACGAATTTAGCAAAAGGAAAATGAATAATTAAATGTATGAAGATTACATACGATTTGCATATTACAGATTTGAGTGATAAAACCAGCTATGTTAAAACTGTTGCAATCACATAGTCTAACAATGGATTACACGCTGAAGCTGAAGAATCGAAGACTGATATAAACGAATTTGTTGGTCATCATCATCATCATCATCATCATCATCATCATCAATCTATTGACCTAATGTAGTTGTCGAGGTACTATGCTGCTGAACATCTGACAAGTTCCCTCCACTTGTCTAGATCATGTGCCAATGCCTGTGTCTCCGCAAACCTTTTCCTCGTCCATTCTGTGATGTTGTCAATCCACTTTTGTCTCTGTCTACCTCACCTTCTGCAACTCTGGACGCGGCCCTAATGTACTGTTGTGGATAGACTGTTGGTTCTCTTGACATGGTTATACAATTTCAGCTTTCTGCTTTTTATGCAAGTGACGAGGTCTTCACAATGGCCTAATTTGCGCCTCATGGTATTTCGCACTACTTCATTTGTGATGTCGTCCGTGTAAGAGATTGCAATGATGGTTCTGTAGCATCTCATTTCATGTGCTTGAATTCGTCTTTGTAATTATGCTGTTGGGGTCCAGATCGCACACGAATACAAAAATATTGAGATTACTAGTGTTTTAATAGTCTGATTTTAGTTTTCAGACAGATATTCTTGTCTCTCCAGATGGGTCTTAGCGTTGGCATAGCTACCGTTTTTTGTGCTCTTGATCCCTCTATTGGTGATTACAAAACCAAGATATTTGAACTGGCTCAGTGTTTCCAGTTCCTGTCCTCTAAATATAATCTTTTCTGAGATTTGTTTGCCACTATTTATCATCAGCTTTGTCTTCTCACATCTTATCTCCATGTCAAATCTAGAATAAGTTTCATTCAGGTTCTTCACTTCAGGTGGCAAGATCGTCTTTATTGCCCGCCGTCAGCAAAGCGTAGGCTGTGATAATACGCCCTCCAATGCTGACTGTCCCACAATGGTTTTACAAGGCTTCGCTAATGATGCGATCTATGTAGTTGTTGAAAAGCGTCGGTGACAGGAGACTGCGCTGACGTACTCCAACTGTTGTCTTAAACCAGTCCCCTACATAACCTTGAGCAATTCCTGCACTGGTAACCTTAGCGTACAGCTGCTCGATGGTATTAGTCAACGTTTGACCCATGTTTTCCTTCTTTGATCTGGCCCACAATGCCTCATGCCACCCTCTGTCAAAGAACTTTTTTGAAATAAATGAACGCATGATAAATGTTGTATTGGTATTGCGAGTACTTTTCACACAGAGATTGAACATTTGTTCTGTTGTGCTTCTTTGACTCCTGAACCCTGCTTGTTATTCAGTGATAATTTCTTCTACTTGTGATTTCAGTCTGTTCAAGATCATCTTCAACATCATCTTACTAGCATAGCTGATCAAACCTATAGTTTTGTAATTTCGGCAAGCTGCAGATGGCCTTTATTGGAAGTGTTATAATCAGTGACTGGGTACACTGTATAGGCCATTCACATGTCTGCCAGTCTTGTTGCAGATTTTTATTAGTAGCTATATTACTGATAACCCACTATTCTTGATAAGTTCAGCTGGGATGTTGTTTACTTCAACTGCCTTCCCAGTGCTCTTATTGCTAACTCCACTTCTTCTTTGTGAACGATGATATCATCATCAATTGTGGTGTGTGGCATTTGAAGCACCTCTGTGTCTCCTGTGGATGGATGGCTGTAGAGTTCTTGACACTACTCAGTCCATCTTTTTGCAATGTCACTCGCTTCTGCGAGACATTTTCCATTTTCGTCTTGAATGCTACCGACCCTTGGTTGCTTCTGTATGAAGAGGGCTTTCATGATTTGGAATGCCTTTTTACTGTTATTCTTTATCAGACGGCTTTCAATTTTTGTGCACTATTCTCCAATCCAGTCTTGTTTTGCTTTCTTTAAGTTTTTTTCTTCTTCTGATATTCTTGTTTATTTCTCGGTACTCCATTGCCCCTGTTGTATGTCTAGTGTTTTTGAGGTCTCTTCGAGCATCACACAAATTCAGACTCTCTTCTATGACCCAAGTTTTTGTCTTTGAGCGATGAAGGCAAATGATGTCTTTTTCAGGTGTTGTCATGACTGTGCTGAAAGTATCTGTCATCACTTTGACATCAACATCCATTACAAGGAGTGGATCAAATTTTCCTCCAATTGTGGCTTGGAATGACTTGCAGATGTTAGGGTCCTTCAGCTGTTCAAGGTTGAATTTGAGCCCGATGTTCTTTGACTTGTTAATTTTCTTCAACCTAACTCGGAAGTTCATAATCACGAGGTCGTGATCACTCCAAACATCAGCACCTGAGAAAATCCTTGTTTTTGATCTATTAATTCTAGATCGGTAACGGTATTAAACCAGTATGTATGCGATCTGGTTATGATGGGTTCAATTTTATGCGTGCCATGTCCAGCATCGTGAAGCTTTTTGTTGACCTAAGGTGTTGGCTAGTATCAAGTTTTTGTATCTTGCGAACTCGAGCAACAGTCTACCTCTTTCTTAGGTAAGCTCATTAAAGAAGGTCTACAATGAATATTCCAGTCTTTTAGAGCATCTTTGCCAACTTTCGCATTCCAGTCTGCTTCGATGATGAGGATGTCCTTGTTACTGACCATATTTAGAGTACCCATAATGTGCCATACGTTGCGTTCCAGTTCATGCATCAGTTCTAATGCTCCAGGTGGCAATGGCGATGCCGTCTATTACTCCGATTTTTCGCAATGTACCAGTAGCACTCTTGTCACCTCCGCCCTGGTGATTATATGCTAATTTGCATTTATCCTGACAACAATATGTACGTTTCTTGGTTTCGCATCATGTTTACTTGTAGATCAAGTATACTTATCTATCTATCTATCTATCTATCTATCTATCTATCTATCTATCTGTCTGTCTGTCTGTCTGTCTGTCTGTCTGTCTGTCTGTCTGCCTGCCTGCCTGCCTGCCTGCCTGCCTGCCTGCCTGCCTGCATGCATGCATACATACATACATACATACATACATACATACATACATACATACATACATACATACATACATACATACATACATACATACATACATACATACATATATATATATATATATATATATATATATATATATAATGACAGAACATTTTAGTAAAAGTAATAAGATTGAAATTTCCTCTAAACTGTGTTAAAACTTTTTATTAAATTATATTAGAAGTAAATTTCTACTAAAATATCTTGAGGTTAATTTAATACACAATGCGCCATAATGAACTAAGGAAAATCTCTCTTGCACGATTAATTTGTTTTGTATCGCAAAGTCAGTCAAAACGTTACACCCGGTAAGTTGTATTAGTTGCCAAACTAACTAATTCCTAAATTTATCTTCGAGTGAGCAAATAAGCTGAAGTGGCAAACGTGTCTGTCTGATGACGTACATTTAGCCAGACTGTAGTCGGTAAGAAATTATGAAAGATGTTAATCTAATATCGGTACCTTTGCAACGTTGAATTTTTTATTATTTCTTTATTATTCTCTAATATAATGCATTTGAAAGTCTAATTGTTGAAAGATTTATATTTAATTTGTAACTATATTATTGATTACAGTAAAATACGACATTAGCTACCATCTTCATACTCAGTACTATTTAATTTAGAAACAAATACTCTTTAAATCATAGAGTTTAATATGTTGACATTCTAGATTTAATTCAATACAATATATTTCTACCATTTAAAGGAAGACCACATTTCCCATTGCATATCTTTTTCTACGTTGTGAGATTTAATTTTGTCCTCACTTGGACATTTAACGTTGCTCTTTTATATTTATATTCTTATCTTTATCAGAAAGTCCTCTATGATATTTACAAGCCTCTTAAAGACTTTTCGTTGTTTTATTTACTCACATTGTGTCTTTGGCTTAGGTGTATCCTTCTATTTTGTATTACTGTGTTAGGATCCTCTCGTAAACGAACCCCACACAAAACCACTAATTTTGAACTCCATGTTGCTAAATGGATTCATATAACGAATTTGTATAGTGTATTTTATACCGAAATGTTTAATTTATCGGATTTTATCTACCTTGATTGTATATGTTGATATGGTTTCTCTGTATGCCAACTTACCGAGTTCGACCTCTATTTATATGGAAAAATGATTCGCCGAGGCCGAAATGCGATCTGCCAATAAGAAATAATACCAACAAAGCAATTCAATTGAAACCACCACTTGATAAAGTGTGAATCATGCGATCTCACGTAGTGTGTCCTTTGCCTAGACATTTCGCTTCAAATTGTGTTAATGCGCAGTAATTCTAAACAAGAATGGCTGACAAACCCCACCTTTCAGCAGAACTTATTTATGGGCATTTGCGGGGACACCTCGTTTGGGGACCAGTGGTTGCTACGCCACTAGCCGTAAAGCAGCAAACCAAAGCGTTAC
Source organism: Unio delphinus (assembly GCA_029339505.1). Classification (NCBI taxonomy): domain Eukaryota; kingdom Metazoa; phylum Mollusca; class Bivalvia; order Unionida; family Unionidae; genus Unio; species Unio delphinus. The sequence continues at coordinate 1,675,860 of JAQISU010000311.1, read as the reverse complement.
AGTACCTACTGAGTTCCTCCACCGATTTTCCTATTCAGATCTGGTTGCTGCTGGCAGCAGAATGGTCGAATTTGTAAATTACTTTTTCCATTTTTTAAAATAATTTTTTTTAAAAGTCCTAATTCAAGTGAAACTAGTAGTGTGTGACTTGATTAGGGATATAGCAAACTTACATTGAGCACGAAGAAGCAAAATAATTACAAAAGAATAAGACGTTAATATATTTATTTTCCACACAATGGCCTCAAACGTATATGCATGTATTTGTAATAATTAATATACTTTTAGACTGACATTTCACGAAACGTATTTCGAATGTTACCCTTTTTCGGATTATCATTTGGACATATGGCCAATTTATACATAACCTCTTGAAAGTCATAAGGGCTAAACCGTCCTCTATACGACAATACATTATCAAATTAAGGATTCACTGAGAACCATTATTTATATGGACATGCATATACTAAAATCAGAGAGCAGTATATTTTGTGTTTGAAATATTCTTTACTCTTATATCAATTATTCATTGTTAGTTAGAACATATACTCCAATCCATTTTCTACACTATGCCAATTTTTAACTTCTTGAGAGTTGACGTTTTCTTGAAGCATCGTCGTTTAAATATTGCCTACAATAATAAAAAAAACCAGAAATTACTAGTCGCTATAAATTTCTCGCACCTCTATTTTGCCAATTTATAGTTTGGTTGCGATGTCCATATCTCTACCTGTTAATTATGTCCAGCAGGTAACGAATTTGATAGATATATATATATATATATATATATATATATATATATATATATATATATATATATATATTACATTTCATCACAGTCATTCATTAAATGCTTTATAATACCGCGAAGAAATAAAGATGTTGCACTGTTTTGACACTAGCTGAGTCCCCTAAAGATGACGCGATGGCATTTATAACTAATCTGCTTTATTCTTAAGTACACAATCAAAATGAAATTCCTCCCGGGACTTGTTTCCAGCAATAGACGTAAGAATATTAATCGTATTCCAAAACCTTGATGATCATGCACATTTCTATTAAACTGGAGGTAATTAAAATTTTAAGAGACAATTCTATATTCTGAAGGATGGTAAATAATCTGTTTATATCCCATAGCAAAATTCCACCATTAAACTAGGCCCAACTATTAGTTACATTTTAAATCTCGGAATTAATTAGAACAAACGAGATTCCTTTTCTTTGCACGAACCGAACATTAATAAAGTAATTAAGAGTTTAAGTTCTTATAGCTCTTAAACTCTGTTTCTTTCAAAATAGAACTTTTACAACTTTGTATTATATGCAATTCAATGAAAAACACGAAAACCAAATTGATGAATTTGTATTATGAAAGAAGATTACGTCATGAATTTTATCATGTTTTAATTCCATCTTTTACAATATTTCCTAATATTGTGGAAGTGAAAATTTCTATTTAAGTATATGACTGATGTACATGGAGTTATTTGGGGTAAAAACTCATTCAGTAGCTAATGTTTTAACAACATGATGACATAAAATGGTATGCCACAAGGTCCCTTCCGGTATAAGTGCTTGAACCAGCCCGGATCCGTGCAAGCGCAACTGCCATGTAATTATTTCGTAATTTACAATTACTAAAATAGACACAAGCTTGGAGTGATTTGAAAAGTTGCGCATGCTTATAAAGCAGAACTATTTAAAGGCTACAATTTCAAAATGCAGAAGTAATTGCATTTCACTGTGGAGTTTTCCAAGATATTTAATGTTGCAAACGTTCGGAGAATGCTTACAGAAACAAAAAAAAAGGTATTGACAAAGCATGAGGCTAGACGTTATGAACCTAAGGCAAATTGTATCCACAATCAGTACACAAATAACAAAACATGGTGAAACTCAGAAATAGTCTAAGAGAGTAACAGTTTAAAAATGCGTTGATCGAGCAATGGATCTATGTTCTGATCTACTAAATATTATATAAACATGCTGAAAGAAAAGTTCAAAATGGTCTCCAGCGATGGGCGGTGAATTACATGTGTTATTTATTTGGTCATATATCAGTTCCCACAGACCGTAATGTTGATGTTTGTTCAAATTACTACACTTTCGTGGTAAATAAGAATATCACGCTTACATACTTTGAACAATCTATTCAAAAGGAAGCTTTGGAAATAAAATTGTGCACCTTACGTTGGAGAGAAATTAATTTGTATTTGCCCTCTGTAAAAATCAGATCCTTTGAGATCTTGTTTACATTCAGCACCTATTGCAAACTGAAATATTTGAAGGTTCAGTATAACACGTATATATCACATATCCGACTGAGAAATTACGTAAATTTGTTTAGCTAATTATTATTAATCAACCTGCTACCTGTATTATTTAAATTAGTTTTCAATATGTACTTTGTACTTGCTTATAAGTCGATTCTTACTGCAAACTGCACACATCCAGATAATGCGCCGGCAGATCTTGGTCTGAGAAGTTTGCTAGGGGTAAATAGTAGAACAAGCAGTATATACCCTGGTCTGCAGGCGCATTATTTTATAGCAGATCAGAATCTTTGTTGTTTGTAGCTTGACTCTACTTATAAGCGAAGAAGGACGGTACCATCTTACACAGACTGGTTCTGCAGCTTGAAATAAAAACATGGCCTCGCCATTTTCTCAAACAGTTACAATCTATAAAGGCTACGTCACAATATATAACTGTATATTTATCTATCCCTTCATTGTTTCGATCTATTTCTATGGAGAATATATGAATATTATTAACACTATCATACCGGCTTATGTACATAAGGAAATGTAAATAAATGCATAATGACGAAAACCCGAATCTATCTAGTCTTCAGCATAAATCCATACTGTACTTTGCTAATAGGTCATTGTAAAGGTCTGGACGGAATTTGTCTCCTATTTGAAGGTTTTGTGATTTGCAAATTGTCACTGAAATGGTGATTTAGTCATAATAGTTTCAACAGCTATTATATATAAGAAAACACACATACACGCGCACACACAATACATGCACACACAAATATAGTATGACTAAATAAAGGAATACTGATAAAGTGTATCATTGTAAGATAAATCAAGAAGGATTGCTTGTTTGGATAAATTCCTATGGATGGTCAGACAATTATGTGATATCAAAACAAACTGAGCCTAGCTTGATTGTATCACATATACAAGAGATTAAAGACCGGTACATGGCGATTAGATTATAAATTGGAAAGAAGAGTCGAATCTACACACTATTTCATGACGGTATTTACACGTGTAGAACTCTGGCACAGATGAGAACATCATAAAGCTACATATTCTGTCTCATAATACAATATAGTATGTGGGTTGTTATTATGACGTTTTCTTGATACTATATGTGGATCGAATAACAATGCTGAAGTGTAGGTGTATGATAAGAAGGCAGATCTGGGTGTATCCTACTCGCAGTGATTTGAGTGTCATATACATATAAATACGGTAGTTGTATAACACCATTAGTTTGATTGAAAGACATCTTATGAGACATGGTGTGACTCCCATAAGAACTCAACTCGGCTCAAATATGGTGTGAGCCGCCTTAAGAGAATCGTACGACACTTGACACGCACGAAATAGATGACGTTATATTTTCCAATTATTAGAATAAAAACAAATGTAATTTAAGGTATGTTAAATATTTTTCATGAAAATTATGAAATACTCTCAAATAAAGGGTTACAAGTACTTTTGTATCAGTCTACTTGTAAGTTTACCTTCCGTATTTTTTAAAATTTCATTCAGTCAATCTATATCGTCATTTCCTTTCAGTCCCTTCCTTCCCCATTGGTTATCACCGAATTGAAGACAAAAGAAACGTCTTTTTAAAATTATGTCGTACGATGTAATTAAAATAAAAAGGGATTTCATTCAAAGGACTTAACTTGAACAATCTTGACAAAACTTGAATCAATTTTGGAATAAAGCCATCAGTCTCAAACGTACTGACGTCTGTTGCCATTCAAATATGTTCATTGATGGGTTTGCGGGTGTTGCGTACCGGTGTTGACCTTTGTAAACACAATCTTATTTAATCCCTAGCATTGTCTGCGATAATATACCGTCGTGAAAAATCCGTCCCTTCTCTTAATTTTGATACTATATATTAGAGGGAATGGCATAATTATATTTAGCAAAATGCCTTCAGACATATAAATGTATTCACTACTAATATTTAGCCATATAGTGAATATAAAGTTAACTAGTTTGCACGCGATTGTCATCATCACTTTAGAGAAAACCATGATGGTCACTGTCACATTAGAGAAAACCACGATTGTCATCATCACTCTAGAGAAAACAACGATGGTCGGCGTCAAAAGATAACTACCATCTATAAGAATTAATGTGCGCTCTTTGTTCTGTTTATAAAATGTTTCACTGCTATCACACACAATTTGATAAAACAATGTAACAAAGGTATTACCTTCACATATAACCTTTACTTCGTAATTCAAGACAAAAACACGACGTTTATGTGACATCTGCTTCATGAGAGTTGGAGTGCTATATACGTATAACTACGGTAGCTGTATAAGACCATTAGTTTGATTGAAAGACATCTTATGAGACATGGTGTGACTCCCATAAGAACACAACTCCGCAAAAATATGGTGTGACCCGCCTTAAGAGAATCGTACGACACTTGACAAGTTTAACTCTGCAAGAAAAAGATGACTTTATACTTTCCATTCATTAGAATAAAAACAAATGTAATTTAAGGTCTGTTAAATATTTGTATAAAATTATGAAATACTTTCCAATAGAGGGTTAAAAATACTTTGGTATCAGTCTATATGTAAGTTTACCTTCCGTATTTTTCTTTCTTTCATTCTATCAATCTACTATCGTCATTTCCTTTCAGTCCCTTCCTTTCGTCCCCATTGATTATCGCCGAATTGAAAACAAAAGAAAACACACAAAGTATTTTTAAAATTATGTCATTACGATGTAATTAAAATTAAAATAGGTTTTCGTTCAAAAGACTTAGATTGAACAATCTTGATAAAACTTGAATCAATTATGGAATAAAGCAATCGGTCTCAAACGTAGTGACGTCTGTTGTCATTCAATTATGTTAATTAACTCGTTTGGATGTGATGCGTAGAGGTGTTGACCTTTGTAAACGCAATCTTTTTTAATCCTAACATTGTCTGTGATAATATACCGTTGTGAAAAATCCGATCATTCTCTTTATTTTGAAACTATATATTAGAGGGAATGGCATAATTATATGTAACAAAATGCCTTCAGATGTATAAATGCATTCACTACTAATATTAAGCCATATAGTGAATATAAAGCTACTAGTTTGCACGCGATTGTCATCATCACTTTAGAGAAAACATGATGGTCAGTGTCAATTTAGAGAAAACCACGATGGTCAGTGTCAAAAGATAATTACTATCTATAAGAATTAATGTGCGCTTTTTGTTCTGTTTATAAGATGTTTAACTGCTATCACACACAATTGACACCACAAGGATGTATACAAGTGGGCAACATCAAATACACTCGGTTTTCAATGAATCTCAGAATGGCCCTTTTTAGTTTGAAACATTATCTGTCATACAATTAAATAATAATAGAGCACCAAATGACTGTCTTTAAACGGATCATGTTCTGTAAACGTTAGTGATTATTGAAAAAGGACTCAATGGTATTGCACTAAAATCTGTCTGTAGAAGATTACTCTAATCTCAAGTGATCCATCTGATATTTTACCATCATCCAATCTTAAAATCAATAGTTGCCAAACCGTGAACCGCAAACTGGAATCCCATAAATTACCATGATAATTTTAAGATACATTCATTACTCAAGACAATGACACTGGGAACCTGCTCAGTGCAGAACGATCTCAAGGTTTCTACTTCATCGTCATTACATACGGTAACAAAGCAAATTTGGCATGACCAGTGTTGTTGGATGAGCAAGCATAACATCTGAATATATTGAATAAAAATATCAACTGTATCTCCGACTGGCGTAGTTAGAGTACACAGACTGTGTATGCTGATGTAGAAACATCGTACATTACGAAGCCTTTTTCCATATAACGTTGGTCAACAATATCCACTCACATAAGACGCTAAGTAGGTCTGGACATGCCCCTTATCGGAATAAAAAGTCAAACTCAAATCACTCACAGACATACAGAACGGTACACAACTTTTAATGACTTTGTAGTAAGGTGGCCGTTTGCGGAATAGATTGGAACATTTGGCATTTTTCTTGTTGCAAATACAATAGTTTTCTGGGCAAGTAATTGTATTGTATTAATTGTATTGTATAGCATTAACAAGTAGTCAAAGGGTCAGTTTGTTTAAAAAATTAATTGCTATGGGTTTTGTTGGTACATCACGTGACAATTGGGTAGGTTTCTTTCATGCAAAAAAAGTCGCTCCAGAAGGTGTTATGAAAACGAAAACCTACTGATTGGTGATTATGTGAAAAAGTAATCACACCATTAGTGAAACGGTTTGTATTCATTCCCCGTGTTCCGACTAACTTTTCAATTTACAGACTCGTGCTTGACCCGTGCTTTAATACTAACACAAATCAGCCTTGATGCACCTAGTCTAAAAGATAAATCCTGTAATACTGTACTCTAAAAGCATTCGGACAAGATTGTATCATCAGTACAGGGTCAATGAAAATGACACATGGGGAACGATTGAACAAATTTAAATATCTTACTTTTTCTATTGAAGTTTATATCGCTGTCATCTCAGATGATCTGATGGCAGGCCAGTTGAAGTCTATCATCTTATAGGGGTGGGGGTGCATTGTAAGTATCTGCCACTGGCTAATCATTCTGTAGAGACCATGCCACTCTGTTCCTTAGTTTAAAGATTGTTTTTCACTCTCAATAAATCATAAGGTGGTTGTTCAAAATAAATCATTTTTCTTTTAAAATGATTTCCGACTCGATTTAAGGTGCTTAAATGAGGATAAACACGACCATTATGCTGAATACAAACTCGTACTGGAATTTTTAAATACTTTTATTGACAATTATTTGTCTGGATTTTCCGATGTCAGAAATTAAGTGACATGCCATCGTTAGACAGTTGTTCAATGCGGTATCATGCCATGCATTATATTGATATATATTACAGTTATATTCAATTTAATCCGAGTTATGTCAAACACTGTCTCTTCCACCATATCAGATAAATTGTTGTGGGATGGGAGAAAAGTTGGAGATGTCATATTACAGGGATGGTCGTTTGACAGTTTGTTATATTGATGTAGTCTGTTTTAGATTATTTGCGAAAATCTGTCTGACCTTACGTTTATTCCACAATAAGCCTGAGCCGGCGTTTGTGTTCGCATCACAGCTTGTGAGAACATTGGTTAGAAATATATCTAATTTTGTCACACGACTAACGGTAAATTAGTAGATGGTTGGTTCGGCCGTTCCTTAGGTAGGTAGGGAAAATAAAACTTATCAAAGGCACAATTAATGGAACTGTATTATGGTTAGAGTGCTAATGCACTGTGAATACTAAATCTAGTATATTTGCAAATGTGGAGGTCAGTATTTGATTGTATGATCTTTGAGTGAGTGGTTTGACGTAAATGTGTAGGCAGCGAATCTTGAATGTTCTGTATCTTCTGTAAGTTTGTTACTGAGTCATATATTATATCAAACCACTTATTTCAAAACCGAAGTTGTCATGTTCATATCACTTTTGTACGCGCCAGGTGATATGCATTGCATTCAGAATTTATCATAACGAATCCCCTCCTAAATTTACACACACTGAATATATTGCTGAAAACTCATTTATGTTGCATATATTGAAATAGAAATGGACATAATTGATTGCCAAATATCATAAGGATTTTGGTCTTAAATGAGAAACGAAAATTTGAACCATTTCATGTTTGTCGGATACTTGATAACATGCAGAACCACTTTTACCCATTGCATGCTTTTTCCGTTTAAATTAACATCTGAGTCTGCAACTTCCTATAATCTTATAGGGCACGCTGTATGCATCACTGCACTAAAAAGTCCTAATATATCTAATTTATTTGTGTACATTTACAATGAAATCCAGTGCATTAGTTTTACCGTTAGATGCACGGTTATCACCTTACTTATATTAGGTAATAGCATGACACGTCAGCATAGGTTATGTCGCAATTTCTGAAAATAAGGACCGAAATATTTAGAGCATCATTTCGTTCCTTTCTGGAACCAGCCAAAAACACTTATTTACTCTGTATTCTTTCAAAAGCCAACTTGCTGAATTTATCAGGCGTTTTAAAGTTTGTTAGGCTATACTGCTGTTCCTTATGAATGCAAATAATAATCTGCACTGGTTAGGAAATCTTTCAGAATAATGAATGGAAAAATATAATGATGTGCTGACGATTACAACAGAATTGGTTCTCATACCTAATAATTAAGTATGAAAGTGTTTCTAACGAACAAGCAAGTCCAGATATCATCTTATGATAGGTTAAACCCAGTAATGATGTAAAAGTAAAGCATGGGTTGATAGAGATTATCGGTGAGGTAAGCGCTTGGACGTTTTAATTTAGTACCTCATACAAAGTTTATCAGTATTATTGATTATGACGATACAAATCTTAAAATATAAGACCCAGTATTTCTGTTAAAAATGGTATGATAGTGGGTTTATAAAAACTCCAATAAAGCTGTAATTATATTATGTGGCTGAACAAGATACGCGACGATTGGCAGCACACAACTTGGCAAAATGTGGTGAACAATCTCAGCTATAAAAGTTGAAATGTAAATTATAATTTATAAGTCAAATAAATGATTTTTTTTTTCTAAATGGAAATAAGTTTATGTGTGTTTTATTATATTAATTATTTTCCCTACATTCTCCTCGTCCCTAAAGGAGCATAAATTTGAATTACAGAATGCTAATTTGCAAGTCCTTCAGCACGATGTGTTGTATTGACCCAAGGGAGGCGACTTTAGCACCTGTTACGCAGAAGTATACGAAAATGTCTTCATATCAGTCAGTGGCAGATAGAAATTCTTATGGTGAACAATACATTCATGTAATGTCTATAAGGTAATACATTCTCTGCAGGTTAGTTTTACCTCGGAATATATTACAACAATCTTGAACTCTATTCGGTATAGAGTGTATGGGATTTAAGTACGTCATAGCGTCTCGGTAAACAAGCATGTTATTAATTTAGTATATTGTAATGGTGTTTGGTCATATAAATATTGATTTATTTGAAACTTATTAAAGATCATCTTTTTCTGATATTCTGATAGTAGATGAAGCTATTCTTTAGTGTTGGTTATTACGATTAGAGATATACATTCTAAAAGTCTTTGTCACTGATTCTATGTATATGAGTTTCGTTACCAAGCTCATATTGTGCTTACTTTAAAAGGTCTTCCTTAAAAAGACGCATTTGCATGGATAATGCAAACAAAAGGCTCGTTTCTGGATCAAGCTTTCTAATGATTGAGAGTGCACGTGACTGGGAAGAGCAGCTAACAGAAATCCGAGTAAATCATCTTCCTGATTAACAGAGGCCATGTAATGTAACGTGCCAAGGGGTCAAGGTCAAATAAAATGGAATAGATGGACAACTCAACGTCTTTTTCAGTTACTAGATCTCCCCAGTGAATTGTAGTGTCAATAAATGGCGTGTTCACCACAATGGTCCTATTTAGATAATAAACACACAAAAGAAAACAAATATAAATAGTCAACACAGTTTATTATATGACTTCCAGGATTGTAAGTATTTGCTCACAAACTTAAGGGCTCAAAATGCTGAAATATAATATTTACTAATTTTCAGAACATTTGTTTTGATAAAGCTTATTAAAACACAATTTTCAGTGGTATATTGCATGTAAAAGTCAGCATCAATGTTCCCTTTGTCCCAAATTAATCTTGTACACACACAACAACAACAATAACAAAAAAAAGTTAGTACGTATCAAAATGTGTTTGTATGACGTACCGAAGTGGTAAGGATATTTGTGCATCCAATCAATGTTCGGAACCAGACCCGGGTTTGTGTTTATAGCACAATGGTAAATGCGTTAGAGGCACAGTCTGGAACCGGATGTTAAGTGTGTCGCATTCTCGACTGAGACACAGTTTGTCGTTTTGAGCGACACAGTCTTGCGCAACCGGAAGTCAATAGTGTGCGCTTGAATTGAATGCGACAATGTGTGTCGTTTTGTGACAACAAAGTGTGTCGTTGTGTCGGGTATATTATTTCGCCATCGAAACGACACAATCACTACAAATTGGATGGGAATTTTATATCTCAGAATGATACATGTAATTGAGTAGGAACTTCGATAGTGCCAATCCGAATAATAAATTTCCAGTGGATAGCAGACGGCTGTGTTGATGACGACACAGTGACAGTGTGTCGTCAGCCTAATCACTTTATGGGGACTTTCATGTAATATAACAAGTTAATAAACGTGAAACAATATCAGAGAAACATTATAGTAGTCATTATGAGTACTAAATTTAATATGTCGGTAGTAAGTAGTCTACCTTGCTATTAATGCTTGAAATTATCAGATGGGATGACTAGAAACTTTTGTTCTGTTTGTTTGATCTTGAGACCTTTACTGGAGTCCAGCAGAACCACAACTGCCAAAACGGCGGATCTCGCCCCTATTTATAGGTTTTGGGAACACACTCGGGAAATTCACGACAATGTTTTCACGAAAATGACTATATATGGAAGAATTCGGAAATATTAACTTGAGCGCCTCCTAGTGGAAAGCCGAGCGCCCCATATACACAGTAGTAAACATGGCGCCCGATTTCAAACGACAAAATAACAATTATTTCACAATAAATAATACAAAGATTCACATTGATGATGAACAGTTTCATCATGTTGGTGACACTTATGAACTTACATGAGTATTACCTTAATTCTGGAGAGAACAAAAATGGATACAATTACCTATTTTTCTCTCAAAATAGACGGTAAGTAATAACAATTTACAATCTTATCATGTACACTCTGGGCTTCAAAAATCTTTACCCAGATGATTAATATTTAAACAAATAATTTTTATATGATTTACATATTGTATCAGATTACCTTTGTTTTGTACAATGGTCATATAACAAAAACTGTTACCACAGTTACTATTATTTGCATTGGAAACAGGCAAAACTTTACAACATGAAGGGAATGTAAACAATAAAAGAAGATTATAAATTCCCTCAAACATTAATTAAATTTACAATTGCACTTTATAAAATTATAAGTTGACAGGTAGTCAGGATTGTTTCAGTAAAACATTACAAAGAAATTTAGCTTCCAGAATTCTAAAAAAAGGGCTACTTTTAAGTTCTGGAGCCCAAAGAAATTTCGGACTGTTTTAATAGTTATGCTAATTAAACAAACACGTGGATACATGCACACATAAATCCTGGATAACCAAGGTACGAATGTGATGACAGGGCTAGTCTTAACTAACCGACAATTTACAATGACACTATGCAAAAACAATATTGTATTTGAATATCGGATATGGAGAATGGTTGAAATTTGCTGTAATTATTAAGCTTTTGTAGAAACTTGTAATTAAAGTATATATTACTCATATCGTATCTTCAATTTTATATAGAATGAATTTCTGATTTGACTTTCATGTATGGCTTTAGTGCGACCCGAAAATCCCAGACATTTAATTAAAATGTATTCAGTCATCTGAAGGTTAATATCACTCGAAGTTACAACAAATGAATAAGGAGAGCATGGAAGGTACTACTTCTACTACTACTACTACTACTACTACTACTACTCTCTCTCTCTCTCTCTCTCTCTCTCTCTCTCTCTCTCTCTCTCTCTCTCTCTCTCTCTCTCTTGTATGGAAAATGTAGTTTAGACGAATTGTTTCCGGTTTCCAGTGCAGTTTCTATCTGGGTATGTGTGGTCGCTTGTGTAATTAAGCATATGATATTAAATAAGTACTTGCTCAATACCATGGTTTGAGTTACCGTACTTCGGAATATGTTTTGCATGCATCTTGGAATATCTTGCGTCAGAATGCATCTTGATATGTTATCATGCCCATAGTGAACCATTGGAATCAATACATATTTATTTAAGAATAGATTCCACTTTATCTAACACATGCAAACATTTTGAATTTAACATGTAATTAAATTCTAAGGATCACAAATGTCTATTAAAGCGTTTCGAGCAATTTAATGCCAATCGCAACAATCGATCGAATAATTTTACGACATTCGTGCCCCTCATTCAAGAAACCAAACAGTGATAAATAAGTAACATTTTTTATACCTTACAAAAACTACATATCAAACGATTCTTCTGAAATCAGATGTTGTTTTCAGGATGGACAATGGAAACAAGATTGTGACAGTAATTGAACTGTAGGCCTCGAAAACAATGTATCACACCCCAGACACAAAAGTAATAATTGTTTATCTTGCTTTTTTATATGCTTCCTAAAACATCGATTTTCAACCAGCACTTAAACTGATTAATGTATCTATGAATTGAGATAAAAAAAAAACACTTTTTAAAAGCCCAATAGATTCTACATGCTCGTGGCGTCGAATAGTAAGATTGGATACATACGCAAGTTGCAGCATCAGGCATAAACAGTAATGGGGACATTAACCCGACATGGTAAAGTGTTATTAATAAAAGAAGAAATTAGAAATTCATAATATGAATAAAACAAATTTTCCCAGCGTGGGTAATTCCAGCTTCTGGGCGTGCGTTTAATGAATTGCAAATATATAAAAATAAAAAGTATCGGCTCTTTTTATACAATTTACCTTTGAAATCTATGAATTGCAAATGACCAAGCGAAGCTAGCAGTTTCTTTTATAATTGCACATCTGAAGTAAGGCCAAGCTGTATATATTATAACCCAAGTTACACCAATCAGTCATGCACCACAAAATAGGGAATTAAAAGTTCTGTTACTTAAGTTACACAAGGTCTTTTATTAAAAGCCAAGATAACCATTGAGGAAATTCTGAGAAATTTTATTTCATTACAAATCTGACCCTTTGCAAAATGCCGCATTGTTGAGCGCAACCATAATGTCCTGCACGCTTGATCATACTATACCACATGAATTTGATGTCACAGATGGCCGTTCGGTATTACATCAATTTGATGTCACTGATGGGCGTTCTGTGTTACATCAATTTGATGTCACAGATGGGCGTTCTGTGTTACATCAATTTGAAGTTACAGATGGGCCTTCTGTATTACATGAATGTGATGTCACAGATGGGCTTTCTATATATTACATGAATTTGTTTTGACGGATAGGCATTCTATACCACATGAATTTTGTTTGGACTAGCTTTCGCATTTAGAACTACGGCCTCCACGTACACCGTGAAGATTAAAGATTTCAAGTCGGACGTAACTTTGGAGAAAGCAGACGAGTTCATCACTGTGATGTGAGATTCTTTGTTAATCACACTGAAACGAGAAAGTGACGCCAAAGAAGACGAAGGCTTGAGGCTTTCCATTCATCACGACAGTTTGAAGTCCCCCGTTCCGATCGAGTTTAGCATCCCGTCAGAGCTATTAGCGTCCAAAGTCATAGAATAGATTCAACACGTGCAACAATCCAACAGCAAGTTACACATCACTGATGTAAAAGCGACACTGTGCATGACCCCGTTGTCCATCAGGGTTCATGGTAGTTTGTTTGAAATTGTGGGTGGACATCTACAGATGGCAGCACAGAATGTGAGACCGAAGATCAACGGTAATATGGATTTTTATAGGGCTTTTTGATCCCCGGTAGAACTACAAAATGGACTAAATTTGATGTTTGTATACTCCAATGTGGTTGAGCATAACGTGATGGGACACCTCGGTACAGTTATTGCGTGTTGTTATTTTCAAAGTGGATTCTATCACGCACATTGCTATGAAAGGCGATATGGGACAAATATTTCTCTAAAGGGAAAGTCACTGTGAAACTCTACTTTCGGAAACGATTCTCTACCGACACGTAAGTCATATATCCAGTGTACCGAGGAGTCGCTCGACAGCGAGGACATGGACAGGAGATATGTTAAAATCAGTCTTTCTTTCTGTAGCACCCGTTTTGAAACCAATGGTGACACGATAATTGTTGCCTTGAATGATTCCTCATTGACGTAAGGCAAATAATTTCTCCAAGATGTCATTATCCTGACACAAAACTCTAAAGAAGCATTCTTGAGAGCAAGCGAGAATGTATTGCTTCAAAAGGGTAAAGATATTTTTGACCGACGAGAAACTCCTATAAATGCCATGAACTGTGCTGAGACATGCGTTCCCGATTTCCTAGCGCCACAGAAAGAGACGACGAAATTACATTTTCGTAAACCTTCACACAGCCAGAGCAAGAAAGAATAAGAATGAGTGAACCGTCGGAGACTTAGCTGTTTTTGTGCGAAGCCACGGGATCGTTAGGAACCAACACCAGTCAAAGCATTACACACGAAGATTATGCAGGAGTCTACGCTTTGTGGGCTTTTGATTTCACTCCATATCAAGGCTTGACGAGGAACATTTCCACCCTATAAAATCTCTCCAGATTCGTGTGGAACTTCAGTTTGTCAAAGCTTTAACTGAGACGATGTCTGTATGCCGAGTTTGATAATACAATATAAATCAACAGTTAGAGATAAGTCATTCTAGACAATTAGAAGCAACTGAATACACTTATCACTCTTTAAATAGTGGAGAATCTATGGAAATGGAATGGAAGGATACCGTGAAAGCAAACCCCAAGATAAAGACGAAGAGGAAGTGGTAATGAAGCCAAAACGAAAGAATAAGAAGAAAATGTAGTCTCACATTTTGCCAAACGCCTGGCAGAACCAATTACGAAATTGATCAAGAAAAATTGTTATGGATGTGAAAATGATCGTCCCAGCCAAATTCAACACGATACATTTCTGATGATGAATCAAAAATAAAAATTGGACGCATACCTGGACGAAGCATGGAGTCTCATCTTGGAAGAAGCCTTGTTTTATCAGTGGTACCAAGGACGTGCGTGATCATTCCTCTCCTCCATTGATTGCTTAAGAGATCCATCACATGCAATCTTTCTTGAAATGATTGCTGTCAGAGATTTTCAAACTAAATGTAAAGATTCAATTGATGACTTATCATGACTTATGAGAAAACAAAAACAAAATGCATACATAGGAACTTACCTTTTGAACCACAATTTGAATACTCCTTCTTAGAATCATTTGGTGTGTGCTGAAAAGATGCAAACCTTAAGATCATCAAGCTTATATCATCAACATGGACGACAGTCTTTTCCAAGGAACAAACTGGGTATCCGTCAACGTTTCCCGTGATGATTATGTGGATCACTTTTATTTGTGTGGATTGATATATTTGGAAGGCGACACATTGACTTTATGAGAAGAAATGCCACTATCCTGTGGGAAAGCATGCCGCCATTCAGGGACGCAATCTTAAACAATAAAGGATTGTCATAACTCCCCGTCAACAAAACAGCTCTTTTCAGAGCTACCCCAACTTTCAATTTTATCTTTAAAGTTTAAACAAAAATGTGTCTCTAAGCAGTTCGTCTGTTTGCTTTTGTCCGAAGTATATCTATCCACTCCGTAGCTTGTATAGTCGACCTTGTGTTTGTGATTGTAATTAGTGTTTGTAAGTACAAAGTCAGCGAGTCTTTCTTTTAGGTACGCGCGTTCCATGTTTTCGTGATCATATGAACCTTGTGAATTTTGAAATCGGTGATGTTTTCCTTCACGTTCCGTACTTGACACATATCAAAGGAAGCGATCATCAGTCTGGCTACCCATCGTTGAGTCGTCAACTAAACGTAGATGAGCAAGATTTCAAATCTCTTAGAACTCCAAATACACATGTAGTATGACAGGAGCCTACGGTATGAACTGACCATGGAGACAATCCGGGAAAGTACCAGGATAGAAGAGGAAGAGGAGAGAGAAAAAGAAGAAGAGGAGGGAACGAAAAGGCCTATCTTACCTCACCTCATCTTGAGAAACTCAAGCCCATGGTGATGACACATCCACAGAGACAAGAACCACATCCACTGCCAGCATAGAGACCTGTGGTCCCAGTAACAAAGAACTAGGACCAAGATTTGGAGAGGCAAGAGCGGGAGCCTCAGTGTTCGCAGGAGGTAAGGAGGCATCATCCAGGGGTGCGGAATAGACGAATGAGATTCTATCAAGTCCTCACTATCCCTCAACGGAGGAATGAAATAGTGAAGCAAATCAAGTCCCCTCTGCGTTTCCATCCACAACAGTTAATTGGGATAACGATTGTAGTCGAATTTGTGTCTGTCTGTGGTGCCCAGCCTAGGAGGTGTCACCATTATCCGGGTGCATCTGGAGTTCTAGCGAAATTAAAAAACAGCTCTTCTTAGGGCTAACCAGATCTCTAGAAAAGAGACTATTCAAGTTGCCAATTGGTGCCATTGTAGAGTGGTGTGATTATAAACACTCACTCCTGTACTGATGTGTGTGTGTGTGTTGTGTGTGTGTGTGTGTGTGTGTGTGTGTGTGTGTGTGTGTGTGTGTGTGTACAAGATATCGTACGTTTGTGTCGATAGTAGACTTCAGTTGGTATTCGTGCGCGTAAGTTTGTGTGGACAGTAGATATTGTATTTGTGTGTATAGTATAATTTTGTTTTGTATACGTTAGAGTACATTTGTGTGTATAGTAAATATTGTGATTTATTCTCCATCCGTGTTTGGCTAGATTTGTGGTTTGTAAGCATTCACGTACGTTTGTGTGGATAGCAGAGTATGTGTTTGTAAGCGGATAGTAGATATTGTGGGTATTCTTTATTCTTTCTCTGTGTGGATAGTAGATATTGGGGTCTATGATAGTATTATTTTTACCCTTACTTTTATTTGGATAGTCAATATTGGGTTTGTTCCATTTTGTGTGGATTGTTGATAATATGGAAAGTAAGTGCAAGATATGATTTCCTTAACGCCCGTCCTTGACACATAAAATCAAGCGTCCGTTATTCTTTCCATTCTATACAGAATACTCAAAGAAAACACCATGTATTCATTTGGACAAAATGAACAACCTGCAAGATGTGGTTGATAATATTGAGATAGTGAAGGAAATGTTGGTGATATTGATGATGATAATGGCTTTATTCACCACCGTCTTAAAATGAAGATAACTAATATAAGGAAGGCAAAGAAAGGTCAATAGAAATGGTAAAGGATGGAAAAAAAGAAGAAAAGGAGGATGAAGATTACAGGAAAGAAATGAGTGAAGGGAATGAATAAATAGAAAAGACGAACATTAAAAGAGCAAGAAAGAGGAGGAGTAATAGGAAATATAGAAAGACGAAACAAATGAGAAGAAGAAGACAAACAGTGAAGGACAGCAATTAAGAAGACGGTGGAGTAATAAATAAAAGTTAGAAGAAGAAAACCAAAATCCCTTTTCGTAGCCACTCATATGAATCAAAAACATGTTTATTCTCTTTGCTTTATAAATCTTTCTTTGTTTATTTGTTTGTTTGTCTACCCTTCCCGCCAAGCGTTGTTTTATTGGGATAGTTTATGAACATCTGAATTTACCCGCCACTCACTTAACTAGCCGAACTAACCCACTCCCTGCCATTCGCCACTCGCTGCACTAGCTGAACTTATCCGCAACCCGCATCCCACAACTGGCTAGGATCGTAACGTCACCTCATCTGTTCCACTCCTATTCAACCCTACTTTCCTTTGTTGCCATAATAATAATAATGATGATGACTTTGTATAGCGCCTAGAATCTCTAAGCGCTTTACAACATCTATATTGATATGAATACAAAAACACACACAAAAAAAAAACCCAAAACCATGAAATTGGAAAACAACATAATGCTAAAAATATTTAAGCTAGGAAACATTTTTAGGACTTTAAATTTGTTCTTGCAGTCGTTTAAGGTGCGTTGTAAGAGCACACTTGAAGAGGATCACTGTGTCTTTGTGTCTAGTTTTAATGGGCAATTCATTCCACGTTGCTGGGCCCTGGTATGCAAAATAACGTTGCTCATATTACTTCGTTTCCATAGTGGGAATAATGAGTATACAACGGTTAGAAGGGGAGCGTAATTATCTTGCTGGTGTGTACACATGGGTGAGGTCGGATACGTATGCTGGACTGGAGTCCGTCAGTGAAACGTAAAACAGAGAACAAATTTTGTGTTTAATTCTGGACCGAATGGATAGCCAATGTAGAGATCAGAGGAGTGGGGAGGTGTGTTCTGATCTTGGTACTCTAAAAATGATCCGAGTAGCTGTGTTGTGATCTTTATAAAGTTTCTGAAGTAGATATTGAGAAGAACCAGACAGAATTCAGTTTCAATTGTCTAGTGTTGATAGTAATAATGAACACACAAGTGATTTAGTGACATCAACTAAAATATATTTTCGAATGGAACTGATGCGTCTCAGCTCAAGATAATCAGCCTTGCATATGTTCATGACATGTTGGTGCAATGTGAGTTTACTGTCCAGAGTAACACCTAGGTTTCGTACTGACTGTGTGAAAATTTAATGTTGGTATTGCTGATATTTATTGTTTGAGGTAAAAGCTGTGAATGAGAAAGTCTTTGTTTTGCTATCATAATTTCCTCAGTTTAATCAATATTCATCTGCAGCTTGTTACATGTCATCCATGATTTCACATCAGAAATGCACCGCTCTTCTCCTGGGATAGTGTTATCAACTTAAGTTGGGTGTCTAGGTTTGTATACTTTGGCGTCATCAAAGTACAACTTGTGAGACACTGGATGATGTTATATCACGCTAGAGAGTGGCTCAGTGTATATAATGAATATAACGGGTCCAAGAACAGATCTCTGTGGAACGCCAAAACATGGATCAGTTGGGATGGAGTGTATGTCCATTTGCAGATACAGTTTGTGTCATGTTGACTAAGTAGAACTTGAACCACTGTAAGGTTGTATTGTGAATGCCAAATACATGCTGGAGACGGTGAGATAATATATCATGGTCCATTGTATCAGTTGCTGCATATAAATCAAGGAGGGTGTGGACGGTAATATTTCCACTATCCAAAGTAGAGAGAATGTCACTCTTTCAGAAGAGTAGTTTCAGTACTGTGGCAAGGGCGATATTCAGACTGTACATTGCTAAAAGGACTGTTTCAATTCAGATGAGATACAAGTTGGGTCAGAACAACGTTTTCTAAGATTTATTTTATTTGAACGGGATATATAGACACTGTGCGGTAGTTCTTTAAATCGTTATGGCCAATCGTTGGTGTTTTCAGCAGAGGCTTTATGCAGTTTTGAAAAATGATGGGAATTCCACAGAGAGATATATTAATAACATCAGTTAGTGAAGACAATATTGGGTCTAAGCACTCAAGTAGCAGTGATGTTGGAATTTAAACAAATTCACATGACTTTGGTGCACTCACGATTTTCAGTACTAAATCCATAGAGACAGGTTCAAATGCTAAAATGGTTGTTGCTGAAATTCTGTATCGTAATTGTATGTTGACGACTATTCAATTCACAATGTGTTGTTATATAGCTGTGTCGTCTATACAGACACAATATTCCAATCCCGTTGTTGCTTTATAGGCCCAAGACCTTTTTGAATCCGATTTCCATTGTTGCTATATCCCCCTCATTACTAATAATTTAAGAACACAGATGGAAATTCTATGAATGAATCGGATAACACAGATGGACATTCTATGAATGGATTTTACAACACAGATGGGCATTATATGCCCCATGAAGTTGATCTGACAGATCCTCACAAACTTGGACATTATATGTCACATGAATTTGATGTCACAAATGGACGCTCTATATTACATGAATTTCTTTTGACAGATGCGCATACCAGATGAATATATTTGGATAGACTCTCGCAAGCTTGTGTATTCTTTGGCACATGGAGGTTCACGTTTGTGAAAGAACAATGAACGGTTTTCATTACCAGATGTTTCAATTCCTGTGAAGCTCCAAAAGTGTAATAAAATACAGTAGATTTTGAAGTTATTACATTTTTCTTGTTATTTTTAATGCAAAATTTCTTATTAACCAGGTTTTTATTAGCAAAATTACCCTAGGCTCAGTATTAACTGAGCCGCATCACTATTCAAATTGTATTTGCTCTTTCCATCTCCAACATATGAACTCAATGGTTTATGTATGTAAAAGTCATGTCTTGAAAATATTTTCTGAAAGCGGTTGTAGGGGCCCCGAGTGGGCGAGTGGTCTAGAGCGCTGTCCATTACGGATTACTGCCATCTCACCTCTGTCTACATGGGTTCGAGTCTAAGATTCGGATAATGTAGTTATGTGAGAAAGCTTGCCAGTAGCTTCTCGTGGGTCGGTGGTTCTTTCCGGGGATTTTCCGGGGTCTTCCTCCACCATTAATACTGGCCGCCATGTATAGCCTATATTGTGCTTAAAAATGGCGTTAAACCATAAAAACAAACAAAACAAAACTGAAAGCGGGTGAGTAAACTACTTAATAAACGACTTGTTATTGTCGCAAGAAAGGTAAAAATCTCGCGTATGCAATTATTTTCAAGAAACGGTACATATGTTTACATCATGGAAAGGTTGAACTGAATTCTCTCTCTCTCTCTCTCTCTCTCTCTCTCTCTCTCTCTCTCTCTCTCTCTCTCTCTCTCTCTCTCTCATGAAGACTAAAACGAACAAACTTAGGCCTACTGATTCGATTCCATACGAAAATGAATTCTCCTGGTTTGATTGACAGTTTTGGAATAAGATCTATTTTGTTTGAGATAAAAGATCGTGCATCCAAAGTAATGTCTTCAATACAAGATTCGTCCATCCCTAGATAAGCATATAACCAATCAATGTATTAAGATACAAAGAAAAGACATTGATTGTAATATTGCTTGATTGATTCATAACCTTTCCTCTTCTTGTGTCTGCGCGTAGCCCGTGTGATCAAACGATAGAATCGACATTTGGATGGCCTCTTTAAATATTCAGGACACAATACAATTATGTACTGAATGATGTATTCTGTAAGAACTATAATGCTTAGATGATATCTATAATATCCAATTTGTAAACCGGTCAATCAGACTAAAACTCTACGTGGTGGAAAATGACTTAAGCAACCGATAAGTTGATAAAATTTACATGATTAGGAAGACATCCAGTCTATATATTTGATGCTCTAATCCTAATGTAATTTCGATTACATAACGTTTGAGATAAGTAATTGGCGAACACCAGTTACTTTAACTATACCACACGCACAAACTGGGAGACGACATTTGTGGCTTCAAGTTCTGATTTTGTGTTCATATGATACTCATTTTTTACTCCCGTGTCATAATCAGTTTCTTGTCAAAGCATGCGCTGCTCCAAAACTAAATCACGATTCATAAGTGGAATTTACTTTAACAAAAGGATAACACATAGGTAGCCTTTTATTGTCAATACGAGTAGACTATATCAAAGCGATGCTGTTTTACAAGCAGCCATGTTCATTTTTCTGAATTACTAGAAGTTTGCGTGAACGAGATTAAACTTACAATTAAAGTTCTTCTTATTGATGTGGATCTGGGAACACAGTGTGTAAAAAAATGCAATCGTGGGGGTAGGGGAGACCCCTCGTATATGTTGGATCCCGTGACCACTGGCTAAAAAAGTGACCTGCTCACACAACCATCTAATCTAAGGCCATCGATGGTTATATATAGATACAGTGTATCTGCTGTTTATGAATCGCTCGTTCTACAGATGTGCATTTACACTTGTTTACTCAATTATATCAGTCACGTAGAGGCACAAGTTGGAGTGGAACAAAACCTGAAATTGAAGAAAAGAGAAAACAATTCAGTACAGTTGAAAACGCCATTCATAATTGTTCTTAATTAAAATCAGCTAATTATGGCTTTGAATTTATACTTTTTCATCTTGAGCTTAAGACTTTGAGTTCATCCAAAATAAACTTATTTGTATTAGTCCATCAATGATTGGCTAATAGTGGGAACTAAGACGTAATTATAAACTGGCTATTAGACAGAACTTAGTCGCAATATCATGATCTAAATAATCTCGTTTTACAGGCCTAGTTTTAAATTCATCAGAGATTATTAGCCTAACACCAAATATTTCAAAAGCTTCAGTCAAGTTTGTTCTTGTTAAAATTTTCACAATAGCTACTATTAGATATTTCCAATAATATTAAACTTTTCAGATGGTGGAAATATAATTAATAGTTAATTTTGGAGTCAAATAATTAGTGTTTTCTTCATTTCCAGTCATATTTCATTATCCTAATAGCTTTTTCCACCGAAATTGATTTATCAACAGAAAGAAATGTTATATTGGATTCAATTTTTGAGAACCAATTTCATCCGATTCTAATAAAACTGTTAGAAAACTGTTTCTCCATTAGACTATTTGCGACCTGTGACGTCAAAAGGTATAATATATTCTGATGGAAAACAAAGTATAGAATATCACTGTGAAAGATAAGTAAGTATTGCACGGTTATGTAAGAGTTCTCATTACCAAGGTTTATCTGTTCCTTTCATTTCCTATTACATGACTTCCTGTGCTAAGATTCTTATCTGGATTAAGTGTAGGGAGGCTTATTACACAGGCTAAATAATATTAGAACCTAGTTCCCAGAAGATGCACGAAGCTTGGGAATGTATCATTGGACATTCCGGCTGACTAATGGGTCTAAATCATTTCTAGTTAGGACCAAGAACCATTTCCTAGCTCTTTTCATACTAGAAAATTAAATGTTCGATTAATAAATTTAAATTTGAAAACTATTTTTTCAAGATATTCTTTACTTGAATCTATTAAAAATAGAAAGCTCATCGATATTGTCAGCCTGCACCTGGTTGGATAATTTGAAAAAGAAGGGATAACTCGCTGCTAGGGGCTGCTATTGTAATACGACCCTTTTTGCATACTGAAGAAAATACAGTATGTTTCAGCTGGGAAAGAAAGAAAAGAAAAACACAAATAATTTAGTTACTTAATTCTCAGAATTCTTGCAGGGGCATTCTACTTTTGTAACTTATTAAAGAAAACACAATTTCTACTTTTACACACGTTTCAAACGGACTTGCGTGATTTGCCATCTTTATTGACTTGCTATTCTCAGTCAAATCAATTGTAACGATGGCTTTGTGGCCTTATTATTCGTAAGCACGCAAATCCACGCGGACATCGAAATGACTAGAATTTGCATGAGCGTCGCTAAATAATGAACGCTAGCATTGCACCAGCTGTGATGGTAATATGGGATAGGTTGAAGCATTTGTACTCACTTTGATGTAGGTAATTTGCTGAGGATTTATTTTTTTAATATGGAATAAAATTTTACAAATGCAAAAACAACATCTATCCACAATTAAAATAAGACATTGTCCATGATATCCACACCGTAAGTCATGTAGAGGTTGTCATTTTTTCGTACTTTGTGATAGCTTGTAAATATAGATTGATTCATTTAAACATACACACGGATCAATAGATCGAATTATATAGATAAGTAGATGCATTGCTGGAAAGGTGGGAGATGGAATGAAAACAACATTCTTTTATTCGAGTAATCTTTATTCGAGTAATCTTTATTCGAGTAATCTTTATTCGAGTAATCTTGTATGTCAATCAGAAAAAATACATTTAGCCTTAAAGCTATCTGGAAATACGTAATCCTGTATAAAATGAATCGTGTCTTAGATTTTCAATTACGGTAAATATAGTATGAAGAATTTATAGAAACGTACAATCTAAATCGTCACAACAATTATTTTGGCAAAAGAATAATCTTAATGTATTTATTCTTCTTTTTATATTTTAATCAATTTATAATAAAGATAATTCGGAATATTAGAGGATTTATAGAGACTTTATGATGTGAGGAAGCATAAAAAGAATGTATTATTTTGGATTAGCTTCTGTTCCATTCTATTAGTGAATCTTCATTTTCAATTTTGAAAACAACATCTTTCTTTATTCTTCTGGAAGATGTGTGTAAGTTGAAAGAAAACTTTAAGATGTTTTTGCAAAAACATATTTTGGTCGACTCGACGATAAAGAATGCAATATTTTGCGTTTCCTTTACAAGACTATGACGAGTTGCCATGGTGAATATTGTATGGAGATTTTAAAAGATATCCTAGCAACTTTTGTATTTTTAATTTCCCGCTAAATTATTAAAGAAGTAAACAAACAAATTCACAGCTAATTAGGTGAAACCGATGTATATTGTTTATGCCTTACAGTTTATATATGTAAAACGTGTGATAAAACATTAACATTAACATTGCGCAATTTGTTTGTGTAGCAACATGTGTGAATAAAGGTTTCCTTTTCTTTTTGTCTAAAACAGAAAATGGACATCGCAGCTTTAAATCTGAATACTTTCTTTCTTCAAGGATGCAGTTGCAATATGGGCTTTCCACTTTTAGCAAATGAGAAACGTCGTAAGAATGTGCAACAATCACATTGGTTGTCATGTTCAGATCAATCTGATTCAAATCGAGATCGCCGACAACACGGAGATCTTAAAAAAAAAACTGATACAAAATCGTGTTCTGCGTACCTTTGGCATTTCATGTTCCCCTAGATAAGTAACCTTTTAGATAAAACGTAGCATTTCGTGTTATAAAGAGTTGCGATTAACAATCTTACCATAGGAGTTTTTTTTTGAAAAATAATGAAGTTTTGTTGTAACATTTTTGTTTCTTTAAACCTGTTAATAAATGTAACACCAATCGATAGACAAAAATAAATGTAACACTAATCGATAAACAAAAAAGATGTAACACCAGTTGATAGATTAAATGTAACACCAATCGATAGACAAAATAACATTCATTACAGGATCGCAGCCATATATGTTGAACGCTAGATCCCAACAGATGTATGCGTGTGACATATGATAGGTAAACGTCTTTGACATTAAAATGTTGATGTAGATTAATTCTACTACTGGGCAAAGAACATTATTTAAAGTGTTGCCAAAATTTGTGGAACACTACAGCTGTTACCCGGTTCTCGAAGAAATATCCAAAGTATCCATTTACTCCATGACAACACACCAGCAATCAAACTTTGACACGGCCTCCATACTGTCCTCAGTGTCCTGACGTAGCTCAGTCTATTTGCGGTTGCATCTCGTTATTATAGATTCGTTGATGGGTTGATGATTTAACAGGTGCCATCCGGCTGGAATATCATTTTCCTTATTCAAACGAAAGATACAAAACGTGAATGCAATGCACTTAGTAATTGGAAAATCGGGTTGCGAAAGTCTGTAGAGGTGAATGGGGAGTAATATGAGTTTCTGTGACTTACTAATTTAAAACTTTGTACAGCTCATTACTTGTCAGAATTTGCTATAATAAAAACCCCGTCTGTTTATCATCCGTCTAGAATAAGTAAGTTTTGGTTTGCTTGTCTATGTGTCCGTTTTGGGATTCTTTATCAATAATATTAGCAATGGTTTTGCATAGACCAGTGTTAGATCATAGAATTATTGTCATTACAGAAACAATAATTATTTGTAAAATAGTCTAGGACAAGTGAAGAAAATATCAACAGTGTAAGCTTTATCAAAAGTAGGTTTATTTGTCTTACTTTGGCATAGTTTCGGTGCCGCTATATATGTACATGATGAAATCCAGTCGTTTTCAAACGCAATCTACAATGCATTATAGGATAGGTTAGCAACCGGATGATGGGAGTGACAGGCTTCTTCCGACACGTAATTCGATTAACCGAGGCCACACTTATTAAGGATAATGTCTGTTCCAAGCTGCATTCAACATCTTAAAGCTCCTACCTCAATCAGAGAATGTTACTAACTTGTTTGTTCCTTTGTTAAGACAATGACATTTTGAAAGAAGTATTATGAAAGATGAAGTATACAAATGCAATATCTTTAGAGGAGTACTTCTGTATTGTTTAGAAAATTGTATTATTTAGTCAGATTGTATAATATCGTTCTGAAAGAACAAAAGAGGGAAATGTATGGAGAAACCAAGTGAAACTGCAATAAAATAACTGGAGATTAAAGTTCTATTTCTGATGACCATTTTAGAATCTTCAATGCGTCTACATAATGTTTCTATATGCGAATGACGAAATTGCAAGATGTTACCTCACTGACTGTACATTTGTCCAAGCGGCCTAGTGGCATAAGGCCTTTGCATGATACTCGCACTCCACACGTCTGTGTTTTCATTCGCTTCCTTCTGACAATAACTTTCACGCTTCTTCTACATGTGTAAGAATAACATCACATAAAAAAAAAAACAAAGATACAATATAATAGTGTTATCTTTATAGAAGTGATGTGAAAAAATAAATACAAGTATTGAAAAACACTCTTGAAATACAAATTATTTCTGAACACTAAAAGTGATTCTACAAGAATTATTGCTAAAATAAAAATAAAAACGTTTATTGATCACAAACCATATTTTAAAAAAATAAACACAATAAGATAACAAGGATGTGGGTCAATATCCCATACAATTCTAAACAAGTTATCTTTGTAGAACCTTCTAAGATTGAAAGGCTTTGTAAACATGTTTGCAAATATTATCTTATAGTTCAATCCGCAATCATTAACAAAAGTTAGCTATGTAATTACTTGTTTTGCAAGTGACGCTTACCATATTCAATCATGGAAAAAAGTTAAACACATACTATAGATATACATAACACGACCTACATGTGTTTCTGTCCCAGTAGACACGGGCAGGGTATAGAGGTTTACCGTTAAGCAGGCATGCGCGGTTTATATGTGTTTGTCATATAAGTACCATACATCCAAAACATTTTTCAAAAGTTTTCGTATAAAAAGAGTCACGGATAGAGGTTATGTTTGATATGCGTCCTGATATTCCCGTATATATCTGTAATGTTTCTTTCTCTAACAAAGCTAAACGTTCTAGGTAATATGTAAAGTATTGTAAACATTAATATGTATATGATACATTTTACTTGGTTGATTAGCCAGAAAAATATAAACAAGAGAGAAATTAAATCATCAATAATGACGGCACAATACCCTTGTATATACGACATGTCAGGGCTTAAACTTAAGTAACATGACAAGACAAACTCATCAACCATACAAGTTTCCAAAATATAAATTTATTTAAATAAAATATAGAATGAAGCAAAGTGACAAACATTTTTTAAAAATTCGAGTGCATGAACTCGTACAATGTAATAATAATAATAATAATAATAATAATAATAATAATAATAATAATAATAATAATAATAAAGTACTATCAAAATTTCTCACTAATCTTTAAACTGTTCTTAGGTATGCCTGACGAAGCTTCTATATTGCTTGTATTACCGTTATAACATCAATGAATTTAACCAAATATGTGTACTTTAGTGTAATCTCATGAACGTAGACAGTCACTGAAGTCGTGATAAGCTTCACATCATCCAATAAAGACAGATATTCAAATTCTTGAATACATTCGCATAATTCTATTAATTACAGACTGTTTGAAACTGAGCTTATCTGCTCTGCTATATCCAACCACATGTAAATCACCAATTTCTCTCTGACTATTAATAACAATTTGTGTACCTGAAAAAATAAACATTGTATGTGTATCTTCAAGTAATTAACAGTGTCATTTGCAATTAAAATAAATAGATCTGATTCACTATAATTTTTCGAACAATTAAATTTTATCATTTCAGCGTTACTCAAACAGTCATAAAAAAAACATTCATCTTTTGACCTTCAAATCGAATCGAAACAATCGAACTCTAGGGGTACATGATATACTTACAAGTGGAATATGAATTCCTTGCTTATTTGCCTAACCCACAATCTATACTCGCTACCATTCTTGACCATCTTAATTGGTGATTTCACATTAGTTTGACATTGTCATGAATGGAACTCCTACTAAAGAGTATACATGCACCTTTACGATTGTACCTACCATTGAATTATTGGATATAAAATATAAGTTCATAGTCTAAAAAGATTTAAACAAAAATTATATTATAAATTCAAAAGATAATAAATAGTTCTTTAACAAAAGTTTGGAAGTTTTGCTATTCAGAGAGATATTCCATCCAATGTGATTTATAAGATTTTAGTATATATAAAAATCACGATGCTGACAAATCTAAACTAATACAGTATGCTTTTTTTCTATAGATTCAACTCATTAGGCAATTTTCTGTGACAATGTCAACATTTCCAATCAGTATTTTTTTTTTTAATTATTGAACACAAGGTATCAGGATTTTACATATTCCCCTACATCACCACCTGACCTGGCATATGGGACATGATCTTAAATTCTTTTGTGTCCT
Source organism: Unio delphinus (assembly GCA_029339505.1). Classification (NCBI taxonomy): domain Eukaryota; kingdom Metazoa; phylum Mollusca; class Bivalvia; order Unionida; family Unionidae; genus Unio; species Unio delphinus. The sequence continues at coordinate 1,647,448 of JAQISU010000311.1, read as the reverse complement.
GATCTCTACATGTGTTCCCTACACAACACGCACACACATACACACACAGACACTTACTTACAATCACAATTATTGTACATAAAGTCATACTCGCATACAAACCCCAAGATGTTTGAAATTGCATTTAAAAAATAATAATTTTTAAAAAGATATATAAATTTTAAAAATAATAATAATAATAATAATAATAATAATAATAATAATAATAATAATAATAATAATTCATATACCAAAAGTGGATAATAGGGTCCACTTTCTTTTAAACTCGTCACTTTTATTATTCACTTTGGCGACATATTTTTCCAGCGTTTTATATGAAAAAACACATTTTTTATAATAGGCAAGATTTGGGCTTTTTGATGCACAATGTGATTTGTATAAAACATATTTTGCAAGCAAAATTAGGATGTTAATCAGATCATCAAAGTTGTTATTTCCTATAAAGACATCTTTTCGTGTAATTCTAAACTTTGGGTCATAAGTTTGGATCCATTCTACCAACAGTTTCCAAAAGTTTTCAGTAACTAAACAGTCATAAAATAAATGCTCAATTTCTTCTATTCCCTCATTACAAAAGGTACATTTATCATTATCACTTAAATTAATCTTTTTTAGAAACTGGTTTGTGGCAATATTTCTGAGGAGAAATCTAAAGTTAAAGCTAATCAGTTTTGTGTCTTTTGTACAAAATCTAGCCGAAACAAAAGAGTTGGTCCATTCATTTCTATCAGTATTTTAATATCAGCTGTTTTTACATGGTATTGTTTTGGGTTTAGCGCATGATAACTTAAAGACGGCAGTCAGAATAACTGGTGAAAGAAGATTCCGGGGAAACCACAGTAAGAAACACCTTCCCACGGGATGCTCCTGGCAAAGTTCAAGGTTTCTTTATCATCATAATCGTATTCTTAATAAGCTGGAGTGAATAACAGCTTATGGTAACAATCCTTTAATGCAGACTGAGGTAATTAGATGAAATAAATACGTCAGTTAAGATTAATATTTTTTAATGTTTTTTATATAAAAAGGACAGTTTGGCTGGTAATATCCACAACATTTATACAGTATTCACTTGCAGTTGGATATAACACAACATTTAATTTCGACAATTATGCAATGACATATTTAACGTTTTGCTAACAACGTTAAATTGGATAGTTCAAATGTGTTGAGATATTTTAATTAATGATAATGTGAAGTTTAAATTAAAACATAGACGAGAAATGTCAGTGAGATTTTTATTTGCTAATAATTTTACTGCTTTCAGATTTTTGTAGAATTGCTTCATTTTTGTGTTCATTTTATATGTTCAATTGGTTATCATTTGATAAAGTCTTACAAGGTAATATCACTTACAGAAGCTGTAATTTTCAAGTAGTAAATGTTATAATGATTATTTTACTGTTTTCGTTTAGAATTATTGTATTGCAATACAACTAATTATTATCTTATTAATTTCCATTTTCTTACTTTATTTACTGAACAGATTTGTATGGTTTAGTACAAGTTTGAATAATTTGTTTTCATAATGTAATTGTATATGTTCTAATTTAGAACATTCTGATATCTCGATACTGTAGCCATGGACATTTTCTTTATTTCATCGAGCCTTACTATTGCATTTGATCTCTATACATGCTTTTTTCTTCAAGTGCGCTAGTACACAAAGGGAAATGTTGGCCAAGACAGCACAAAAAGAAAAAAAAAGAAAATCCATCTAGTATGACTTCCAAGTGAATGCAATACTATTCCATCAACTGAAAGAATTTTCATATTTTGGAGCAATAAATGCTGTTCAAACAAAAAACTGAAATGATTATCTTTTCAACGGAACATTTAAGTCTCGAGAGATCGATGATGAATATATGTACTACATTCAATTATTATTTAAATATTTTTGTCTCGGTTTTATTCAGATAAATATGCGAAAAAGCGACCGAATATAATAGATATTATGATAAAACTACTCACTGTATATATGGTTCTCAGTTAAATAATTAGAGACACCTATCAGTTTATGGCATTTTTTATGGATACCTTCTTAAATAAATAAAAATATTTTAAAACTACTTATTGTATATGAATACATTTCTTTCTAAACCGTATTGTGAAATTTAACCTATATGTAACTCGATAAATTTTTATGTCAGCGTCATTAAATGTAGCTACAAATACCTGATTCGTTTCACGCTAAGCATTTAAAACGATTTTAAATACTTTTACCTGTGTTCAACGAACTTATAAACCCGATATCGTCATTAACTTAACTTAATATTGCTTTAAAGAGAATTTGCGAAGGGTATATATGTGTGTGTGTGTGTGTGTGTGTGTGTGTGTGTGAGAGAGAGAGAGAGAGAGAGAGAGAGAGAGAGAGAGAGAGAGAGAGAGAGAGAAAGAGAGAGAGAGAGAGAGAGAGAGAGAGAGAGAGAGAGAGAGAGAGAATCCCCCTAATTAACGAAATGGATCTACACGACATCACGCTGTATGCAATGTAATTTTATTCTGAGCATACACACACTGAGAGGTTTACAAGCGCCATGATATTTTCCTACAGAATATTTTTTTACAGTGAACATAACTGAAACAAAAGTGAAATTAAGATTCCATTGAAACTATATTCTTAATTCTTATTGAAAGGAAGTTCGGACGTTTGTAGCTGATACAACGAATTACATGAAATGTCTACTTTTATCTTCAGGTCTATACTGGTAAATTCTGCTGGGTTGCATTTGGAAATGCCAGCCTCAGAACCTTCAAGGGGACCGATGTGTTTTAAGAAAGTAAGTCAAATTATTTTGTGTATGTACTACGAGGTCGCCAATTTCTTTTTATCGCTGTTACTCTCTGTATTCCTGTGTCTCACTGTCTCTGTCTGTCTGTCTGTGTCTGTGTCTCTATCTCTCTCTCACACACACGCGCACAAATACACACACACACACACACACACACACACACACACACACACACACATAATTGCTGTTTTCCCACGAGATAGACAAGGCATATGCTGTTTAAATAGATAAAAAAAACACTGCATTTGTTAAAAAATGCAAGAGATGAGAAAAAAAGCTGGTTAAATTATGTATATTATTTAAAGGCTTGTAGATCTTTAAAGGTTTAAGTTTTAAGGCTTTATTTTTAACAAGTGGAGGGAGTGCTGCATCTTTGACATGGCAACTTTGAAAAATAATAAATCCAACACACACACATATAACAAATCTTCTTTCATGAGAACTAATGCCTATTTTTAATTCAGTATGACCAGTTGTTTAAGGCATGTTTTGTTTGATATGTTTGGGATCATTGTATTGCTATTATTATTCTTGTTATTTTCGTTCTTTGTAAGTATCTTGCATGCGCCCTATTATATTTTAGCAATTTATTATTCATCCCATTGCTTCATATAAACCAGTTTTTCTTAGACGTACGAAATGTGGCTTATGATATCTCTGTGAAATGGACTTAAGAAATTAAGAAATATCATAAGATTTTTTTACGTTTAAAACTTACAAAGATTCTGTGCATAAACGTAAACTGAGTCGCGAAATGGGGCCCATGAGTCTGTAAACTCAACCCACTCAGCGCAATCCCCTACATCAGCATTCTGTTTGCAAAATAGCGAATACAAGACAAAACATTTATATCCATTGTTTATATTGTAATTTCTGCCGTAATTTGATTATCTTTTCATACAGATATTTCTAACTTAACAAAGCAAATTTGTCTGTCAGTGGTTAGCGAACTTTAACGGCATAGTAATGTGGTAATACTTCTGGTTTGGGAAAGTTTTGCAACTTTGAAGTATTTTGTTGCAAAGATAATTCGAATAAACGTTTTGTATTACAATAAAGCTTGAAACCTAAGTACAAAAGTAGTGCGTAAGAAATACGATTGGCAAGGCAACAACTGACAATATATGATGTATCCTTTCATTAACTTATCTGCACGCTCGTTGCATTTGATTACTATCTGCATATAATGCAATTTGCTTTTAGAAGTGCACACAGCCGTGCACAGGGTTGTCAGTGCTCCTTCACAGACATTTAGGGCAACACGAGGAAACGAACTTATCCTGCCCCAGCGCTAAAATAGTGACTACATTTATACACTGTATTTTATTGCGACACATGAATGTATGATACCTCGCAATAATGTTCTTAATAAGGGTGTATATTTCCTATTTCAAAAGAATAACAGGTGCGAAAGTCATTAAGACTCATTTATTTGTGAGGTTATTTCCAAACGTATAAACGTAATGCCTAATTGTATCATTGTACAAACAAGCATTAGTAAGTGAACCTTGCTATTTAATGAAGCGATTTCTGGGAAGATGCATTTTATCAAGTGAACCCTGCAGTTGATGCCATAGTATGCCTCAAAAAGAATGGAATACTGTATAAATCAAAGTCTGCTTATCTGCAAGCATCATTTATGGGCTTTTTCCTTGTGCCAAATGTGATAATGAGACACAATGTTTACATAACCTCTAGAGTTAAGAAACAGACAATTTGTCGTCCAGCCTTGATGTTTACAGACCAGATGGTGTTAATAAACAATATATTTTGTTGCCCTTTAGTTAATATTTACACAACTACAATTGTTAATAAACAAGACAGTTTAGTTTCCTGTCTTTATTGTTGACACAACCTCTGGTGTTAATGAACAAGACACTACCTTTGTCCTGCCGTTACTGTTTTGAGAACATTTTATGTTAATGAACAAAACAGTGTTTACCCTTTCTTTACTGTTTACAGAGAAACTAGTTCAAAATGAACAAGACAGTGTGTTGTTCTTTCTTTATTGATTACAGAGGAACTAGTTAAAAATGAACAAGACAGCATGATGTCCTTTCTTTTCTGTATACAGAGCAATTAGTTAAAAATCAACAAGACAGTGTGTTGTCCTTTCCATATTGTTTACAGAGCATCTAGTTAAAAATGAACCGGACAGTGTGTTGTCCTTTCTTGTTTACATACCAACTAGTTAAAAATGAACAAGACAGTGTATTGCACATCTTCTATTGCATACAAAATTATTTGTGTTAATGAACAAGACAGTGTGGTGTTTTTTTTGTCCGTTCTTTATTGTTTACAGAGCAACTAGTTAAAAATGAACAAGACAGTGTGCCATCCTTTCTTTATTGTTTAAAATCATCTAGTTAAAAATGAACAAGACAGTGTGTTGCACATCCTCCAGTGCTTACAGAAATATTCGTTTTAATGAACAAGACAGTTTGTTGTCATGCATTTGATGTTTACAAAACAACTAGTGTTCACGAACATTGACATGATGACATCTGGCAAGAACAGTTGGTGCTACAAGGATCAAGCTTGTGGCAGGTATGACCTTTAATCCCGTCTATTTACATAACGTTTACATGACACACCAGCATAAATTGTATTCATCCTAGTCAAACATCTGATTAAACTTGAATTCGAACTCTTGAATATTGTATTTAAAAAAATATCCGAACATATTTATTGACTGATAAAAGATATTTAACCATAAAAGTGTAATATGCAGTGTGTTTTATAGTGCCAAAATATCTGCCGATTTACTGAAAATGCATGCTGGTTTGTTTGGTTTGTTTTTGCATTTGAAATTGAGCTTTTCCATAATTTCAGCAGCTCAGTAGACATAATGTTTGCCGGTGTTCACCCGGTTACGGCTGCTGGAGATATGAACTTCTAGTGTGACTGAACATAACACCACTGTATGTACTGCAAGAGTTTATTGCAGGCGCTGCAATGAACAACTTTTGTTTGATATAGGTCTAAGGCCTGAAATATGAGTTCTAGGATGCAGATACATATTTATATCATTAACCTGTTCACTTTACCTTTATAACAGAGTAACCTGTATAACTGACACGAGTTGACATCTCACTGGCCAAAGCCGGTAAATCAGTCCCACAGCAGTAAGGTATTTACTGGCGGTTTGGGGTATGATATCCCCTATTAATTCAAACCTAAAAAGTCATAAAGACAATCTTGTCTGCACACACATGTGTATATTTTATACACTTGCAAGTATTTATCATATATATCGAGCTTATGTCTGCTGAATTGTTCTTTTTGCGATATGTATAAAACATTGTAGGAATAAAATCTTTTGATTGTTGAGTAGTGAAACCGCTTGGAATAGCATATCTCTCTGTCATGCTGCTATTTTGAATTTCTCGCTAGATATTGCTATTGCCAAATACAAGTATTTGTCTGTGTTGTATATAGGTATGTTCCAGAAAAATTTGCTTGCAGCAACATTGCATATTTTAATATACAGTTGACATCAGACCAACGTATCTTGCACCCGTATCAACACTGATTTGGGTATTGATTTATCGGAATAACACAAAGATGGCCTTGGCATTAAATACCGTGCCTACTTCTATATCAGCCATCCACTCTCTAAGAGCATATTAGGGTATGTGTTGATGGTCATGTAATGTACCAATAATGTACTGAAGAAATACAGTGGAGAGTGCAGCACGAATTAAACTGTTCGATTTTGTAACAATTTAGAATTAAAAAATAACAAAATTTATATAAAATTGTTAAATTGTGTGACATGCTTTTGCGTTGTAATAACTTACATTATTTGTTGAGTTTGCGATATTTTAACTATCCATATCCGTTTGTTATCTGTCAAGGTATTTCATTCTAACTTCAAAACCACTTCAATGTTAAAATGAAATTGAAGTTTTACATATTGCATTTAAAAAAATCTTAACTTTTTTATTTTCTTAGCACCCTGGTGTACATTGCTTAATGAAGCTGAGTGCAAATTCAAATCTTTTCTCGATATGTTAGGAATATGTAATGAGATATGTATGTATGTATGTATGTATGTATGTATGTATGTATGTATGTATGTATGTATGTATGTATGTATGTATGTATGTATGTATGTATGCATGCATGCATGCATGCATGCATGCACGCACGCACGCACGCACGCACGTACGTACGTATGTATGTATGCATAGATGATTGGTATGCTGCGAAAGCTCCGAGTATAGACATAAAAACCAGACAAAAATAACAAACAGAAAAAACCAGTTCCAATTGAAAGTCCTCGTTTTTCTATATTGACTGTACTCGTATACAAAATCTTAAAAATCTCGGGCAGAACATGATCACTTATATATATATATATATATATATATATATATATATATATATATATATATATATATATATATATATATATATATATATATATTGTTACGGTTATTGGATTTAACTTATTTATTTTTTATTGTTAAATCCAAATTTGTCATTTAGGGTTTAATATTTATTCATTAATTGAGAGATTTGTTTCTAGAAAATTCAGGTTGACCTAGATTCTAGTTGTAAACAGGCTGACCTTGGCTTGGTTACCTCTTTATCTGACCCTGCTTTGGACATTGTCAACAAGCATCTAAAACTATTGGTTAATTTCAAGGACAACTTTTTATTTTTAGTAATTAGTGGCTGATTTTTCTTCTGGTTCATTCTTTCAGTATGTGACTTGGAGAAGGTAGCTTCTTTCTATGACCTTCCAGAATCACATGATTCCTTTTTGTTTACGAGGGAATTACATATATATAGCTGTGTTTTGGAGGCTAACATTAGTAGAATTTTGGGCTTTAAAATGAACAGTTGTGTATTCATGTTTGAGTTTTAATTTTTATTATCTTGTTCTGGACTTTGTGTCAATTCCTTGAAGAAAGAGGATTTATTATCTATTTGAAGGAGAAAACATGTGCTCATAATTCATGTGGATGATAAATTAAACAAGAACTGCATCACGTGACATTGTCAGCCATTTTGGATTACATCGTCAAGATTCGAACCTGGAACTATTAGAACATTTATTTATCAGGACTCTTACAATTCTATTAGTGGATTATTTTTGTGAATTCTATATTGGATTAAGGTTGGATTTGATTCTCTAAAACTGTAAGTTTATTTATTTTATGAAAATAATTGTACTTAATAAAATCATTGTTAAAGTTATACAAGCTTGTTAGTTTTCACTCTTTCTGTGTTGCTGCTTATTCGAGCCTAAGCACGTAACAATATATATATATATATATATATATATATATATATATATATATATATATATATATATATATATATATATATATATATATATATATATATATATATATTACTGTTTCTGTCCATTTCTATTTACGTGGGATAATTACACAGCAAAGACTACTTTTGTTATGTAAAATTATATATATATATATATATATATATATATATATATATATATATATATATATATATATATATATATATATATCTAAATCATAAGGCGAAAAAACTGGCTTTTCAAGTGCAAACACAAAGGTCTTTCTGTTTTGCTTGTTTATCTTAGGTTACAATTCGAAGACTGGTTAACATCATTATAAATCATTCAGGTTAACATCTAAAAATAATGTAAATAAGCAAAGTTAAAACCTGCGATCACTGTTTTAGTTCTTTCTTACATTTGGCATTTATAAACATTGGGGAAAAAGTGTTTAAGTAACGGATATTTCATTAATTTATTTGATTACATTATGCGTTTTGATTGCGAGCATTTTTACGCCCATTTGTAATAATTGTTGCCATTAGCAACTTTGTCAGAATCTTGGTTGTAGCACAGCATTCTTTTGTCCCTATCTCACTATTCCTGATAATGATATCCAATCCTTTCCAAGAGGATGGTAACTTGAGGTCAGTTTGATTTAATATTTGGCTTTAGTTTCAGTCACTCTGTAGAAACATTATGTTAGTTTCTCTCTTGTCATGGTTATTAGCAATCATTTATAATTTTCCTTTTCCTTATAACACTTTAGAATCCCAAAATAAGACATACGTGCACAGCAGTCAAAAGCTGGGAGACACTTCCGTGTAGTATATCTGAGTTGTAGTGAGGTTCATTATTTGGAAAAGCCACCAACTGATAAAGAAAGAGGCCTGTAAAATAAACATTTTCATTTTAAAGGTCAACACAATGATAGTTTAGTTCACTCTTTATCGTCTTGCTGTGTTACCTCGTGATATAATGAAAGTTACTGTGCATTTTCTTTAATATCATAGAAACGTATTCCGTGCATAATTTCCATTAAATCAAAAATAGTTGCAAATACATGTAATTAAATGTTGTCCCAGTCATAATTTAATTTTGTTTTGTTTCAGCGATTGTGGTTGTTTCTTCATGAGAGGATTATGTTCATTCGTTTTCAAATTTACCGATATAAGTTACGAATCAAACAAAATGCCTAGAAAGAATACCCATTTCAGTAAGCGTATTTTAAGATTTTATTGAGTTGAAAGGGAGACCGAGAAAAGTATTAAGGGAAGGTTTTACACTCGTATTTTAACTGAAAGCAATGCTCATGAGATTAGTATAGAAACAATAAAACGCGATGTTATTTGAATCACGCAAATAACACGAACGTCGAGATAAAATTTATCACTTTTGCATTTATCTCGAAAGGAAAAAAGTGTCCTAATTAAGTATATTAGGCCAATATAAAACTTTGATTTGTATTCTACCGGTATTTTACCGTTCTCCAGATTTTGTAAATGCGTCGACCTGTTTCTGTCCACTTCAATGTACGTGAGATAATTACACAGTAAGGTCTCTTTTTGTTAACTAAATACTTGAACCACGTATCTGTCTACGTTGTTGTTGTTGTTGTTTTCAAAGCAATCACTAAATATTTTAATACGTTCTTCATATACAAGCAATATTATTGAATAAAAGGTAAGTAGATTTAGGATAATCAGCAGATTTAATAAAACACACAAACATTTTTAGATGCGCAGTAGTTTGAATATTCTGCCCGTTTAGCATTAGATAACAATCATTACTGGAGAGATTAATCGGTAATAGAAGAGAATGTAGGTCGTCAGACAAAACAAAATACTCGTGGTATCAGGCGTGATAACAAAACTCAAATATCTCTCTATCCAGGGCATATATTCTTGTATTCATAAGGGCGGAACAATTCGATCACTGGGTCGCCGATCCTACATTTTAGGGTACGCTTATATACTTTCTACCCTATGAACGAAGTCAAAAACTGGGGTATGATATTTATTTTTGTCAGTTGTACAATACATTCCATTGCATTGGTTTGTTGATTGGACAATTTAAATTGACACCCATCCAATTTCATACTAAATGTATACCATCTGTAATGAATTTGGTCGAAGCATGTTTTTCATCTTGAAAAAGATGTCCAATTAGTTAAAGTTTTGAATGCGTAAGAAAAGTATATGTATTTATGAACGACATCTGTTTAGTTTTAAAGTACATGTAAGGAGACTTTCTCGGTTTTAATAGTGCAAACAAAGGTTGGAAAGCTAGCCAATGAGTTACTAATAATTGTCACCCTAAATATCTGACAATATAGTTTGCAACAGCGACCATTACTGTTTGGATATTGTTCATTAATATAACAGCAAGTAACAACGGAGCATTTCAATCTTCGCATCAAAGTTAGTTGGTGCCAGAACCTGTTTCATCTTAAACGAAAATGCATCTAGAAATAATGAATTGTCCAGCTTCCTACGGACACAGGACAGTCGCAAAATATTGATGGTCTGGAGGAAGTATCCACCACGTATAAATAATACTATGTCATTCTTCATCATTTACGTAGGTCCTACGTTATTGTTGTTGTTGTTTTAAAAGCAAGCACTAAACAAATAATACTTTTGTTTATTATACAAACAATATTATTGAATAAAAGGTAAGTCGATTTAGGATAATCAGCAGAATTAATAAAACACACAAACATTTTTAATATGCGCAGTAGTTTGAACATTCTGTCCGTTAAGCATTAGATAACATTCATTACTGGAGAGATTAATCGGTAATAGGGAGAGGAATGTAAGTCGTCAGACAAAACAAAATACTCGCGGTATCAGGCGTGATAACAAAACTCAAATATCTCTTTATCCCGAGCATGTATTCTTATATTCAGAATAGCGGAACAATTCGATCACTGGGTCGCCGATCCTATATTTGCAGTACGCTTATATGACATAACGTATTTTATACCCAAAGGACGAAGTCAAAAACTGGGGTATGATATTTATTTTTGTCAGGTGTACAATACATTCCACTGCATTGGCTTGTTGGTTGGAAAATTTAAATTGACACCCATCCAATTTCATACTAAATGTAATGAATTTGGTCGAAGCATGTTTTTCATCTTGAAAAAGATGTCCAATTAGTTAAAGTTTTGGATGAAACGTATATGTATTTTTGAACTACACCTGCTTGGTTTCAAAATACATGTAAAGCAGACTTTCTCGGTTTGAATAGTGCAAAGGTTGGGAAGTTAGCTAATGCTTTACGAATAATTGTCATCCGAAATACCTGACAATATAGTTTGCAACAGCGGTCATTGCTTGGATATTGTTCATTAATATGGCAGCAGGTAACAACGGAGCATTTCAATATTCGCATCAAAGTTAGGTGGTGCCAGAACCTGTTTCATCTTTAAAAGAAAATGCAGCTAGAAAAGAATTAATTGTCCAGCTTCACATGGACACAAGTCAGTTGCGAAAATATTGATATTTTGTGCATCCATCTGATTTGTATGGTCTGGAGGAAGTATCCACCACGTATAAAAAATGCTATGTCATTCTTCATCATTTACGTAGGTCCTAATATACATCAAATTAAAGGTTTATTGACAATTGACAGGTCGTTCTTGTTAAGCTCATATAGTAAAGCATAGGATTTTGTTGTCTTCGTTTTCTCGCATAAGTAAGTGTACAAGAATTTGTACATATAGAACTGAATAAACTGCCTATGTAAGTTCTCTTCCGTTACAACAAGCTATGGAGTTTTGCATCAAAGCAGGCCTGTAATGTTGACAGTGGTGGTGGTAGTTCGTGGTTTTATAATCGATATTTGTCGGTCTTATCTGATAAAGGCGACGGCAAAGTAAGTAACGGCAAAGTAAGTCAAGAAACACGACCTTTGTCTTTGTTATTCTGACGATGTTTGGTGCACTTGTCCGTAAGAACGACTTGTATCGTGTTACTCTAAGATCGCAGGTGCTAAATAAAATTTCCATTACTTACATTGCTCCATTATTCCTTAAAATAAATCCATTTTTCTCACACAAACAGAAAGTATTGCAGAACTGACCACATTTTCATCGGTCTCAAAATATTGATATGATACGTGTAACTGAAGTTATGTAACGTGTCTAAATTTAGTTTGTTTTTTACAGACAAGGATGTTCTTGCATTAACAACAGCGCAGAATTTACAATCACACTGAAAGCTTCAGTGACGTCTAGGTCTAATGTCCGTAATTTATTAGACTGCTACTACACAACATATATAAATTCCGATCGTCATAACATTAACATTTTCCAACCATATTTTATCATATTTTCAGTATGCGCTATTAAAAAAGTAATATTATTGCACACTGAGTAAATGTCTACACAAATATTTAGATTATATATGATATGATATAATGTAGTGCGTGGCGATATTACAGTTAACCTAGGATCACGTGGGTAACTCCAATCTTCAATGCACTGTTTATCTGCATTCTAGATTTCATGCCAATTTGAACCCCCGAAGGAAGCCCAGGTGCTCAAGCGTGAATGGCTAATTTTACTGGACGAATTCAGCATTCACCAGTACCCAGTCGTTATCGTCGATATCAGTCAGCATAATGAGGGAATGCCAAGAAAAAGTGTGTTAATTGTTCAGTTCTGGTTGCCCACCCACCCATCTAATCCAGAAATTTGAAAACGTTCAAAAAAGCTGCTTGGATCATCCTTAGAGTATTACGAACAGAGCACACATTCCCGCTGCTCTGTACCCTACATTGGCTATCAATTGGTACCAGAATCAAACACAAAATGTGCTCTCTGTGTTACATTTCACTGACGGATTCCAGTCCAACATACTTATCTGGCCTCACCCAATGGAAACACCAGCAAGACAGTTACGCTCCTCTTCTGATAATCGTATACTGAGTATTCCCCCTATGAAAACGAAATCATATGGACAACGTTCTCTTGCATACCAGGGCCAAGCAACGTGGAACGAATTGCCCATTCAATATATATCATTAAATATGTAAAGCGCTTAGAGCTTCTAAAGATTAGGCGCTATACAAAGTCCTCATTATTATTATTATTATTATTATTATTATTATTATTATTATTATTATTATTATTATAAGGATGTTTTTCGTCATCCGTCAGGCGTAGGAATCTGTTTCTGTGTTGTCGATGGTTACCAGGACAAATATCACCATCTTAGAGCCACATGCAGTAGAGGATTGTTCAATAAGGCCTGTATAGTTTGCATTTGTGCAAGCATTAATATATGAAATTATATCGTGTATTTTGCTATAGCGATTCACAGAACGCACACCTGCAAATTACAGCCAAACCCCTACGTATTTGTACGGTTTGGTGTTTCGTTCCAGACCAAATTGTGATTAATTTAACCACAGACAGCGAGATGAAGTTTTGACAAAATCAACTCAACTATGTTTTCTCGTGTGCGAACGTCGATTGTGTCGTCAGTGACTACAACCACTGTTACCCGTCTGGACAGAGCTACCACATATGATTTGTGCGAAGCTGTTAAAAGTTCGACGTCGCCTACGAGGTGAAAAATGTTCTCATTTAGACGCGATGCTTACGTCAAGGCCAAACAGGCTGGAGCATAGTTGAAAACAGCATCAACATGGTTTTCCATGAGCACTTTCCATAAAACTCAAACTGGCGGAAGCACAAATGCAACGCGGAATAAAGGTGTAGTGCTAACATTGCGATCGTTGATAACTTCCAGCCACGCAGCGCCAAGATTTTGGACCGTATCAGCAGCATACTTCTGTGCAAACTGACCGAATAGGCATTTAAGTACCATTTCGATTTTATCGATATCATCTGGCCTGTTATATACCTGAATAATTCTTAGGACAGGAATTTTACATTGATAGTTCGCTTGTCAGCTCTGATGGGTAAAATCTAAATTATCTGGTTTCTCTACTCCAATACTGCACCTTTCCGACATAAAGAAATAGTCCTCTCTAACTTTACTTATGCTATATACCACTACGGCTTATGTGTGTGGTTCATAACACATAACTACAATGCTGTAATTCTTGACATTTGTGTGGCATGTATATTGCAACTGGAAGCCATTTCTGCCTTTAGATAACCACGAGTGACTTAGAAAAGTATCCAGTCATTCGGATCTCTTTTCTAAACATTAGCAACCACCTTTGTGGTGACCTTTGAATTAAGTAAGGTATAAGATTTCATTTGATTGGCTAGTAAACATAGCGATTATGGTAATAGCATAGGACACCAAACATGATCCCTATGTGGTCGCTCTCAGATCTTCACGTAGGACTGTGGACTGTGGTGATCTGATCTTTATCAGACCGAGCAATGTGTAGTTGTTTAACCGTACTCCATCCGAACGGCTCTTTGGACAACAGTACGACCATAAGATAGCTTTCCGAGCATGCAGAGAGAGAGAGAGAGAGAGAGAGAGAGACAGAGAGACAGAGAGAGAAGTAGTAGTAGTAGTACCTTCCATTAAGTGATATAATTATAACCACGATGAGGGTCAATCATTAATTTCTTAATTTATTCTAAGCTGTTAAAAATATACGGTCTACTACTAAATGTATAATAAAAGCATGGCAAATATCAGACAGATCAGCCTTTTCCATGGAAGAATACCAATGTTCTAGTCTCAGATTAAAATAAACATGTTTACTTCCATTGAAAATGATCCTAATATTTCATTTATTCTCACCCAAAAATATGAGCTATTTTATATGTTGTTTACAAGATACATGTCACTAGTCGGGTACATAGTAAACATGACTTTGTGCGAGGTGAAGTGCCAATAACAAATATACTTAACATATAATCAATCAACAAAGCCAACAAATGAACATATAGTGCATATTAGAGAGTGGATCATCCACTAAGTCTTCGTTACTAAACTCCTGACGCAAAACTGTTTGATGCCGTTCTATTGATGGAGAATTATTTTAATTGCTAACATTATCTTTCAATGTGATTTTATTTACAGATAAATATATTTCGAATACGTAATACTGTGTCCAGTCAAAGGTTTAATGGACTATGACTTTGTTTTGTCGACGTACAATATGTCATCGGCAATGTGAATCTGGTATCAATAGATAGTTATATCTGCAATCGATCTTATATGAATCTTAGATAATTGCTTTACATCAAGCGTTAAGGGTACTTTAAGCTGATTCAGTTGTACATATTACTATTTGAGTTCACTTGATGCATAGCATTTTCTTCAAATTGCAACATGAGAGACCTTAAATGACTAAGATAACATTCATTAAAACGGTGTGTTAACATTGTTCTTCTCATTCTTCACACACATTATGGATATGACGCCAGAAAACCATCTGGACACTTCACTTCACTCAAAATTGACGCAGATAACCGATTTCATCGTAACAGAAAGATCCCAAAGTTATGCATAACAGGGCGATCTACAAGACTGCTGAATTTGTTTTTAAAGGAATTGATCAAAAACGTTTATGATGTTTGTCTAAAATCAGTCATAATAATACACGTGCTATGAAACGATTTCCGTGTTAATATTCTTAATACGGGAAACGTAAAAGTAAAGTATCTTCCAATTAAGAACTTGTACCCAGTCCTGAAGAAAAAGTAATCATAAGATCCCGTATTTGTTATTAAACGTCGCTTCTATTAAAATCGTTTTTATTTTATTCGTTTGAGTAGCAGCAGTAGTAGTAGCAGCAGCAGTGGTAAAGGTAAAATTACCATCATCTTCGTCGTCGTCGCCGCTGTCATCATCATCATTACAGTAAAACTAATCATTTTATCTGGTATAATGGCATAAGAGAATGATAGGAGACATGGAACTTTCAGACTGTCCTAATCTATCTCACTGAACTATTAATTAGCGTCAGAATCATTGATATAGGAAGAGACGATGTAAAGCAATGGGAATTACCTAATTAAATAAATTTCGAGAAATATTGACAACATCATAATGTCTATAAAATAAGATTAAACTGCGTGCACTAAGCAACTGCCTTGTATAATTATCTCAACAAATATACAATTTAAGCAAGTAATCTTCGGTTTCCTGTATTCCCATAATATGTGGAGTCTCAATGTATTGTTTATGACAGCTCAAAACCAATGACATCGAGCTCATCTAGATGAAGCAACGAGAGCATGTAAAGATAAATAAAAGCCCTTGAGCACTGAATTAATAAATTATACTTTCAAGCAATGCATGGTTTTTCTAAGCCGATAAGGAAAAACGGGAATTCGTTAATAACGTTGTGTTTATGATCCTTACGGGTCATTTATTGATTAGCCAGTCCTTATGGATTATTGATTGATTAGCCAGTCCATACGGATTATTGATTAGCCAGTCCTTATGGATTATTGATTGATTAGCCAGTAATTATGGATTTTTTATTAGCCAGTCCTTTTGGATTATTGATTGATTACCTTATCTACAGCATAACGCCTAAGATTTGAGAGGTCCTCTCAAGTGAACATGTTGACCGCTGTTCTGTCTTTCTGTCAAATGTGATATTGTTATCATTATACAGCAGTCGAAAAGTCGAAAAGCATAATATCATTTGGATATATATATATATATATATATATATATATATATATATATATATATATATATATATATATATATATATATATATATATATATCTGATTTGATATATATTTGTTTTAATTTAATAGTTTTTCATTTTAAAATTCTTTTTTAATTTTCAGTACATTCTATTGTAATATATTCTATTCACTAAAGAGGATGTTTTGTTTCTTCAGAAAATCGGTTGACCGAATGTTTTTTGGTAAACAAATAATGTTGACGTAAAGCCGGAAAGTTAGTGAGAACCACGTAAACAGGTTTTTTTAAATTATTTTAAAAGTATTGTTTGTCGTCAAGGTCAAGATGAAACTAGTGAAGAAGTAAACAACTTTTTATTCTTAAAGTAAAAGTGATTGATTCTGGTCATGGCCATGTTAGGACTGTGATATAAACGATCACGTGACTCTTTTCCCCACACGTGAATTCGCCATTTGGGGATTTTGTCTTAAGATCTTTCCAATTTGATATCTTTCTTAAGGAAACAAGAAACAAGAAATATTTTGGTTAATTATTTTGGTAGAAGAGTATTTCAATTCAAGCCTTTATAAAACTCAAACTGGAACAACATTTACAAATAAAAATCGGGTAAGTTTGATTATAGATCTTTGTCTCTTCCTCTTTGTACCTTGTGCAAGAAAAATATGACACGTTAATTCTGATAGCTACATATTGAAAAAAAACATAGGCATCAGAATAAAAAAATGACCTGCTCCAAATCCTCTTATTTTTAAGTGGTCAAGGTCATGTTCATGTATTGAAAGCAATACTATTGGTTGCTCAAATAAAACATACTCACTTTAATATGGAAAATTATAAACTATTCATAACGAAAGTTTCTATATCACTCTTGGGTGATTTGGCCAATCCATTCCCTAATACAATTTTAAGTGACACAGGAATTTCTCGAAGTTTTTTAATGGCATGGTAATATGCCTCTTTCTGAGAATTCTTCTTCGAATTAGTGTGTTCTTATTCAGGGAGAAGAGTGCGGTTTAGTTAATGTTCCTCTCCAGTGTGTATATTTGTCATCAGACTTAGTATCAGGACCCGTGACAGTTGGAACAGTCTCTGTTTTACCGGTAGAGGGCATTCATTACTAGGCAACGACCTTGCTGAAGACAAGGTTGTGGTTAATCCACTAGTAACTGATAAGCCCTGTTTCGATCACAAAGGTGATCCAATTGAAAAATAATTCCCTGATTAATTCCTAATTTGTGCAGTTACCAGAACTTTGGCAATGAAAGGTCTTTAGAATGATATTTATAAGGTAAGTATTCCTTTGGCTGACACATGTATTGGTCGGACCTATACTGATAGAACTTTCACTCTTTGTTTGAATCAATCAGAAGGTATTTATCATAGTGATCCTCTTTTAACTATTCATTTTCGATAAACGACAATCCCTTTTCGTCTAACATGGAAAAGATCATGAAATCTCATGTTTGTTTCATAGGGCCATGACTGCAAGTGAAGCCTCTGAAGTAACTGTCTGTTATTTCATTAGAAATGAAAGTTTTATGAGAAAATGGAGACCTTGAGAGATGCCTGCTGGTGATGAGTGGTCAGTGAACTATCAAATTGTTGTTTCAAAAACTTAAATAGGAAATACTTAGTCTGACCCATGAAACTCCCTTGGCTGGTCATTTAGAGATTAAAAAGAATTATCACAAGATCACCACTCGCTGTTTTGGTCAAACTCAAAAGCGATGTTGCCAAATACTGAAAATCTTGTTATATTGGTCAAATGTTAGGAAACTCCACGCTTTTAAAACTAACAAAAACGAAAAGAAAATAACCAGGTATCAATCAGAACAGTAAAAAAAAATATTCAAAATTCGAAATGCTAAAAGATTTTACATTGACTATAATGCATCAAAATGAGATATACACTATGGCGATACATTAGGTTTCACTAAGTTGCTTTGGTGCTTAACGAAATGTAGTGGATAACATAAATATTTCACTATACGGGCAATGTCAACCTTTGCGAGATTCTGAGCCTATCACCTAGAAATTATGCGGAAATTCACGCTTCTTTTGAAGGTTTATTTTTCTTCTCTATTGATTTCTTGTGCAATCTTTATGCAATCATTCTTATGTCTTGCCTGACTATTTCATTGAGATCCACATCATACACTAAACTGGCAGCATGTTTTTCAATCCGAGGAAACTTTAGGCGCAGACAAATTTTACGGAAGTAACATTTCGTGATCTCCTATTTGTCGACACCTGTTCCCTGCTGATATGCAACACAGGATGGACCATTTTTCTTCAGCTTGTGACAATTTCTGTCTCATAATCATTATCGAGAGGAAAAAGGTGATGTACAAACATGCATGCCACAAGAAAGCCTTACGTAAAAGACGAAACCCTCCTGACAGTGGGTAAGTTTACACATCTTGCCACCACATTGTCATTTGTAGTCAACACCGATGATGACACCAACGCCAGAATTGCTAAGCAAGTTTATCTTTGGTAATCCACGCGTAAATACATGGGAGTAAAGAGGCATTCGTCTCCAAACAAAATTGCAGGTCTACAAAGCCATTTTGATACCTGTCCTGTTGTATGCTTATAAAACACAGCACGGTGGACCATGACAAATAACTGAACTATGTTTACACGAGTTACCCATTAAAACTGATGAGTATACAGACACTGACGTTCTGACATGGGCAGGCATTCCAAGCATACACACTCTGCCGATCGAATTAGTTTATATGGACATGCCACGTCATCCGGACGTCAGAAGAGCGACAGCCAAAGATCTTCGATGGTCAGCTGAATGAGAGAAGTAGCGCTTCAACTATTCACTCGAGTAATCCTTAAGTGTGGCATTGTCAATGTTTCTCACCATTGTGGAATACTGTACTCAGACTTAGTCTAAGAACCTGCGACTGTGGGAACATTTACGTTTTACCCATCGGGGATATTTATTCATTACTAGGTAATGACGTAGCTGGAAATAAGGTGGTAGTTATGCCTTCTTTGGATCAGAAACAAAAAGACTATACGCAAGGTTTGTCTGGAGTCTATTCATGTATCTGACAAATTTAGCAGAGTAGTGCAAACCATGTTGGTTCCTTACCTACAATTAAGTCTGGCAACCAATACTTGATAACTATGATGTGTGTAACCACAAGATTCGCAGCTGCAATTCCTTTGAGAAATGTTAAAACTAAAACCACAGTAAAAGAATTGATAAAGATTATTTTTATACCATCTGGTCTTCCCAAATTTGTCCAGTCTAATCATTGGTCAAATTGTATATGTGGAATTTACAGCACGTTATATACGAGTTAGGCATCTGGCAATATAAGTCTTCCGCCTATAACCATGAAAGACAAGGTGCTTTTGAAAATTTCATCAAACGTTGACAAATATGATTCGGTCACATAATTTTGATACCGAAAATACTGTGACGAAGGTGGTAATTTTCTGTTGTTTGCTGTTATGGAATCAATTCAAGAATCAGCAATATTTAGTCATATTGAACTTATGTTTGGACATACTGTCCGTGAACCATTGAAGATCTTGAAAAATAAGTCGTCTTGACAATGTTTCTGATTTCGAAATTAGTTGTCAAAGGATTGTGAGGTTTCAAGAACTAATCTTTACTCAACACAGTCAAAATTGAAATTAAAGTATCACCAAAATACTAAAGACGTTTTTAGCCTGGCGAAAGAGTTCTATTTCTCTTGCTTATACCTTAGAGTCATTTTGATGCTAAGTTATATCGTCGTTATGAAGTTAGAAAAAAAAGCAAATGAATACAATTATATATTTAACACTCTTTGGATGCGAGAACAAAAACAAATCTGTCATTTAAATATGTTAATTGATCATGTTGATATCGATCTGTTAATCTTGCAATGAATTTATTTATACATGTGGCATGCAGTGAGGACAGAAGTGGAGACATGCAATAGAACTGTAGTTACGTTGATAAAACTAATCTTCGGATTTCATAAATGTTGAATTATCGGACCTATACATGTCTACATCTACATCAAGAAAACTATATACTAAACTGATAACTATATACTAAACTGATATTACCTGAATATGAGCACTTGTTTTCAGATGTTCTAACATGAACAAATCAAATCTACAATGACGGTAAATTTGAGGTTTCAATACCCGTTCAATACCTGTTAAACAGCATCCGTACACGATGAAGTAAACGTTGCTGGAGTTCACCATATTGTTTGAATGCCCAAACTGAATAATACCTTCAAGGATTCAATCTTACCATGGAAATTCCCCAATCAAAACAAGACCGTTTTACTAGATGCTGCCTGTTTTAGCAATATACCTCATTTTGTTGACAACGTATATTGTTCTAGAAATCATTTTTTTTTTAAAAAAAAAAAAAAACTCTTATTCTGGTTCAATTTTTGTGTCTTAGCGTTTAATATAATGTTTACCCGAGACATTATTAATTCATGCCTTAACATATTGAAGCAGAGTAAATCATATAGGTGTATGCAATTTCATTTGGGCGAAATTATCTATTCAAATTATTACCCACTGGAAACACAAATTGTTCATAAATAATGTTCTTGGACAGAAATATTCCTCTAGAATTATAATGAATTCAAACTAAGCAGTTCTTGGATTATATCATTGCAAGACATCAAAACAGTGCTAGCACATTATCAACAGGCCATGTGCACATTACCATGTTAACGACTACAGGCACATCAACCCATTTAATGTTGAAATTTATTTTGAATACGACTGGAACTTTGCACAGTTTGGTTCGTGGATTTGTTTTAGGATTAATTCATAATTCTGTATAATCTTTTATAAATTTTCACATTGAATATTTTGGGAAATACATTTTTTTTTAAATTTACAAAACATGATGGTATATGCTCTTTTTTGTTAGTTAATTTAATACAAAAAAATCTTAAGAAAGTGGCTTATATATATATATATATATATATATATATATAGAGAGAGAGAGAGAGAGAGAGAGACACACACACACACAGACAGACAGACAGACAGAGAAAGAGAGACAGAGAGACAGAGAGAGAGAAAGACAGAGAGGGAGAGACAGACAGAGAGAGAGAGAGAGAGAGAGAGAGAGAGAGAGAGAGAGGACTTTTGAAGCTCTTTAATTATATGACTGCAAAAAACAAAACAAAACAAAAACCATGAAATTAGAAAACATAAAAGGTGATGACAATATTTAAGGTAGGAAACATTGTTAGGTCCTTCAGTTTCTTCTTGCAGTCAAACAAGTGGAGTTTTAAGAGCACTCTTGAAAGGGATCACTGTGTCTTTGTGTCTAATTTCAATGTACAATTCATTCCACATTGCTGGGCTCTGGTACGCAAAAGAACGTTGTTCATATGACATCGTTTTCATAGTGGGAATAATAGGTATACGATTGTCAGAAGAGGAGTGAAGGTACCTTGCTGGTGTGTACACATGGGTGAGGCCAGATAGGTATGTTACACTGTAGTCCGTCGGTAAAAGGTAGCACAGAGAACAAATGTTGTGTTTGATTCTGGATTGAATGGATAGCCAGTGTAAGGTACAGAGAACTGGGGAGGTGTGTTTTGATCATGGTACTCTAAGAATGATCTGAGCAGCTGTGTTTTAATTGAACTTGCAGGTTATCCTTCTAAAGTAACAAAACTGTCCATTTCAGTGCCGTAAATGAAACGGTAAACATTTAGTGAACTAACCATTACAGCACAGTTGAAACAGACAGCGTAAAAGATGTTCTATTTAGTATTAGACCCCCTAAAATACAAATACATAAGACCGTATAAATTGATTTAGTCCAGGTATCCCTGTGTGTGTGTGTGTGTGTGTGTGTGTGTGTGTGTGTGTTAGAAGATTACGACTTTCAAATTATTTACCAATTTGCTTTTATTTATTGCCGCTACTATACCCCTTACCATCCCTCAAACTCTCTTTAAAACTGGTTTAATCAAGTTGGACATTCATTATCCATAGAGTTCCTTGTCTTTAACCCTGTTTATATAACCGGTCAATTTAAGTTGAATGGCAAAACAGACTGCATAACGTGTTATATTCTCTATTCAATCTCTATGGTTTACATTCCTGACTTGCTAGTATTGATTACTGGTAGCTTATAGAACCAAATTAGCAGTGTGTCTACTGTACGTGTTTTATAGTCAGTCAATCATTTTTGGTCTGCACTGGAACTGATTAAAGTGGTTTTCTGCATTGCTAGCTTAGCGCTTAACGCAAATTAAAACATGAAAGGCTATTTAGTGCTGATCTTGGACAGGAATCGAGCCCAAGATATTTGACTTGCGAGTCAGGCACTGTAACCGGTTTATGTTTCGATATCATACATTGCCTGTCATAAGGTTACTTTTAAGAGGTGTGTGGTGGGGGTGGGGGTGGTTACACTTAATACATATATATAAAGGACTTATTCTGGCCTATTTTCCCTCCAAAACTATAGTTTTGAGACCGACACAGCAGAGGTCGAAGATTAAAAAAATACGTTAAAGTAATTTATCGATTTGAGCATAATGTCAATAAAAGGACAATATATGCATTGGGTAAAATATATACGTTACGCAAGAGAGAGTACGATTTAACAGGAATGACGAATTAACACACGCATGTACACCTTGGGATGCAATTTTCGCATTTAAATTTACATACCAGTTACTATTTATTGTAACGTTTTAAAAAGCAAAAAAGGCGAAATGCCAGAATTTCAATTAACTTAAAAACAGAAAAGAATATCACAACGTCATTCCATTCATTTTGACAAGTGCCCTTTGATGGCCGATCTTTTCCTTCACGACTAAGTAACCGGCAAATTGGTCTGGAAAGAATGCA
This sequence comes from Unio delphinus, assembly GCA_029339505.1. Lineage (NCBI taxonomy): Eukaryota > Metazoa > Mollusca > Bivalvia > Unionida > Unionidae > Unio > Unio delphinus. The sequence goes on along the minus strand of JAQISU010000311.1, from coordinate 1,623,922 downwards.
TTTCTGGACTATTGGCCAAACAAGTCCACCGCACGAAGTTGTATTCAGGTACCCTGAATAGTTTATGAGTGTGAAACTCTCACAGCTAGAGGAATCTTTTGTTTCCAACAGAATTATAGTCTTAGTAGTATAAGGTACTTCATCGTAAAAACATTTAGGTCCTGAGTGTGATGAACAGCTTTTGAACATGTCATGAATACTTGATGAAGACATACATTGTGGGGTGGATTGTTGAGATCTATGAATAAAAACAATTTCAAGCAGGTGTATTAGATATAGCTACCAAATTCACTAATATGTGTTCACAAACCCGTGAAAAGAGCCATTAGTGCAATGCACGAGAGATATCACAAATGCAGACGACACAGCGGGTTCATAAATTTAGGAAGACATTTAATTTTATACGCATCAGTTTTTTTTTTGTTTTTTTGGTGTTTAAATGTCAGCCTTTGATTTGAACCGTTATTTACTTTCCTTTTGATGGAATATTTCTATGCTACGACAAAATTAAAAGCAATCTAAGTGCTGGTGATACAATTATGAAAAATAGCAAAATGAGATTGATAGCCATTCAGGTAGTGAATCAAGATGGAATTTAGTTTAATTAATAAAAAAAACTTTCTGAAAAAAGTATAAACTACCTGAACAAATCTGCTTTTATTGTTTTGCTAGTTAGGCATTATATATGCACTGCATTTATTTCGTGCCGCTCAACCAGATTAATACAGCTTCCTTAATTGGTCAAAAGCTGATGGCAATGGATTCGATATCCTATGACGAGCAGGATCAAAGCTGAGGAATTTTACTTTAAATTTATCCTTAGTTAAACAAATATTGTTGGCTCTTTAAGCCTTGATTTCATGTGATGACCATATATTTGTTCATAGCTAAGGTAAGGATATATTGTTCTCGAGACATGGACCTTACGTGTGCGTTCAAGATACAGTTATTATCTCCCTTTATCACCTTTACAATAGTTAGTCATGTAAAATCTTTTCAGGCACGTTACACCAAACCGATTATTAGTATGATTAACTCAGCAATATCCTGACCTTCACGCTTCATCTCATAGCCTCTTAAGCAAAGGTTACATATGCGACCTTGAACTTGAAAAAAAAAGCAACAACCGGAAGAAAAAAATCATACCGAGGAATAAAATTACATCAGATTACTCATAGGACTTGATGTGACACAGTGACCCCGTTGATCGTGCTATAAAAGAGACAAGGTATGATTTTGTTTCCCTTCCGGCCTCCCCGCACCCACAGGAAGTGTCAAAACAGTGGCTTTTCTTCATGAGGTGACTCGACTTAAAAAACAGTGACGTCAGAGAAGGGTTTTAGAGAACTGCGAACTTTGGTACCGATTTACTCGTTAAAATGGGGCATATTTACCGGATGCATACGGTCTTGTCAGTTGTTTGAGGTATAAGGAATAAGTCATTGTAGGGGCCCCGAGTGGCCGAGTGGTCTAAAGCGCTGTCTGTTACGGATCACTGCTATCTCACCTCTATCTGCGAAGGTTCGAGTCTAAGATTCGGCTAATGTAGTTATGTGAGAAAGCTTGCCAGTAGCTTCTCGTGGGTCGGTGGTTCCAAAGGCGTAGCTATGATATTTTGCGCCTGGGGACGAACTATAAAATTGGCGCCCCAGCGATCATGTGACCGATTTATTACCCTTGTTTACTGATTATAATGTAACGTTGTAAGCCTCATTTGGCGCCCCTGTACCTTGGCACCCGGGGACATATGTACCCCCCTGCACCCCCTTAGCTACGCCTCTGGGTGGTTCTTTCGGGGGGTTCTCCCGGGTTCTTCCTCCACCAATAATACTGGCCGCCATGTATAGCCTATCGTGTGCTGAAAAATGGTGTTAAACCCTACAACAACAACAATAAAACATGTATTGATGCTTTTCGCTTGTTAACAAACATTAGTACCGTATAGACTAATGCAAGTCAAGCATATGTCAACATGTTTTATTGTAGTAAAGAATTCTCTGTTGAAATGGGTTAAAATATAGCGTCAGTCTTTGACACTATGAATAAATTCCAAATGGGTGCAAAACAATTAATCTGGATAAATTCAGTCTGTTAAAAAGAGGACAAAAAAAACCCTGTTTCCTTCTCATTTCAATAAAGTACCACTCAACGGTTGCAAATATTGTTAGACTTTGTTCTGCCAGAATTAAACGATTACATACAAAGATTCCTTAAGTGTCATTGCTAATGGGTGAACAAGTACAATGGCATAAGATATGGTATTTGAGATTTCAATATTGGCATGAGAAGTTTACTCTGTACATACATTTCTTTTAAGGTGATTTATAAGGCTGTTTATATAAAGTGATAAAATAGTTAGCATTATGCAGTATATCTGTCTTCCATACATGGCATACGTGATTTTTAGTAATAAAGAATAAATTGAAACAGTTTATAAATTTGGCCAAGGATGTTGGGATGGTGGATTGTCAAATTCAGAACTTTTTTATATTCTAAGTGAATACACTATTTATGGCAGGAGTTGTTGGAATGTTTAGTAAATGATCAAAAATGTTCTAGTGAGACTGGTAGCGCAAGTCAAAGGGGTTTCATAAATTACTTTTAATGTTCTGCTGGTTTCTAAAAGCTGTTAACACATACTAGTGCTTGAATCATCTTTGTTCAATGCAACGAGATCCCCACGCCATAATTCATTATTAGTTGTAAAGGGATAGATATTTGTAATCTGTTTAGGGGCAACAGGCAGAAACAAATAATGTCAGGTAATCTATTTTGAAACATGAATATCCCTTTCTTATTAAGGACGATGGGTTTTATATTACATCTTGTAATAAATATGATAACCTTAAGATGTTTTTTTTTTTATTTCATCTTGTAATTCCCTAAATCAGGAAATATCAGTGTATGGATTAGATAACTTGTCAATGGGAACATGTCGCAAAAACCACGAAGTCCAACTACAGTCACATGCATGCTGTATTGGTAAGACACAACTTTGCGCTGTTTCCTGGTGTCCATTAAAACATGGATGACACATTTGAACCGTTGCTGGGTCTTAGGATTTGTTTAGCATCATACAATACCTAGAAGAATACTAGGGGCTTTCAAATTGTTTTTCATGTATTTGCATATATTCATACTAAATTATTGTGCTACCAGCAACTTAAAGATTAATAAAATAACGGATGTAGAATTGTTTCAAAGTTAGGCGTACCAGTATCACTCTCACACACTTTTATAAAGTACACTATCTCAAGCGACAATAAATTTATGAAAGAAAGGCATCTTTTTAGCTGAGAAAGATATGCAGACTGATATACAAGAAGATAATTTAGATTTTCATTTCATTTTTTTTTAAAAATTGAAATAACTTGATGACAAATATTTATCGCTGAAGATGAAATATACCAAGCTTTCTTACAGTTAAGTAAAGGTTGATAAAGGGGTCTAGTTAACGTTTACAATTAAATGTTTATATTAGCATAATCCAATCTTGCCTATTCTTTGAAAGAAAATAGTCAAGGCTTTTAATCTCGAAGCTAAGTGATTAGCCAGTCTATAGTGTCCAATTAACACATACAAATGATTTCAGATATTGAAAATTTTGAAGATATTACCATGTTAAATATTATAGGAAAGTCGAACCCCTTGGTAAACAGTGTGGTTATCAGGTCATTTGACTGACATGGATAATCACACATCTGAACATCAAGAGTAAACTTCATGGACTAACATTGAATACATGAAGTTTAGTTTGAATATGGGTCAGTAACCTAATTCATAAAGCATATGTACTTTGGATCTGTTGACGTCATATATATATATATATATATATATATATATATATATATATATATATATATATATATATATATATATATATATATATATATATATATATATATATATATATATATATATATACATACATACATACATATATATATATCTATATATATATATATATATATATATATATATATATATATATATATATATATATATATATATATATATATATAGAATATATGTATAGTATGTACGCTGTATCAATGATATACCACGAGATGCATACATTTTTCATTAAAAGGAAACGAGGCTTGTCTTGTTAATTTTTTAAACATTTTATTCGGAAAATTTTCAATCGCAAAAGTCTGGTACATGTTCGGAATTTAGTGCTAGGCTTTCTCTTGGTCATTTCTAACAACAACAAGTTTTCGGATCGTTATCAGTTTCCATTCAAGTCCGGTAAATTTCGCAAATCTAGTGCAACTTAATCTTCAGTCTGGGACATTTGGTAATGTCAGAACTTCTTGAAGTTTTCGCCAATTTATAAAATCAATTACGGATACTTTTAAGTCCGGTAAAAAAAAAACAACTTATTTTTAAAAAGGTACAACCAGTCGCCTCGCTTAACGTTCAGCATTAATAGGCTAGTATTAGAACTGTTCGGCTTGGTATCTGAATAATGTGACCTGGTGGGACATGATACGACATGATGCCCTAATGGTATACATCACCTTAAACTGCCGTACTATAGACATCGTAGCGATATGACTACTACGTTAAAAATCAAAATCACACACACACACGCGCGCGCGCGCACACACACACACACACGCACGCACGCACGCGCACAGAGCTTATGGATTCATTTACAATAAGATTTTCCAAACCTAACTACCATAGAACATATTGAGGTCAACTCGAACACTGCTACTAAGTTCCCGCCTGATTGAAGTCAGTCAAATGTAACACTCTTTCCATTTATTATTATTATTATTATTATTATTATTATTATTATTATTATTATTATTATTATAGACAGTTATAAACGCGAAAAGCGAAGATAACCAGGTTTTCGATTTTACAATCTTAGCCGCGATGTATTTGGAGTACAATCATATAGACGAGCCTAAAAAATACAACAAAAAACCTGGGCGAACTCATATGGGTTAACACTGAATTTGCTATGCAGATTATTGACATTATTAATTTTTTACGAATCAACCCTGATATTGCTGTTAATGTATTTGTTTGAACAACCGATCTTAAAACAAATTCGACTATGCACCCTGTTACGGACATAGTTCAACGTTGGTCTGTTATTGTTTGAGCAATATGGACGGACCAGTGACGCTGTATCATTACATGTGGATAAGGTATTTGGTGTACTGGCACAACAAGCATAGCTGTTCATTCTGTATTCGCTGCAGTATATGTTCTTGTGATATCGCACACAGTATGATGATATCATAGAGTTATATAACATTTAACATTCATAATGACAGCACAAAAGAGAGCAGATTTTAACGTCATAAACTTCTCTGTGTGGGTAAAGTCCAAACCACCCAAACACGGTGTTATGTTCCAATCTCGGTTAGTGTGTGGACCTAGCCCGATCGCATCCGGGGAAACGCAGCTATTGTTGAATCTGATCATGAGTTAATTCAAATGGGATAGACTGTATGTGACAGCACCAGCCGTTGACGACTAACTACGTTATGATGTACGTAAAGGTTTCACAGAAGTGCTATCGTAGTCAAGAGCATCTTCGTCGTCCACCAGTGAGTTCTTTTTCACAATTGATGAAGCCCCCGACGTTGATTACCTTGATCCAGACTCGAATAATCTTATAGTGTACGACGATGCGACAGCTCCTGATAATATTGTATATATGTCATCCATGCGACCTATCAGTACACACACAATCTTAATGCGATACTTGACTACTATGCTATTTCGTGGGATTGAGGCACACTGCATTATAAAAATTTATTAATTGAATGCGCCGCCGATGCTTCGTGGTATGTGTTTCGGAGGTCACCAATAACCCGTATAGTTCTCTCACAATATGCTTCAATCGTGAACCGCAAAACAACTTCACCAATAAAGGTAAATATCCAGCTTGTTTAGTTAAATCAATTTAACAATCACAGTAAGCATATAGTGGTTGATGACAGAAGTAACAAATGTGCTGGCGAACACATGAAACGTCTCCATAATAATGTAAATGTTCGCAATAGTGTTTTAATATTTGCTTCAGTCGCGAAAATCCGCACGGGAAGACCTCACAGAGGACTTTGAGCAAAAACATTCACGTCGCTGACTGAACCAATAACACAGATTGCAACCGCGTCCGCAGGTGATAATAATGGTGGGGACATTAAAAGAACTTGCTTTGGTCGTTAAGACAGTAAAGAAAGTCATGTAAGTATCTGCAAGGCAATGGAACTCTTACTAGAGCAAAGGTAATAAGTTCTGGGTCAAAACGTATCGAATACGCATCACTTTGTCAGCAGTTTACTTTCAACGACATAATGACCTAGAGACGTTTATTTCGTTAATGCACGAACTCATTGAAAAGATCGATGATATATACGATGAGCGCATATGCACCGATGACGAGTTCTGTAGTGCTTTCCACTTTTCGTGAAATCAATGCTGCGATACAGAATATCATTACAAATGTAACTTCTAGCATTACCTAGATGATCACGATCTCGTCTACGAAACAAGACTTATGCATGGTTTTCCTATGCCAATCGACACGGTGGTATTCCTCACTCCGTAAATTGTATAAGCGTTAGTGAGCTTTCTTCCTAATATCTAATCTCGTGATTTCGTGGGCCTTAACGCGAATAACACGTTGTGTTCTCGGCGAACGACGGTGCAACCTGGGATTTTGCAGAGTTCATGCTCAGTCGCAAGAAGAGTAGCCACTCAGGGTTTTATAATGTTTGGTTGATGTGGTATCGATTACTCCCCGCGACTCAAGTTTATCTTCCATGTCTCCTTCCCCGGTTGAAGCACCATCGTTTCACTCGTGTCGATCAGGGCGTGCACACTTTGATCTCTAAAGAGAGACCTTGATATTAACACCGTACAGCACAGATCAACCTTAGCGAACATAATGATATAATATGTGATATCCATGCGTGCTATGAATGCGAGAAACCCCTTTTAACCGACATTTTACAAAAATGACTCGGACATGTTACAATGCCTGTCGATTGTTGCATCAAAAGCTCAGATGAAGATCTGATCTAAAATCTGGGATTCCAAGCCTTTTATTCATTTTGAGATTGATCTCGGCGATTAGTTACTTGGGAGCCACTTAAAGTGGCTGCACGTTCATCAACAGCAACAATGCCAGCCCAGGTTTTGGCTAGCTTGCGCAATCAAGCACTGATTTGATGATGATGTGGTAATGGGAAGCGGATTACGGTTGTAGATAGGTCGCAAAAACTATCAGACTAAACAGACAATATATAATGCTTTAATATGGCAAAATTCATAGTACAAATAGTACTGATTATTTACATGGTGGCTTTGCAGTTCGGTGACCGAGTAGTCTACCATTGTTTTATTGGAAGCTGTTTTTGCAAACTTCGACGAACGACCCAATATTTAAATCCGCGATACACACACAAATACACACAGACACACAACGTTTCAGTCATATCTCTACGGTGTCTGCAGTGCGGCATGATGTCGAGCAATGGGCACCATGCCACAGATATGTTGCATCATGTCCCACCCAGTGCACCCAGTTACATTATCCTGACACCAGGCCGACCAGGTTACTATCACTAACCTCGTAATGCTTAGCACCTAGTGAGGCGACGTCTAGCATCATTCTTATAAGCCTTTAGTATGACTCAGCCGGGGCTTGAATCGTCAACCTCCTGTATCTGAGGCTGACGCTCTAACCACTTATGCCACTGGAGGGACCAGCGGCGTCGCTAGGGTTGGTGTCACCCAGTGCGGTAAACTCATGGTGTCACCTCCTACAGACTTCCACCATGGATTTCTTCTTCTTCAAATAAGTCCACAGTATAAAAATGACAAGTACAAAAACAAATTAATTGAAGGTCAGAAGGTAAAAGTATTTAAGAACTGTAACAACGTTAAGTTATAGTTATTTTAACATTAAACTTACTTTATTTAAATTTTCCTTTTGGTGTCACCCCTCTGAGATGGTGTCACCCGGTGCGGTCCGCACCCCCCGCACCCCCTAGCGACGCCACTGGGAGGGACCCCAAATTCTTGAAAGCAAGATGGTATATACATATCGTGATAGATGTTATATAAACATCGTGATAGGTGGCATATAAGTAAAATATAATATTTTATATAATATAAATATCGTAATACACTTAAACATCATCAACATTGTTTTATATCTGAACATATCTGGAGTCTCACCTCCTACCTATCTCGGTCAAGTCAGTCGTCATGGCATATCTATATGCAAGACATTTAACTCCCTTTGCCGTTTCAGGAGATAACCGTGCATAATTTCATGAACCTTCAAGTACAAAACAATTAGTTAATAGGCAACATTGTGTGCTATAATAACGACAGAAAGAGACGGACCTTTTTAACATGAGTTAGTGAGTAGAATGTCAATGTATCGTTGTAATGTTATAAGACGGCATAGGGGTGGCATGATGTGGTTGGGATGTGGGTGGAGGTGCGACTAATGTATATTTTTCATTGTATGCGTACTCACCGCAAACAAAAGAATAAGCTTAAGGACTTTTTCAAATCATAAATCTGATTACAGTAATTATCGTGTTGCGACATAGCCTTTGAGATCACGCTAATTTCTGAATTCACCTGAATTCAGGGTTTTGTTTCATTACATTACTTTCATTTCTTGTTTTAAATTTACTTTAAATGGGTTGTTCTGATAGAGCATGCGTAATATTTGCTTAAAAGCGATGTAACATATATCTGGTACCTGAATGTGTTAATTATCTCATAATACTACATTCTTTTTTAGCCTATTTTTTTTCTTACATGATGCAACCATTACAATAATTCTGGAATTTTTTTTTCCTCTCTCCAAATCTAAATAATAGGGCTTACAATAATATTACCCGTGAGATGGCATTTGATTAGCTTCCACTGCATGCATTACAAATTGTAACATAACAATGTTATATTTTGCATGTTTTGAGTATACGATGAAGAATTCAATAGTTTGTCTGTCAAATTATGGAAATAAAAGAACCCGATGACTTTACATAGCATCATAAAAATATCGTTAATATTAATTGCAGGAATCATAAAAAAGTCATTAGTTTTGTTGATTTCCTTCAGGCCCATTAATGTCAGAGAAAGGAAAACTAGTTTGAAATATTGATTCTAATGTTTTACGCCAGGGAAACTCTCAGGCTCAAAAAGAATAAAGAAGCCGCACGAAACAGAAAGTTATAATTTTCAAATAGAAGGCAAAACAGAAAGGAAGATCGATATTAATACATTACTCATGGGTATTTACAATTTGGATCTGTAGCACTGGTTTGTCTCTGACGCATTTACTCTGGTTGATAAACCAATATCTTGTCTGATTCTTCCCTCTGATTGCATGTACATAAATTTATAGTATGGTCAAGAGACGTAATTATGTATCTTATTTTGTATATATGTAAGTGTGAAATATAGAGACGTAATTATGTATCTTATTTTGTATATATGTAAGTGTGAAATATATAGATATATTGGCGATATAATGTTCATGTCTTAGATTTCAGACAGAAATTAATCTTGATAACAATGTCAAACCAGATGTGCTGCATTGCTGAAATGGACTTGAGTTGTTTTCAGATCCGGTGAAATAGTTTACAAAATGACAAAAATGTAATGTATTGCGACGGATTATGTCGACCCAACCCTGCCGCCTTCTTAAGTTGCGTATATATCTATCATCAACCTTTGAAAGGGAGGTGAATTTACGAAAATGAGACGGCGGTGATCTTTTGCGCCTAAGATGAGTGCTTTTAATCTTTTAATCTTTTGAACTTCATTTCTAAAGCAAGTTTCATATATAAAAAAAATTAAATTCTTAAACACTGGTTACAATGTCACGTTATTGGTACAGCATGGTGAATATCTCCAGTATTAGCATAGTAAAAGAAACTATCCTCTGTGTATTATCATTTGAGTTTTTGTATCATGTATTTATTAATTATCTTAATCCGGCAAAATTTAATAAATAGTTTATATACAAATGTTTACACGGTAAGTCAATTCTCCTTCATTTCAATTAATTTAGCTCAGAGCATCTGTACCTCTGCTTATGCGACCCGATTTAAGATGATGTGCTCTGTATCCTTGCTCAATCTCCCGATCCGGTACAGAATCAGAAAATCGAATCGTATATAATAAAAAAAACAAAAAAACATCGTGGTTAATTTCAGTTCTTTCCTTCCGTCGACATCAGTGTTCATATCTGAAGTAAAATAAATCGTGCCCTATGATCAGTTTGATATCAGCAGTATGGGCAAAATCAAAGAGCTACTTGTCGATAAAATAATGGCCAAAGAAGTGTCGAAAAAATGTTGAAAATTTAAAAGTAAGAAAAGTGTTTTTTGGTGAGTGAATTCATCCTGTAAGGTTAAATTATTGAGATCAATGGGATAGAAAACTATAAGAATCAAACTTCATATTTGCAAAATTACAACCTTATCATACGCCCGTTCATACAGTTCATAATTAATTTTCGAATTTAAATTTCATACCGTTAGTAATTAATTTTCTTGATTCGGTAATCTTCTAAAATCTAAAGCTCAGTTCTTAGATATGATTAATTGATTTTTAACGTACGATTTCAAAATATTTTGTGCGGAGAGTGATTATACATGTTTCGACAAGAAAGTATAATCCATAGCAACTCGAAAGACACTGATTGACTAATCTGTAACAACTATGATAAAATATATATGCCGATGTTCTATGGATGGTATTTCCAACTTTATTTTATCATAAGGCCGATTCATTCGGATTTCATACAAAATAAGTCTATTTTCATACAGCTTCTAATGACATAGCATTTGACGACTTTAACGGGTCTTCACAGACATTTGAAGTTACAGCGGTACACGCAAAACATTGTTTCAAATTGTTTAACGTCCGAAAAACTGCTTTAAGAGATCAACTGTTCAGGTTTTATGATATTATACAAATGATACTAAAGCTATTCAAATAAATGAAACATGCAATAATAAATCCATTACAGGATACACTATTACAATAGAAATCCACTTCAGCAAGAAAAGGCCGTAGTACATCACAATACAACGTTAAATACTTGCTTTGCGAACTATGATTTTATCTGATATCTGCATGGAGAAGAAACATTATTTGAACATTACACATTATACGTAAGATCTAAACAACATCATACTAGTAAAATGAAAGTGTAAATTTGCAGAGAGTGATGTTTCTAAACCTCTCTGATAAGTATGTATGCAAAACATGGCCACAAATGGTTAAGACAGAAGGTCGGAAGTAGATGATATTTAGCCGATATAGAATTAAGTGGCAGGAAAACATATATCTAATAGTTTTACAATTAATACACTTCTGAAAAGGTTTTTCAAAGGAAGGACTTGAAAGGTATTAGAAAATAAACGGCGAGATCTAAATATGACGAGGAGAAAGGGTGATCAAGCACTCTCGTTTCTTGTTCATCACAAGTTTTTTTAAAGCGTGAAAATATTTGTAGGACCTAATTGCAGCTTTTAATGAATATGTCAGCATTCATGTTTCTAAATTACTGTAAATACAAGCAAAATGACTTTGGGATTCGAAACTGTCAGGAGCAAACACAGCCAAAGTGTACATTAAATATATCATAGTTAAAACTGGTACATAACTGGACAATGGAAGCAAGTATTTAAATGTATTTTAAGCAATAAAACTTAAATTCTTTGTTGTTGTTTTGTCTTTGTTTAGGATTTTGTTTGTTCGTTATTTAACACACACACACACACACACACACACACACACACACATATATATATATATATATATATATATATATATATATATATATATATATATATATATATATATATATATATATATGTTGTTGGCGTATGTAGAGAGAGAGAGAGAGAGAGAGAGAGAGAGAGAGAGAGAGAGAGAGAAGACGACGGAAGTGCGCCCATAAGAGATGTCCCGGTTGGAGCCAACACAGGAGTGACAGTCCTTTCTGCACTTAAACGTTCAGGCTGGTGTGTGTTGCGCTACATTTGCTTCGTCTAAGATCGCTTTTCATCAGCTAACAAGCGTAGATTGATCTCGCCGTCTTTCAGATCAGAGTGTGTCCACAGGTGAATCTGTTAGAACAAGTTCTTCCCTGGTATAGAAATCGATGTCAAGGGCTTTCATGTTGCGCTTGCAGACATCGTTTAAGCGGAGATGTGGCCGTTCGCTCGACCTTTTCCCAGAGGCAAGTTCCGAATAAAGAAGGTCTTTGGGGATCCGTCCGTCGTCCATCTGAAGTGCGTGGTCCAGCCATTTTATGCGACGTTTCCGGAGGAGTGTGACCATGCTGAGAATCTTGGTACGTTCAAGCACTTTGTTCCTTGTTACTCGATAACTCGAAGCGATCCCGAGTATACGTCAGAGATATCGCAAATAAAAGGCGCTAAGTCTTTTCTCTTGTGTGGCGGGCAGAGTCCAGGTTTCACTGGCATAAGGGAGAGTGCTTAGCACGCAGGTACGGTACACGGAGATCTAAGTGTTCAGGGTCAGCATGCTGTTGTTCCACTCTTTGGAGAGAGTTGTTGTTGCCTTTCCAATCCGCATCTTGAGCTCTTCATCGAGCCATAGGTTGTTTGTGATAGTAGATCTGAGGTACTTGAACAGACTGACTACCTGAAGGTTTTAGTTGTTGATGCTTGGGGGAGGGTCTGAGTTCTGAGCCATCATCTTTGTTTTATTTAGGCTGATGTTCAGCCCAAACTCGCTGCATGCTTTAGCAAAGCGGTTCATCAGGTTCAGGTACGTTAACTTCTGTGTGAATGGCTAAAGTAGCATCATCTACAAAGAGCATGTCCCTGATGGATGCTTCAAGCACGTTGCATTGCTCTTTGCCTTTAGTCGTGCCAGGATGAACGTTTTGTCATCTGATCGCTTTTGCAGGTAGATCCTTTCTGTGGACGCCCCAAAAACATGCTTGAGCTGGACAGAGAAGAATATGAAGAAGAGCGTCGGGGCTAGGACGCAATCCTGTTTCACACCGCCACGGATGTTGAAGGGGTCGGAAGTTGATTCATCGTAATGTGCTTTTCATGTCATCGTAAAAGGACTGGATATGCTTAGCAACTTGGGGAGGGGGGATCTAATCTTCTCTAGGATTTTGAAGAGTCCGTCTTTGCTGCCCAGATTGAACGTCTTGGTGAGGTCCTTAAAGGCCAGGGAAAAGGGCTTGTGTTGTTCTCTGCATTTCTCCTGCAGTAATATGACGGAGATCATGTCGATCTTGGACCTCTGCGCGGAACCTGCACCTGCCATGGGCGGTAACATCAATTATCGAAAGCGTCTATAGGTTTGCTCAGACCGTTGTTGACATCCTAGCCATGTTCCTGGTATTATCTTGTGGATGCCTTTTCTGGACGACGACATATTTTGTCAGCAAACAAATATTTTTATGCAGTGTATTCAGAACTATGCAATGCGTCTTCCGCAGCCGTGAGATGCTTTATCAAAGCGGGTCTCTTGTTGTTGCATTAAGTGAATATTGTTTTACCATAGAAATATTGCATTTATGGTTTTCAAAGCTATCCATATTCATCTTGCATGATAACTACCACAACTCTGTCATTAAGGTTTAGAGGCAAATTATGTGACCTATTATGAGCGCACATTGTCATAAATCCTTTTATTGTTTTCCAAAACTCAATAAAGACTAACTTGTCTTGATCCAAAGTTGGAAGCGCCCTGAATTTGAGTAAATATGTTTAAAGCAGATGTTTCTTCGTATCGTGACCTGACAAAGTAAATACAAAAGTGGCCGCAACTTGAGCCAACCACGTGCTCAAGTTCCGACAGATTATAAATACAACTTTCTTAATCGCATGATATATTATTTTTGAACATCCAATTAATATTTTATGTTGATAGCACAGTTCTCATTACACTTAATGTTTCTGTAGCATGTCAATGGAGAATATGTAAGAAATGTCTTTAAGAGCCTTATCAATATCAAAATTACTTAGCGCAGTTGTATCCCAAATTTCAGATCGAGATATCTCTTTTCACTTTACTCCGCGGCCACGATTTTTTTTCTCCAAGTGACCCAAGTAAGCAGAAGCGCTCTTGCACCACCAGCAACAAGCAAAGCAACAGTGAGAAGACGCCGTCTTATCTATACACCACGACAGTTGTATGGTGTAAGCCTTATCGATCTTACGTGTTTACTCATGCACCTGCTAAAGGAATTTTCTCTCGTCGTTGAGAGAGAGAGAGAGAGAGAGAGAGAGAGAGAGAGAGAGAGAGAGAGAGAGAGAGAGAGAGAGAGACCTAGCCTTTTGATTCGGCATTTCTAAAGATAACTATCATACATTTACCAGTGATTATAGCTATAGTAAATTTAATGTGTTGTTTGTCTCAGCGTAAGGCTGTGTCCAAAGAAAACCCTCGTTTTCTGAGCTGTAGCTCATTATAGGATTAAATTTGATGAATTATCATACACTATCACTGTCAATTTTCCGCTAAGAGTATCAAGTGCCAAAACTGCAGTGATAACAATACAGGTAATATAATAGACTGCAACAGCAGGTGCTGTACTCCACTTCACTTTGATATCTGCCATATAACTTGTATTGCTCGTTCCGTATGTTGGGAGACGTCAAAGTGAAATACAGGCTGCCTCGTTCCTGATTAGCATCTTGTTTACCAACTTGAAACGCTACCAAATCATCACTGCCAGCCCATCTAGCTGCTCTGCACTTAACGGATAACTGCACTGGCAATTGCGTTATACTTTTGTGCACCCGCATTTACTCAATAGAAAGTTTGTTTTACCAAATAGAGACAGACGGTTGTCTAATTCAAGCGAGTTTTCATTGGAGTTGCTTTGGAGATCCAGGGAGATAATGTACGAAGAATAAATTATGCGTTTATACCAACAACTTTAGTATACATGTACTAATAGGATCTGCTCACTCCAAGATCAGCGGTGGCTTGAGGAGGCAAAATAAGACAAAATCCAAATATAGAACTCAAAGGTAACATCGTAAAACTTACATTGTGACCGACCATGAGAGGGCACCTGCTAGCAAAACCATTTGTATAATCTCCATTTTCAGGATCAAAACAAGCATGTTTGATAGCAGATCGAATTTCGACTTCAAATAATCATGGCATAGCAGAGACAGTATTAGAAAAATCTACGTCTTGTCTAAATTTCTTTACCATTATCTGCATTACTCGTATCCTTTTACAAAAACATATTTGCTGTAGTCATCGCTCATAGCAATTAAATTCATAATTGTGCCAGCAGCAGGTAGATAACTGCTGTGATCTTCTTCTTTTTGATTATTTAGATGATATCACGCCAACGTAAATACAGGCCATTCACTATTTTGCCAAAGCTAGGTTTGCACCAGAGTCAACATCGCCATGAAAAGCAGCAGTCATTTGCAAGTTTCCTCTAACTTCAAGAAAAAATCATGATGCATCAAGTACACGTCTTCATCCGTCGTACCAGTAATTATTGTACCAACTCTATTTTTATCCAACTACATCATGTACTTGTATCATATTGTCCATCGATACGATAATTTAGATAAAAATTGAACATACTAAGGCGTGTTTCTCGACACCATAATTAGTAAATTAAGTGACTCAAAATTTCGTTTTAGAGCAGATCCCATCATCATATTTAACAGATTGGGCAATGATGCAGGCAGTAATCTTAGATCTAGTTGATTTATGATTTCTTGACCGAGTTTTGATAATATGTTATGATGCTATGGTCTTAAACTAAGTAAGAGAAAAAACAGAGATCCAACAAGTTTAGTAAAATTCAGCAAATACTTTTTTCCCCCTAGCATACAATGTGAAAAGTTAGTAAGAATTTACAGTATTGTGAATTATATTCCAAAAACTCTCTGTAACGTGCTGCCGGTTATCGAGGGTTATCAGTACAATATTGTACAAGTCCCTGGTCAGAGGTATTGCGCAACTTGGAAAAACAACACTCGACACCGCCTCCCGTTAATACTCGTTTATCTAAGGAATGAGCCCTACGGTGTAATTTGCCCGGTCATAGAGTGGATATGTTAATCTGAGATGGTACTTTGAACAAGACAACACACGAGCCCCCGTAAAGATAAAAAGAGAATTTAATTAAAATACAATTAAGAGAAGAATGACACAGTAAATTACAATTTTCTTTCCTTCTAACTATTCTTCGTTCAAAAGTACTTCAAAACCAAAGCTTTAAAATAGCAAATACGTTAATTAAAATTCAAACACTAATAAAATAGATGAATTTAACCGTTAATAACTGATAGTAACTCTCATCATGAAATCGAGTGTTCATTAACATTGGACTGTTGGGTGATTCACAATGACCTTGTTCGTTGACTGGTTTTTTCCTTCTGCGTGCGTCACGACTTTCTTGCCCTTTGATTGAACGGGGGAATTCCACACTCTGACTTCTGACTTCTTTTCCCTCCTTTTTCTTGACTTCTCGCTAATTCTCACTCTTTCCAAACAAACTATTTTCCTTGTGTTTTTGGCGTCTTACAATCGTTCCACATTCAGTTTTTCTCTGGAACCACAATTTCTTTTACGAACGACTTTCTTGCAAAGAACGTTCGGAGTCTTCTCCTATGTTGGAATTAATAATGCTGACCGTCTCTTGCAGAGGTCTTCCTAGACTGACTAACATCGTTTGATACGTAGTATATATTCCCTTCAACATTAGAGATCGACCCCACCCCCTGATTTCATATTTGACCAATCGGAATAAATGCTATTCCTACAGACATTTGGAAAACTGTTTAAAAATGTGTCAAAATGCCAACTTTTATTTGTCTCAATCATTTTGACAGCTTTACGTGAGAAATACCCTTAGTTCGGTTCTACTATAAATATTCTAACAGCCTGACCCAATTAAGTAAACATTCTTTTGTCCAAACTCCTACTCCAAGACAGTTAATTGTCGGCTAGACTAAGAATTAATTAATGAATTTCACTGGCGAAAAATTTGGCACTTGACACTCTCTCACAGTCATATCACAAGTCCAAATGTATAGAGTATTTTGAATGAATTCCAGTCGTGATCAAAATGAATAATTCTCAATCTTTAAAGTGATGATGATTTTTTAGGATGATGTTAAAAAGTTCATTTCTACAACATTCTAATTTGTCCAAAAGCTCAAGTTTGTTGCTAAAAATGTAGTGAAAGACATGGCAAACATCAAGTACAGCAGGGATTCCCGTTGGTAAAACCAATGTCCTCTACTCAAATAAACTTAAACATGTTTACAGTCAAGTGATAATTATCTTAATATATAATCTACAATTATATAAGCAAATGAGCTATTTAATATCTTGTTTACACAAACGTGCCTTAGTAAAGTAGATCCAAACTTTTATTCTCCATTTTTTTTATAGTCACTACATTTTTGTGCGAGTCCTTCTGATGATATATACAGTACTAGGGAATTTTAAGTTAGCTGTAATAAGCGAATGGCCATCTAAATGGAGTGAGTTAAGTTCCTACAGGCTAAAATTGTCAACGTATTTAAGAGCTTTGTCTGATACTAAAGAAAAGTCACTAACTGAAACATTACGGAAAGTAAACGCTCCAAGGTCTGCTTTATTTCCGCACCTTCCGTTCAGGTTGTTATTTTTACAAATTGCAAGTAACTTATTAACCTCATTTTCAATAATTTGTCTTGCGAGCTGCTCCTCTGCGCCAGACAATATTTTTCTACAGCAGACGTGAAATTATAAGAGTCTACAGTGGTTAATAATAATTAAAGTAGGGTGGGGCAAAATCTTCCATTTCTGTATAGTCGTCTTTTGTATGTTTTTGCATTTAAATCTTCCATTAAAACACGTATTTATGCGAAGTGCAAAAATGTGATATTTTTTAATGGAATATACTTAATTCGTCTGCCAGTATTAAATCGTCATTCGGTCAGGAGGAAATAAACTGCACCAATGATGAGGGCCTCATCAGTTTGGAAAATGGACTTTTTAATATCTAAGCAGAAAATGTAGTCTGATTCAGTTTTGTTTTCGGTAAAATACCGGGAGATTGTGCTTCTTACAAAAACACATATGCCACCACTCCTGTTTATCCTCATTCTCTTTCTCGAACGGGAAATGAAATAATGAAGTGTGTATGGAATTTAGTTTCATTCATTCATAAAATATCAAATGTTTGAATCAGCTGACAAAATTCTAGGCAAATAAGCCTCTGTTTTCGTCCACAAATGATTATGGACCACATAATACGAACACGAAAAATATGTCAGTTTGTTTGAAGTACTGCAACCAGTTTTCCTACTTGTGTCCTTTACAAATGAGATAAAACGATTTAATACAAACTCCACGCAATCATAGATATTGAATACAGCTGTAGTGTTGCCGGTGACTCGGTCAGCTGTATTGTTACCGTTGACCTGGCGAGGTGGTTTGTCTGTGGGATGAATGGTACTTACTGGTAGGCGAGCATTTTCGGCTAACGTAGTGAACATAGTTGAGGCTCCTTCCTGGAAACCTGATCGAGATTAGGTTTTTCCATACCAATAGGAGTACCGTTGTTTTAATTGGTAGCGATGGTAACAGTTGTATTATCCTCTTCAGTCAACAAACTCCCTAAACGGTTGCGGATTGGAAGTGGGTCGGCTTCGCCACTATAGTGGATTGCAGGTTCATATTCTGATGCGTACGTCGACATTGTACAATCGTGATATCGTTTGTGCTACAATTTCCATATTCAAGAAATTCGTTTTTTTCCTATACCAACAAAGTTGTGGATACTCTGCCGTTACTTGCACTATTACTGGTCAATGGGCGAAAGCGGTCAGATCAAACGTTGTCTAATTTGCTACGTCGAATGGCATATATCTATGAACCAGGCCAATGATAATACCTCAAAAGCCTTTGACAACATTTTATTTTGGAAATCATTTACATAGTCAAGAAAATTAATCTAATCTCTTTTAATAACTATAACGGTCTACTGATAGTGTGTCCAAAACCTATATCGAAAGAAATGAAGCACAACGAATCTTAAACTGACTCTCTAACAAGAAACAACAGCAAACGAACATCTTCATCCAAACTTTTCCTGTATTAAAGCAGTATTATGACTGAATCATATTCATTAAACATTTGTGAAGTATTTCTAAAACCCCTGAACTTTCAATCAAGATGATAGCAGACGCTTTAAACTGTTAGATGCCCAATTTATTGCATAAGGTTCTGGAAACTTCCAGAAATAAAATTAATTTATGATCATATTGAAAAGATTTCCCAAGGACAAAGTGTGTGAAAAAGAAGACCTTATCATGTTACTTTGGTTTTAGCTTTAAAATACCTCAAAGGAATATCCGCTGAAAATCTTGTGGGCGCAAAATAGTATGGTCTACAAATGGTTCGTCAACACAGGAATATGATGTAGACGAGTCTTATGTATCTTCTCATTGGATTTTTCTACTGTTATTCGTATGATTCGTAGTGACAATAGGCCAGACATTAATCCCAGCATTCTTGATATTTGATACCAGAGGCTATCAACAGGTTTAGTTCTGTAGTTAATCTTCCCATGGCTAACTGAGCCTGGAATAGATAATGCCCTTGGATAAGCCACAAATGTTAAATTAATTGAAAATCACTTATTTCTAACCCGTACAATAACAAGAGCAGAGCAGAGGAGCAAGTAGTTATGCATCTGAGTATGGAACTGTACGCAACACTGGTTTGGGATTTTGTGAAGATTATAGCTGGTTGTTGTATTTGCGAAGCACACTGCGATAATTGGTATAGTTCATGCAGCTGATGTTCTGAAATCTGCTTTGTTTTTCTGTTTGATAGTTACTTCTACCAGCAACTTTGCTAACATGACGTCAGTAACCGTCTGGTCTTTAGTCTGATTGTCCTACTTTGTGTCCTAATGTTGTTCTTGGCGTATATAATTTTTCTAAAGCATCGCGCTGATATTCTTGATAGCCAATTTTACTTCAAGAACAAGACCATGTAATCTTTATATGCGGTTCCACATACTTTCTCATAATTTTAGTCTAATATGGCTCCTCTAGTACAGGTGAGAAACATTCGTTTGTAAACGAATAGGATACTACGGAACACTACTGCAAATATCGTCGGATACATATATTTATCGTAACTTAGGCCGTAGACATATTCAAAAAACAATTACCATGAACTATCCGTCAATCTATCTTGTCTTTCTTCTTCGTCATCTTCATCTACAACTTCGGATTCGTCGGTATTGGAAACATACAGTAGGGTTCAAACTGGTTCAGATTAATTTGGGTGCCGGCAGCCGCTTCTACATCATTATCATAATATTCTGAGCTTATTAAATCACCATCTTCGAATGGCTAAGACCCGCAGAACAGTGACAATTCACTTTCTTCAAAATCGCAACTTTCGTGTTGAGTTTCTGAAGACATTTTCATAATGTGACGATACCGACTCAGCCAGTGTTTACAAGTGTTCAAAATGTGACGTCACGCTTTGTTTTCACTAAATACCGGAAGTGGTCGGCAGTTGCGTTCGGTTATTATCGTAAACAGGTGAAAATGCGATATTAGATCGGGTCCCATGCAGTTATTACTTAAAATGTTTCAATCGGATTTTTTACATTCGTATTTTGAATATATATTCTCATTAACCAAGAAATAAACTGAATAAGTGTGGATACACTGTTATTATCACTTTAAATACAGCTGCTTTCAAGTAAGACATTAATATGAGCAAGTTTGTGTTGGTGTTAATATAGGAATAAATCGGCTACAGGAGGAGCTTGGTAACTATCAAGCTAAATATTTTTGTAACGGTGAGGAATCGCCATGTCTTGCTAAAATGATTCACAGTAAGAAATTAGCTGATAAATGAACCTGTCAAGTGCCAAATTTTTCGTCAGTGACACCCAGTAATTAATTCGTAGGTTAGCCGACAATCAACTGTCGTCGGGGAGAGTTTGGAACGAAAAGAATGTTTTCTTACCTCGGTCAGACTTGGTACAATAATTAGAGTGAAAACGGACTGAGTGTTTGACACGTTAAAATTATGGGATTACTCACGTAGAGCTTTCAAAAATGATTGAGACAAATGATAAGGTGATATTTCGATCCTAAGTGGCAATTTTGGCATCTTGATAGACGGTTTTCATAAGGTCAGTAAGAATAGCATTTATTCCGATTGGGCGAATGCATGGGGAAGGGGGCGTGTTGGACCCCAGAATCGAGGAAATATATACTTCGTATCAAACGAGGTTAGTCAGTCTGAAAATTTCTCTGCAAGGGAGACTGCTACCAAGACTCCGACCGGGACGTCGTAAAATTGTGGTTCCGGGAAACTGAATGTGGAACGATTGTAAGACGCCAAAAACACAAGGTATTTAACTCAAATTCACCTTTATCACGATGTAATGTATATGCTGTTTATCTTTGTCTTAGATGCATAATGTATCGATACTACGATACAAATAGTTCAGTATTACATTGATTTAATAACGTACTTTGATATGTTGCTTTGTTACAGATGCATGATGTGTTCATATTTTGTATGGATAGTCGGTTTTACAGTGATTTAATAATGTATTTTGAATTCTGAATTAGCAATTTTATCTTATATACTTAGGTAGGTAAATTGGTGGTGTAGAAAACCCACCGTGTACATTTTTGATTGGAAAGTGTTACATTAATTTGAATTTATCATATTAGTAAATATGGTTTGTGTGTTATGATATATTGCCTCACTTTACGTAATGATTTACGGGAATATATGACTTTCCCGAATTCTGATGTCGATAATTAGCAGTATAGCTCTATTGATCTGAAAACATGTATAGAATTTGTTAGCCGTATAAATGATAACACTGATAGTAAGATCTGATTGTTCGAACATGAAGACGGACGAACAATCGCAGCTCTGAAAGTAACGAGATACTTAGGGCGTTTTACCCTTTTCTTTTACAAGGAAAATAGTTTATTTTGGCAAGAGTGAGAATCAGCGAGAAGTCAAAAGGAAAGAGAAAAAAAGAAGTAAGAAGTCAGAGTGTGGAATTCTCGTTCAATCAAAGGGCAAACTGAAGACGGACGCACGCCGGGAAAAGAAAGGAAAACCAGTCGACGAAAAAGGTCATGTTGAATCACCCAACAGTCCAATGTTAAATGAACATTCGATTCCTTGATGAAATTTACTCTCAGTATTAATGGCTAACTTCATTTATTTTCATTAGTGTTTGGATTCTTATGAATGTATCCATTATTTTAAAGCTTCGGTATTTGTATTTTTCTGAACTAATGTATTCAGAACGAGAGAAATTGTAATTCACAGTGTCATTCTTTTCTTAATTGTATTTTTAATTAAATTCATATTTTATCTTTACGGGGGCTCGTGTATTGTCTTGTTCAAAGTACCATCTCAGATTACTATATTCACTGACCGGGCATATTACACCGTAGCGATCATCTTCTAGATAACGACAATTAGTGGGAGGCGGTCTTCAAGTGTTGTTTTCCAAGTTGCGCAATACCTCTGACCACGCCTGGTGCAATATTGTACTAATAACACTTTGATAACCCGCCAGCGCCCACGTTACAGAACCCTAGAAATAATAACTGGATCAAAAAGATAAAACGCCCGAAATGAGTGCTAAAAAAGAAAATGACAATAGCAAAGATCATGAATGCACGAACAACAAAGTCAGACAAAACACAACTAAAGCAGAAGATTTTACAAAAACTTTGGATGAGACTATGATGACGTACCAACTATAATGTAAGTAATGAATTTGTCTGAGAAAGAAAACCATCCGATCTTGATGGTTAGTCTGAGCCAGCGGGGATCCCGGAAGTACTATAGCCACAGCCAGAACAACCACAAAAAGATGAGATTATAAAAGTTTTAAAAAGACGAGTGTGGGTTAGTATCAAATCAAATACAAGAAAAGATGATGAATATGACATTAATGTTCTTGCTGCTGTGAGCAGAGAGGAAAATTGTAGACATCAGACAACTTAGCCCTTGCCGCATTTGACAGCAACATGTCAAATATATCATGCGAACACTTTGTTGTGCGATTTATCATGTAGATGTTTTGTTTTTTATGGTTTAACGCAATTTTTTCAGCACAATATAGGCTATTCATGGCGGCCAGTATTATTGGTGGAGGAAGAACCCAGACAAACCCCAGAAAGAACCACCGACCCACGAGAAGCTACTGGCAAGCTTTCTCACATAACTACATTTGCCGAATCTTAGACTGGAACACACGCAGACAGAGGTGAGATGGCAGTGGTCCGTCACGGACAGTGCTTTAGACCACTAGGTCACTCGGGGCCCTCATGTAGATGAACTATCAGACCAAAGTTAGTGTCCAATATTTGACATGGCACATCATGGAACTTATCTCAAGAAAATTACAAAACATCTGATGAAGCTAAATACGTGCAGCCTAGATTTTTAGTTTTCAACTATTTTTTTATAGCTAAAATCATAAAAATAATTTTAAAGTTGAATTGATATGCTTAAAAAAATGAAAATATTCAAGAGCAGGTATTTTACGAGAAACCATTGCTGGCGCTCCTGATGGATCAGGATATGATCAAGAACTATTTTTTCCTTCATGAGATGCAAATGACGGAGTTGAGCAGTAAAATGCTGGATGACAAATTGCCAAAACTGTATTCACATAAATGGAAAACTATATGCAGAATATCCATCCAATCCACCGCAGCCAGGAACACTAAGCCAACGTCTAGATAGCTGTATATGCTTCTAATGAAAATGCGTTTACAATCTGCATAAGTCATCACCAAAATCATCAAATACATTTAATATTCATATTACACCAACAGTGATCAGATATTATGTTAATTGCCGTGGTTTCTGTTAAGCAAATCGCTACCAATGCTTGGATAAAATCACAGTTTCTCCAGAGAGCACATGCGATAAATTGTGATGACGAGTAAGTCGTATGGGGCTATAACTGAGACTTGAAAACCTAATAATTATTGTGGCAAATAGTAATTAGGCATGTCGCCAAATTCTATTCAAGAAGCATAATTCTTGCCGTCAACAATGTAAGCATCAGGGCCGTATTTGAATCCGTCAATAATTCTGATGAAGATATCGTTACCATTAATATTTTTCTGTATTGATTCTAATGTATATTTGTATTGACAGGTTGATATAAGGTTCTCCAAAGGCCTGGCAAGGTTATATATGCTTGCTGTTTGTCAAGACTTTTTAGTCATGTCTTCTTCCGATGTACATGTGCAGAAACCAAGATATGTAACAAGTCTAGGTTATTCTTTAATAATATCCCACATTTCTATAAGAGAACAGTCGAGTCCATTATTATACAATATTGTCTCTTCAAATAGACAGCATTTTAGTCAAAAATCAGGATGTACGCATCAGCATCAATCGTTGACTACGCATTTAGTGTTATGTAAAATCAATATATGACTTACCGTCTGTCACCATCTTGTCGGCTGTCCAAGCCGTCAGTGTTGTGTAAAATCTTATATAATCACAAGCATGCTATGAATCTATCACACTGGCCTGACCTTCAGTTGTATGCTTTTTATAATCACAAATTAATATCTTTCTGGTGGGCAAATATCAGACGGATGTAATTGGTATAATAGTAAAAAGGGGATATTGACGACACCGGTACGATTTGCTATGGTCTCTTTCAAGATTTTCCGATTACGCAATTACATACAGAATTCGTCTTCTCTGATATTGGTACATGACAGCACAATCATTCTCTAAGAGAAGCGATTATCGTCTGCGCTGTCGAAATATATAATAAAAGTAAAAAGTGACCAATTAGAAATGTAATGCATTTTCATATCTGCGTTTACAATAATATTACTATGTAATGTCGCCTTTATTAAAACAGGAATCAGACATTACGTTTAGTGCATGTTTTGTTTATTTAGTACCAGACAAGTTCCGTTGTATTTATTTAAGAGCAATATTTTTTTATTCAGAGTTCTAAAGCACTGTGCCACACTACCGTGAAAACCTGACGACAGCTAATTTTTTAAACTCGTTGCATGCGGCATTTTTTTCCATTTTAACGCGATCGCAAGGAAAAACAAAGAACCTGATTCTTGAAATATGCAAGGGAAACGCTAATGTAGATTTCTGAAACATAAAGGTAAAACCAATGAAACTTGTTTACAAATTATGTTCATGTGGCACTAAAATATATAGCAGGTCAACAACTGTATCACGAAGTTATATTATTCTTCCTCTTGTGTAAGCATATTTAGGTCAACGGCCTCCACCGAGTTAGAGAAATGCAAGTCTTCACGCCATTTAAAATTATAAGAGTAAGTTCTTTGCATTGGAAACTTATTTTATCTTCACTTACACTTTCTTGTTATGAGGATAATGCGATTTCATTCAAATAAAGTTCATCTGAATCGTTTTGAAAATTAAGGTTCAAACTCCATCCATCAAAAATGGCCAATCCTCTCAATAACAATTTAGCCCAATATCAATCTAATTTTTGAGTGTTAAATATACAGAAGCATGAAAACAGTTTACAATTAATATATATATATATATATATATATATATATATATATATATATATATATATATATATATATATATATATATATATATATATATATATATATATATATAACTTCTATTCAAGTGTCTTTAATATAACCAGTCCACAACCTCTACAACTATTAAGACAGTTTTTTTTTTACTAGAACGTGTTTAAACTTTGGCGTGAATTACATCTAAACTGAGTTCTATACTATTGTGTTATGTCGCTATTATTAAAATAGGAGTCAGACAATACGTTAAGTACATGTTTTGCTTTTTTGTTTTACCAAAGAAGATACGTTGTATTTAGTAAAGAGCAATATTTTTATTCAGAGTTCTGAAGCACAGTGCAACACTAACACCAAAACTAGACGACAGTTACATTTCTTTTAAAACTCAATGCAAGAGCCATATTTTCGTTTTATCGCAATCGCAGCGAAAAACAAAGAACCTGATTCTTGAAATATGTAAGGGAACCTCTAATGTAGATTTCTGAAAATAATGGTAGACCCTATGAAACATTTTAAAAAAAAACTGTATGTTCATGTAAAAGCAAAGTTAAGGCTTCTTTGTTGTACATATTCCACGACAATGTTACAAAGAACATCTGAAGTTTGCTTTTAACAGACAGGTGACAATTCTGATTGTTACTGTACTCGTGAAATGTTCAAAGCCGTGGCAAATGAAAAGATATATGATTGGAACATTTAACCAGGGACGTCATTTTAATTTATTTTAGGGGGGTGGGGGGCTTGGTGGTCCCGGGGGGAGTGGTTGCAGAACTGTATGGGGTGTGTGGCAAGGTACTGCATCACTGCATTTAACTTTCGCAACGTGACATATCAAGATAAGGCGGAAAATTCAAATGGCGAAGTATAACTTAGAAATATCTCAGCATGTTCGATCAAATGTTTTTTAATTATTATCCTCGCATTTGATAAAAACAATGATCATTAAAATGGAAAATATAGTTGACTAAGGTAAGGTGCAAAATTCAGATGTGGGGTAGCAGACTAAGGTAAGGCGAGAAATGTTAACGTGGTAGACTAAGTTAAGGCATGAGGTTTGTAACGTGGTAAACTAAGGTAATGCGTGAAATTCGATTGGTAACATGGCAGACTAGGGTAAGGTGTGAAATTCGGATGTTCACGTGGTATATTTAGGTAATGCATAAAATTCGGGCGGGATAGTGGCAGACTAAGGTAAGGCTTGAAATTCGGATGGTAACGTGGCAGGCTAAGGAAGAGTATGACATTCGGATGGTAACGTGGCAGACATAGGTAAGGCATGAAATTTGGATTTTAACTTAGACTAAGTTAAGGCCTCAAGTTCATATGGTTATGAGGCAGACCAAGGACGAGCATAAAATTATTGATGTAACGTGGTAAGCTAAAGTTAAGCATGAAATTCGTGTCGTAACGTGGTAGACTAAAGTTAAGCATGAAATTCGTGTCGTAACGTGGTAGACTAAAGTTAAGCATGAAATTCGTGTCGTAACTTGGTAGACTAAAGTTAAGCATGAAATTCGTGTCCTAACGGGACAGACCATGGTAAAGTTTGAAAATCAAAACGTGTCGTGGAAAAAAGTCTGAGATGTGAGATACATATGATGACAGAAACAGTTAACTAAACTGATTTTGAAAACAATTTAATTCAAATTACTCGTTCTATAGGAATGCTAGACACGTCAAAATGTTCACCTAGTCCATAAAAATAAATGATACAATACACCTCACGCATTTTCGCTTCTAAATCATATCGTATTTCAACAATAACAAAAAAACATCATTCAATATGAAAACTGAATTTATCACACAAAAGATGTAATTGATATATTACACGTGTTTTCTCATATACACATAATTTTAACATTATGGTATCTAAGTAGCTGGTTAGTCACCTGGTGGTTATAGCGTCCACCACAGATGCGGCAGGTCGCGAATACGAACTCTAAAATATTATTACAATAATCTATACGAACAGCAACTTCGTTAGGCACTCAGCATTAAGAAGCTATGCTAAGACTAGTCGGTCTGATGTCAGGATAATGTAACAGTGGGACATCATGCTACATGTCTGCGGCATGATGCCCCTGTGCTTGACATCACTATAAACTGCCACACTGCAGACATCGTAACTATATGACTGAACAATTGTCGAAGCTACGTTAAAAATCCAAATCACACACACACACACCACACACACACACACAGACACACACACACCATGCTCACAGATGCAATAAATTAATGCTCTAGCCACATTTTCTACAATACAATGTATTGGTGTTGGAAAACACTATTAGCCTGTATAATCGTGTCAAGCTGTTTAGCGGTGCGTCCTTTTCAAAGAGTAGTAAACATTAAACAATAACAACAGTTTGAACTTGACCCACAATCTCGGCAGTTTCATACCAAACATATTAGTCAGTCTGGACTCGTGAAAATTATATTTTTTATCTGTTGCTGAATTTAATGTATGGAGCATACCAAGGCAGAAACCAGACTATCCCTGACCTTGATTCGGGCCATGTTTTGCACACATTACCAAAGGTTTATACCGTGACAATATTTGACACTGTGACAATCATCCGGAGGAAGATGTTCTTGACCTGAATTATATGCAGTATTTCATTTCATATACAGATCCTGTTATAATCAAGCATCATGTCACGTATATTGTTTATGTGTTGAAAACATGTTTACCGTTACATATTGGACCTCTTCGACCGTGAAAGTCAAACTAGAAGACATATGACAACACCTCTGACCTTGGAATTATAACCATGTTATTATATAATAACATATTATAACATAAGCTGGATGTTAGTTTTTGGTTTTGGTTTTGTGGCACTGTACGCCATTTTCAGAAAATTAATGGTTATTCATGGCAGCCAGAATATGTAGCGAAGAGCAAAAACGGGAACGACAAAAGGAAAGCTACCAGAAAGCTTTTTCACATACCTAATGGTCGAACTAAGATTTGGCTAATTCGGACAGAGGTGAGATGTGTAACTTATAAGTAAACACGACCACTCAGCCACCAGGATCCTCAAGCTCAATATCGAAAATGGGTGAAATATATAGAATTTATGGCAATATATTGAAAAATATATTCGAGTCATGATGAGAGAGGAAATGACGATGAAGCAATGAACACTACTTTTATTATTATTTAGCTATTATTATTTAGTTCAACATGGATTTGCTTAATCCGACGTTACACCTTTCTGTGTATACAGCAGATTCAAAGAAATATATACAAGCATTTGATTTATCACTATGACTAAGTACATATTTGAATGACGGAAGGATCGCGGCATTCTGAAGTATGATATAACCTCAACCACGTTTGTTTGCATAACAAAATATGTTAGTATGCATAAAATAATAAAATTCTACAATTGAATTAAATCAGTGCAACTTCAAAATTTGAGCACCACTAAAAAGTTGTTTATGAGATTTTCGACTCCAAGTTATTATATTTGCTATATTTTATTCAAGGTTGTGTGAATATATCCCACAAGTTGACCCACACTATGTAAGATGATGCAGCTTCATTCATGAGACCTAAACTGATTGCCGTCCCACTGACCTTTGGCCATAAGCTAACCAAGGTTGAGGTCAAAAATGTCTTAGATGAAAATCAGTCTGTTAGCTTGGCACACCCCACAACAATCGTTAAACGTCCTTCATACAACTAACGGTTCACGCTTTGGTCAAGCAATCCAGCAAAATATGTTCAGTTATTTTTAACCTCTGTCACAACGACTGCTTGTGGACATAAGTCAAAATTTGTGGATGACTTTTGATCAATATGTGAATCGCTTTGAATCACGTACATCAACCTCTTAGAGTTACAAATATCAGCTAGCATAATTAAATGTACATGGGTGGCGTTTGCATTTTCCAGAATTTGTGATCTTATTTAATTATGACGTTTCTCGTATGTTTCAATCTAAATTTGATTATTTAAACGTGATGTCTTTGCCGAGTTATATTGACAAAACAAAGTAATCAATATATTGTAGAAATTCCGATGGTATTCGGGAGCTTATAATAAATGAAATTCATCATATTTTTTAAGTGTATTCATTTACCTAGTTAATATGCGATGTGGTTAAAATTATTAAAGCTAATTATGAAAAGATATAAATTTAGGTGTTATAAATTTATGTAATAAATATTTTAAAATCAAGCAATGGTAATATTAATCTGTTTTAAAGTTTCTTCTCTAGATTACAAGATTTATCCCATGTGCATGCTAGTGAACACAAAGTTCTGTATAAGCAGGGATGACTGATCATATTTGTATTGTTCCGCACAATAACAGTTTACGTGCGCCACGCAGTTACAAACCTTCCCCGCGAAGCTCTAGATATTCCAAATACAATTGCTTAGATGTGACTGTACTTCACCAAGATATATGTAACCGTTCACCAACCTATCTAACTTGTATGCAAAATGTTGCCTCACGTACAGTAGTTATATTTGAGGGCTATTGGTAATGCGAATAAACTTAATAGGGTTGGTGGGTGCGGTATAGACACATTTCACCCATTGTAGGTAATAAGTGAAAAGTAATAAATCAATAACTTTAAAAATTGTCATTAAATGTTCAAGGACAATCTTTTTAACGAACAATCTATTTGGATGAACCAAGCTACTATTTTGATATTATATTTTAAGCGCGATATATCACAGCGTTGAGATAGTATAGATATATTACATTGTAAATGTCGTGTTCCATAAAGACTGTGATCTAGTACCTTGTAATTATTGATTTTCATAACGAATGTGATATATTACATTGTAATTATCGTGTTCCATAAAGAATGTGATCTATTACATTGTAATTATCGTGTTCCATAAAGAATGTGATCTCTTACATTGTAATTATCGTGTTCCATAAAGAATGTGATCTACTACATTGAAATTATCGTGTTCCATAACGACTGTGATCTGTCACATTGTAATTATCGTGTTCCATAAAGACTGCCATCTATTACATTGCAATTATTGTGTTCCACAACTACTGTAATCTATTACATTGTAATTATTGTGTTCCAGAATCTGATATATTACATTGTAATTATCGTATTCCATGTCGTCGAGTGAAATATATTACATTGTAATTATCGAGTTCCATATCGGCTGTAATCTATTACATTGTAATTACCGTTTTCGATCAAGACTGTGATCTATTACATTGTAAATATCATCCTCCATAAAGACTCTGATCTATCACATTGTAATTTTTGTGTTCCATAAAAACTGTGATCTTTCGCATTGTAATTATCGTGTTCCATAACAACTGTGATCTATCACATTGTAATTATCGTGTTCCAGGACGGCTGTTGTCAAGGATGCTCAGGACTGACTAGAATCCCTTTTATTTGTAAACAGTATCTGCATAAAAACAGTATACGGTGAATTTTTTTCAGGTTTATACTAGACCAGCTAGTTGGTATCTAAGCCTGTTTTTTGACTTGACGGCTTTTGAGACCAACCGTAACCTGCATTAACACTATATAGTACTTTTCCGCGCGCCATAACTGCGTACGATCGTATGCACGCTATTAATTGAGTGCTCTAAAGGATTTAACGCAGTGGATCATTAGAAGAGTGATAATACGTACCGTCTGGGTACAAAGGTTAGTCTAAATAAATTTATTAATTAATAGCGTGTAGTCCGATCGTTGGCAGTTATGGTTCACGAACGTACCATATAGTGTTAATGCAGAATACGGTTGGTCTCATAGCCGTCAAGTCAAAATAATAAAAAAGCTTTGAGACCAACTAGCTGGTCTAGGTTTATACGAAATCCACTTCTCCTTAACACCAAATGGAGTATTCATAAGTGTCAGTCGATTTTTATTTCACTACATACAGACTCCATAATGTTGTACACTGCATCGAAATATGTGTGGTGTGGAGTATTATAGTTTTAAATTATAAATTATTCTTTCACACACTAACTGCACAGTGGTGCAGATACTTAACTGCAAAAGTAGGACATCACCATTACCATACGTTGTAACCATTTTTTCACAGAGTACCATCCCACATACACTTGTACTGAATTGTGCACTACCAAAAGACCTTAATCTAAGTTTCAGTGTTGTATTAATGTGCGTGTGTGCGTGTGTGTGTACCCGTACACAGGGAGTGGGGGACAATGTGATTTACTTGCCATACTCCGTTTTTTTTATATGTACAGAGAGTGAGAAAAACAGAGACAGACAGACAGAGACATACAAAGAGAGAGAGAGAGAGAGAGAGAGAGAGAGAGAGAGAGAGAGAGAGAGAGAGATGAGCGTTCTCAATTAGACCTAGATAAACACTCTTTATACATCCAATCGATAGCAAAATGCGTATATTTGTCGTCGACCTGTGGAAAATTAATGGCTTTGCAACTGTGCCAACTCAAACATGAAACGTTTGCTATGTGCGCATATTCTTGTAAATATAGGTCAACAGTGTTATTGTGACTAATGTTTACAAACACAGCGAGTATATATTTAGACTGAAATAGGTTCGGTTCGGTTTGGTGGGTTTATAAAGCATTTTTCAGCACTTGATAACGTATACATGGCGGCCAGATCGTTTGATAGAGGATGATCCCGGGAAAACCATATGAAGAACGATAGACACATGGGAGAGCTAGTAGCAGGCTTTCACACATAAGTTGGCCAAGCCGAAACTCGGACCCACTCGAACAGACGTGAGGTGTGAGTGACCTGTAAAGGCGATCGCCTAAGACCACTTGGCCATCCGGGTCCCCTAGACAGAGAAAAAAACAGAAACAAAGAGGGGGAGGGGGGAAAATGGTTGGTGATAATAAGGTACATAATTGTTACCTTTAATTTTAATAGCACACTTCACATTGGAAATAAATAGTTTTATATCGTGTGCAAGACATCTTAATTTTTAATACCAGCAAGTGATGCTCAATGTTATGATAAGTAGATGGTGAACACACTATTTTTAATAGAGTCATCTTTTATCACTTTCTGTGTGTGCTCATATAGCTATGTGTATGGTCAATACACACCTTCGTGTCGCTGTCTTCATCATAAAAATATGTGAATGGTCAATACAGACCTTCGTGTTACTGTCTTCATCATACACCTATGTGTATTCGTGCCACTGTCTTCATCATACAAATATGTGTATGGTCAATATAGACCTTCGTGCCACTGTCTTCATCATACAGATATGTGTATGGTCAATACAGACCTTCGTGTCGCTGTCTTCATCATACAAATATGTGTGTGGTCAATACAGACCTTCGTGTCACTGTCTTCATCATACACCTATGTGTATTCGTGCCACTGTCTTCATCATACAAGTATGTGTATGGTCAATACAGACCTTCGTGCCACTGTCTTCATTATACAAATATGTGTATGGTCAATACAGACCTTCGTGCCACTGTCTTCATTATACAAATATGTGTATGGTCAATACAGACCTTCGTGCCACTGTCTTCAATATACAAAGATGTGGATGGTCAATACAGCCCTTCGTGTCACTGTCTTCATCATACACCTATGTGTATTCGTGCCACTGTCTTCATCATACAAATATGTGTATGGTCAATATAGACCTTTGTGCCACTGTCTTCATCATACAGATATATGTATGGTCAATACAGACCTTCGTGTCACTGTCTTCATCATACACCTATGTGTATTCGTGCCACTGTCTTCATCATACAAGTATGTGTATGGTCAATACAGACCTTCGTGTTACTGTCTTCATTATACAAATATGTGTATGGTCAATACAGACCTTCGTGCCACTGTCTTCATTATACAAATATGTGTATGGTAAATACAGACCTTCGTGCCACTGTCGTCAATATACAAAGATGTGGATGGTCAATACAGCCCTTCGTGCCGCTGTCTTCATCATACAAATATGTGTATGGTCAATACAGACCTTGGTGCCCCTTTCTAAGATTGTTGTCAATATTGCTCAGGACTGACTAGAATCCCTTTTATTTATAAACAGTATCTGCATAAAACAGCACATGTTCAATTTCTTCAAGGTTTATACAAAATACACTTCTCCTTACCACCAAATGGAGAATTCATAAGTGTCAGTCGATTTTTATTTAACTACATACAGACTACATAATGTTGTACACTGCATCGAAATAGGTGCGTGTGGGTGGGGGAAGTATAATAGTTCTAAATTATAAATCATTCTTTCACATGCTCACTGCTGTGCGGTGCAGGTCACTTAACTGACTAAATAGGACATCACTATTACCATACGTTGTAACCAATATTTCACAGAGTACCATCCCACATCCGCCTGTAATGAATTGTGCACTACCAACTTGACCTAGATAAACACTCTTTATACATCCAATCGATAGCAAAATGCGTATATTTGTCGTCGACCTGTGGAAAATTACTGGCCTTGCAACTGTGCCATCTAAAACATGAAACTTTTGCTATGTATACATATTCTTGTAAATATAGGTCAACAGTGTTATTGTGACTAATGTTTACAAACACGAGCGAGCATATATTTAAACTAAAATAGGTTTGGTTCGGTTTTGTGGGTTTATACAGCATTTTTTTCAGCACTTGATAATGTATACATGGCGGCCAGATCGTTTGGTAGAGGATGATCCCGGGAAAACCACATGAAGAACGATAGACACATAAGAGAGCTAGTAGCAGACTTTCACACATAAGCTGGCCAAGCCGAAACTCGGACCCACTCGAACAGACGTGAGGTGTGAGTGACCTGTAAAGGCGATCGCCTAAGACCACTTGGCCATCCGGGTCCCCTAGACAGAAAAAAAGGAGGGGGGGGGGGGGCAAATGGTTGGTGATAATAAGGTAAATAATTGTTACCTTTCATTTTCACAGCACACTTGACATTGGAAACAAAACGATTTATATCGTGTGCAAGACATCTTAATTTTTAATACCTGCAAGTGATGTTCTATGTTATGATACGTAGACGGTGAATACAATATTTTTAATGGATTCATATTTTGTCCATTTCTGTGTGTGTTCATATAGCTATATTGTTTTAATAGTGCTAACAAAATGCATTGTCTTTATTGGTACTTCATATAAACGTAGATCAGAGAAAAACATTTACTTAAAATAAGACCAGGAAAAAAAAAAACTATCGGCCATCGTATAATCCAGATAGCTTTATTCCTCACTGTACAAATATTTTTAACGTCCATGCGCTTAAATTACCTGATAACTGATAACATTGTTTAATTAAATATGTACACTAATTGTAAGGGTCAAAGAAGATAGTAACACCGAAAGGTGGATGGGACACTTTTTAGCATTTCAAACAGCTGGCCTTCAGGCACATGAGGAACTACACAGTATGCTGATCAGTATTTGGAAGGAGGAGTCCATGTCACATAAGTCCAAAGACGCAATGATTGTCACCTTAAACAAACCAAAGGGAACGAAGTTGACTGCGGCAACTATTGAGGCGTATCACTCACGTCGATTGCAAGTAAGATTATTGCGCGCGTCCTGTTCAACCGTCTGGTCGACAATGTATCAGAAGCCATACTATCGAAGGCCCAGTGTGGATTCAGACCAGATCGGTCCACGAGCATCATGCTCCTCACACTCACAGTGCCACAGATTACATGAAAAGCGCATTTAACAAAACATGAACTTCTACGGTGCCTTCATATACCTCATAAAGGCCTTCAATACAGTTAGCATAGATGCACAATGGGGTGATCTTAGCACGACTCCGTTGCCCTAGGAACTTCAGTAAGATGATCTGACGTATCGACGATGGCATGATGACACTCATTATCTACAAAGGGGATGTCTCTTAGCCACTCAACGTTTCAAACGGCGTGAAGCAGGGTTGTGTTCTCGTCCAAGTACTATTCAATCACCACATGTGTCCTAAACCATGATACAAGTGATCTCAAGAGAGGAGTATACATAAAGTACAGACTGGATGGCTCTCTCTCTTCGACCTTCGCCGACTGAATACCGTATCCAAAACAATGGAGAAACATATTCGTGAAGCACTTTTCGCGGATGACTGTGCTCTCATGGCATACAAGGAAGCAGATCTCCAAATCATCGTTACTCGCTTCGCGGCAGCATCGAGATTATTCGGACTTGCTATCATTCTGAGAAAGATAAAGGTACTTCACCAACCTGTCCAATGTACCATAGCTCGCCCCCGTCACCCACTCCTCCCAGATTGTGTATGTCGAAGACACCCTGTTGAAAACTGCCGATCACTTCAAATACCTTGGAAGCATCATATATTCCGAAGGATCGTTAGACATAAATATAACGACACGCATCAGCAGCGCTAGTCAATCATTATGATGTCTCCGCTCTCGCATTTTGAGCCACAGGAATATAAAACTGTCCTCCAACATGAAGTTGAATAAAGCAGTTATGCTAACCAACTTCCAATATGGATGTGGGAACCACCTGGACAACGTACAAAAAGCACATCAAGCAGCTTGAGCGCTTCCACACGAGAGCCATGTGCTGGATTATGGACATCAGATGGCAAGACAGAGTGACGAACCTAAAAGTGCTTGATAGAACCTGGTTAACCAGTATAGAGGCGATGGTCATGAGAGCACAGCTCCAGTGAACGGGTCATGCCATCTGTATGGAGGCGTCTCCAACAACACGTCAGATTTGGTATGGAACTGTATATATTGGACACAGAAAATATGGTCGCTCGAAGAAAAAGTCAAAGACTCTATCAAGGACAGCCTAAGATGCTGTTCGATATCCGTGACAAACCTCGAGTCTTGTGCCTATGATAGATCTGCCTTCAATGCAGCTGATCGTAATGAGTGCAAAACCTTCGAAGATACCCGCAGATAAAAAGCCACCGACACCAGGGAACACAGAAAAGCCTCAGCGTCAAAAAACCAACCCATGCTTCCAGTGAACAAATTTCTCCAGGACATGCGCATCTTGCATAGGACTAATCAGCTACATGAAGACCCATCAGCGAAGAGCAGCACATAAATGACTTTATTGACCCTCGGTTGTCAACCAACACTAACACTGCATTTTTATCTGAGACAGTATTCATAAAGATGTGTTAAAAGCGCTGTAAGAAGCAGTGTTTTTCTTGGCGTGTTCAGTAGTTTCTTTTTTTATAAACTTAAATTATGGAAGGAAACTCCTCCCTGGCATATGATGTGATGTAATTCATTACTAGCATGTCTGCATGTCTTAACTTTTGTCATCTCATTTTGGGGTTGCTTTTCCTGTATGTTAGTCTGCGATGAGATATTTTTTTTGCCACTTTTATTTTTGGTTTAGCTATGTTGGGATATATATATATATATATATATATATATATATATATATATATATATATATATATATATATATATATATATATATATATATATATATATATATATCATGTTACAAACATTTTGCACAATACGTGTAAGTAATAGGACATTTATGGTACTAATTTACATATGCAAAGCATTGTATTTATACAGTGTATGCCATCATTGTGTTTATGACATCATTGTGTTTATACAGTATATGCCAGTATTGTGTTTACACAGTATATGCCAGCATTGTGTTACAGTATATGCCAGCATTGTGTTTATACAGTATATGCCAGCATTGTGTTTATACAGTATATGCCATCATTGTGTATATACAGTATATGCCAGCATTGTATTTATACAGTATATGCCAGCACATACTTGAATGAACTGCCTTTTTAAATTTATATTCCTGCTAATAAACCAAAGAAATATTTTACAAATCTAATTATGTTGAACAAATGTTAAAAATCACAAATGCTTAACGTATTTATGCGAACTTTACAATCTTAAACATATGGTATGTGTGTTTTCAACCTGATTTTCACGTGTCAGTAAAATCAAATGTATGATATGTGAGGCAACTGTCAATGTGTAGTTAGTGCTTGTTCAACATAGAATACACGATCAATTTAAAAAACGTCACATGATGAACAAATTTTGGGTTTTTTTCTAAGTGCTGAACTGCTATGTATTGAACGCGTACAAATTGCCCAAATTAGCTGTCCGTGACCTTTAGATAAATGTCATTTACGTACTTTCTCGCAATAGACCCTGGGTGGTCAAGTGGTGTACAGTTCTTGCCATTACCGATCACTGCTATCTCACTTCTGTCCACTTTGGTTCAAGTGTCGTGCTCGGCCATTGTGGGTATGTGATACAGCTTATCAGTAAATTGAATAGCTATGTTCTTACCAAGGGTTTTCTGGGTTCTTCCTCCACCAGTTACTGGCCGCCTATCATGCGAAGAAAAGAAAGATGGTATTAATCACAAAACGTATTAACTGATATAATTATGACCATACCTAGAACTTTTGTCTAATAAATTATCTGCTTATTAACGTATTTGCATAAACTTGAATGCATGACTCAGAATATGCAATGGATGATAAAAGTAAATATTGCTAACCAGTTGTACAAAGGTCTGCGCTTCCCATCCTTCCTGGTTTTTGTGCTCCAAGTTATGATCCGTTTTTATTACATCAAATGTATACAAAAATGTTTTTAAAATAGTGCATAGACTTTGAATAAGCAATTTAACTTACTCAAATTTAGTAAAGAAAACTCCCATGTTGCCTTTAATAAATTAAATTTAAAGGTTTATTTACGACCAGAGAATTTTACAACGTGCACAAAATAAATATTGGCATAATCTATAGATATCAAATCGTTTTAAGGTCAGATACTTCCAATTATCAGTAATTCAATTATGTCGACATTTTCTTTCAATAAAACAGTGTTGGCAAGTTACCAATTTTATCAGCATTTACGCTTAAACTCAAACATCAAAAGCTAGGCCAGTGAATGACATCTCAGCTTGGCTCCATCGTGTATGGATCAGCTTGTAACTCGTACCTTTAGATGCTTCAGTCAAAACATCGTCAACGGCTCAGCAGACATCATGGCGGAATATTTAAAATTAAAAGTTCAAGAAGATTATGTTTTTGAGCAAATCTTTACTTTATCAAAGACGAATGAAACTGGCTCTATTATATACTTCATCTAATCGAAATGATGTCCGCTACAAGACATTTTACCACACATTGTACTATCAGATACTAAACTGCGTCTTTATAATTACTAACATACGAATTCGTCCTCAACCATAAAAATAAAAAATAAAATCTCACCAATACTGTAAAAACAATTTGGTCCCAAATCACCACACACAAATCTTTGCGATTCATAAAGCCTTCAATCAATTCTTTCGTTTATTATTTAGTTGAATGAAATGACAGGCCCTTAATGTAATATTACTTCTTTGTTTACAGATGGTTCGAAAAAATGTAAGCCCACATTTCACCATGACGAGGCAGTCACCGAATAAAGCCTTCATTTCAACTGCAGAAATTATAACCATACTCAGATCTTTGAACTATGTTGGCACAATTTTCGCCATATTTTCGGATTTCCTTTCCACACTGATAGCTATGAATGGAAGGCACCACAATAAAAGCTTATGGATACTAAGCCCATCATCGGCGTAGAGCAACAGTCAAATAGATGAGATCGCAGAGATGATGTGATAATGTGCTTGTAATGCAGATGACACAAACACCTGACTCATGTGTACCACCGAAAGTTTAACTTCAGTCACGCTGCATATCCTTTCAGTGTTTGCTGACATTGGTACACAGTCATGTCTAGCATTGATTTCCATTCGATGAGACATGAGATCTTGATATTAACTCTGAATACGCTTTATGAGGATGTAAAACAAGCGAAAACATGGGATTTACGGAGGAATACGGTTTAAATAACACATTCTGTCCATATATTGTAATGCTTTTAATAGCTGATTTACCTTTATCTCTTTATTTATATTTCCTTTCACAGAACTTTAATATTTGTAGCGTTTATTATTCATCAATCTATGTTACAAATTAAAATTGTATTCACGTTCATAAAAAACGTAGGTTCCGGATTTCTTGACCTTTACTACTGATCTGATTAAACGTGATTGTCAGATAGAAGGCATTCATTTTGTTCAATGACTAAATTCATTTTGTTCAGAAACAAAATATCGTACAATTTTCATTGTTTTAAAAATTAATTGGATAATAACAAAAGAGATCAGCCTGAATACTGCAGAATGAGATTAAATAACCGCGCGCAGTTATAACATCAGAGAAGAAAAATCTCAGTCGTATTTTTGGCGTCTGGGTGAGGGTGTGTCAAAAGAAATAAAATAAACATAAAGCCATATTAATTCACTTTTGAGACCAATGCATAGTTAGGTGGGAACTATTTCGATATTTATTTGTGTTTAGCAGTCAACATCTCAGCTGATGTCATGAAATCGTATTTTATGTGGGATAGAAATGGCAAGCAATCTCATGCAAATGTATCTAATAACGTGAGATTTTACTCTGATCATGTCCAGCCATATATATGCTAATGATTCAGGTCCAGATGCAAAAAGCAATGACCCAGTTCTAATTTCGTTTAATGTACAGAAACAAAAGCAGCAGATATCAAGCAGAAAACAACGAAATATTTGCGTTTGGATATACCTTTGGGCAAGAAAAATTGAACCGGTGTATTTATTTTCTCAGCGTGTTTTATATTTTTCGAATATTAGAAAATATAGCGAGATCGCTTATTTTTATTTGAATGGACGGTATTTTCATAATTTTTTTTCCAACAATTGTCTTCATTCACTAACACATTGCAAATTCCCTGCACAAAATTATATACATTAGCGAAATCAACTGTTTATCTGTATTTCGGCATTAGCTTACCACCGACTTTCCACATTCTAAGACTCAATCTTAATTTGATTCACACATTTCCATTATGATCAGACGCTAGATGGTAGCTTTTACAAAAACAATTACAGAAATGTTATCAAACTTCAGAGATGCTTAGCTTTCCATGCGTTACAACCAATTACTTAATTCAGGATATCATCAGTTTTTGTTTACGTTTTTAGGTAGTCACTGTTACGGTGCCAAAATTAATCCTGGTTCATTCGCTAATACTTTGAATCAGTTATGGGAAATAAAGATTGTAACCGTAATTGCATATTCTTTAACATTTTGAGGTCAATAAAACCTTCAGCTACACAGACGTTTCTTTAATTTAATAACGTACATCAATACAATCTAAATATAGACCAGCAATTCAACAAAAACCAGAAGCAACAATGTACCTGCAAAATGGTCATGTCTGTCGCAAACGCTCCAAGTTGCCGGTTTGGTAAATCTATAACTAGTCATTCGATAATAATGATTTCTTGTGCTCCAGTTTTAGTTGCATCAGTGTAGATATGGAAGAGGAATCCAATAATTACGATCCAAGTTTGTCACCAATATCAGATGTTACAAAGCCCTCTGAAAATGGTCATTCTAGCGGCGGTATACTCTCAGAAAACAATAAGACATTTTGGGTTTTCCAGCTTCAAAGATTTGTGAATTTACGAATCAATGAATTATTGAGGATGAATTTGTCCTTGGTACTATTCAAATAACGGCATGTTTTTTTTTAACATGAATAACCTATATTTGAACTGAATAACATGGAAATAGATAATTGGATGTAAAATCTAACATTAGTCATCAGATTTGTTGATCTTCAAAGTCGATGACTCTTTTTCTGCGAACTTGGATTTAAGTTGCAAATTAGTAATTAAAAATAACATGACAAAATCTGCGAAAAACTTGCTATTTAATATAATTTGCATTATTGTTAATAGTTGCTTTTATCTTTTTCGTTAATATCAATATTGTTGGCATTTATATTAATAATTTAATGTTTTCTAATATTAACAGCAACAACAATAGCAAGCTATACACATAATGCTTGTATAATATATATCCATATAAATCCATATTTACACATCCATCTGTATACATGTATATACAATACATTATCCATTTTATTATCTTGAAATAGGCATTATTGTTTTCTAAGGAAGATATGCAGCTGAGCAACATGACTCCTTCAAGTCCAATAATCAGGGTCTTCAATTGTTGATGAGATGTGACGTCCTAAAAGATTTTACGATCAGTTTTACTTTTGATTCCGTACAGGCACCACAATACATTTTATTGTGAAAATAACTTGGTTCATTAGGGTTCACGCTTTGACAAAAGGCAATTATGTTATATTAATTTCTTTTTACGTTTTTATGCGTTAGATTCCAAGCTTACTGAGTATTTGTTGCACAGAAGTAAAGTTCATTTGCTGTCCCCTTAAAGGACCTTCAATTAAATTTTCTTTCAGGTTGTTAAGGTCGATCCATTTAGAGCCCCACTCGATTTTTTAAAA
The DNA here is from genome assembly GCA_029339505.1 of Unio delphinus. NCBI lineage: Eukaryota > Metazoa > Mollusca > Bivalvia > Unionida > Unionidae > Unio > Unio delphinus. The sequence goes on along the minus strand of JAQISU010000311.1, from coordinate 1,582,009 downwards.
ATACGACACACTTTTTAAGGACCTTATTAGAGGTAGTGTTGCAATATTGGCCGTATTCTTCATTATTTAAACAAAACACCCTGAATAATTACCAAACAACTAAGTAGATCAAAGAACAATGACTAGATGTGAATAGCTACCAAATAAGGTACATTAATCACGCTGAGTATGGAGGTGTAGTGCTGGCAATAGTCATTTATACCTACAGAAACCACACACCTACCACTTTTAGACCCAGGCTCGGTCGTAAGATGTGCGGGCCCCAAGGCAGCATGCGTGGCCCTAAGTCAGCAAGTGATGAGCGGGGCATCTAGCAAAACAATTGCAATGCGGAGTTTATTTTCTTAAAGCGCGGGGCCTAAAGCGGTTGCCTCGTTTTCCTTGCCCTAGTGCCTGTTTCGAATGGATGGTACCTTTTATCGACTGTTCCAATAACCAGATGATAAATAATAATAATAATAATAATAAATAAATATGAAAATGATAATTCCCCAAAACACATCTGTTTACTTCAGAATGTAAATATTGTAAAACGTACATGCTAGAGTATGTTTGAAAAGCTTTGGATGTGTTCTGTTTCCTCATATATTTTCATTTTATTATGTTGTATGCATTTGTTGCCCTGCAATAGTAAGTTGAACATTTACATATTAGATTTATTTCTTTGCTACATATTGCTGAATTACTATTGTGTGAGTATTACTTTTATGGATTTATGATAAGCCGTAAACATAACTTGTAGAATGTTCTTTTTTTAGATAATCCATTACATTTTTAATATTGGATATTTGTGTAATTTTCAAATACTTTTTGTTGTTAAATCTTTTAGTGTCGATATTGGCTCGCCCACGTACTTCCTGGCAAATTTCTTATCATTTGGCATTTCACATATTTTGTTCCTATCATTAACGGCCCTATCTATGTTATCTTTGATAATAATTGATTTTCCGCTTAGCAAAATTGTAAAAAAGAAAAATTTTATAAAGTTTTGTTTGCTTTGTTGTTACCTTCTAGTGGACAGTCTTTAAGATTTGAATACCGTCTTCTACGGGTGTGTATATCCTTTTATGTGGATTACACCTCATTTTGTTTCTAATCAAGAGTTTTTTTTTTCTTTTTCTTCTTCGTTCTCACTTGCACACAAATTTTCACGTCTTAATTTACGACTGATTCGTTTTATGTATGTTAGTAGGTCTGTTACATTTATTTAGATGTATGGCTAAATTTGAAAACTTTCTTCAGTAAGCTCATGTTATTTTCAATCAGCTCTCTGTTCGATAGGGAGAATTTATTTTCCATACTATGTTATGCAATTATTTTCTAATTCGTTCAACGACATTCTGAATTATATCGTTGTGTACATCAAATACATTGGTACATCAGCTCATTCGAGACTATTGCTACATCAACAGATTCAATATTATTGGAATGCGTTCAGTACATTCTATACTTTTGGATTTTTGACGTAACATAGGAATATTTTCAGATTTATTTCTCACAATAATGGTCATTTTGAAGTACTTACAATGCTATCATTCATTCTTATTGGCAATTTCTGACTTAACAAATATGTGTTGTTATCATTCTTATTGGCAATTTCTGGCTTAAAAAAAATGTGCTGTTATCGCTGCATCGCAGCTGATAATTATTCAGGCTCTTATATCAAAACTCATTTTCTACTCAGGAATGCATATAATTAGTTTGATTATTGTGAAATGCTAAATATTATAATTTTGCTCTAGGATGTTAAAGTGTTTTCAATTACGAAATTACTTAAAGCGATATGTTGACTGTTTCGTGAATGAAAACTACATTTCCATTTCAATTTTTATACCAGTTTTAAATATTAATAAGCCCACCAATCACACAAAACATCTCTTTCTCTTCCTTTGCGATATTACTATTACAGAAAATTGGGTTACTTGAATATCTTTGTGCATAATTAACCTATATAATACTCACTATACGACAATATGAGCCGCTGTATTATCGTTTTCTTAGTAAACCAAACTGTTTATCAAATACAAGTAATGCTATCTCTGCTACTTTGACATAGACACAAGATAAATTGACCATTACGTGGCTTAGTACAAACAGCTGTCTCGCTTGGCGCTCAGCATTACGAAGTTAGTGTCAGGACTGGTCGGTCTGATGTCAGGATAATGTGACTATGTGAGACATCATGCTGCATATTGGCGGCATGATGCCCCAGCGCTAGACGTCACAATAAACTGCCACACTGCAGATATCGTAGTTGTATGACTGAATAATTGTAAAAGCTACGTTAAATATCTAAAATCACACACACACACACACACACACACACACGATAATGTCTGGTTCTCTGCTCATTCTATAAGTCTGAAACTATTCTAAAAAAAATGGAGATTCTTTTCGAAGATAACTAAGATATATAAGACAAGTTAAGAGCACTTTTTGGATGTTTCAGGACACTGAAGTGTATGTATTATTCGATGCCTTTACTAACAGCATATGTCTTGATAACAACAGACTTAAAGCAGGTTACTCTTCTGAAGATTAGACAATATTACCTTTCGGAATCAAGATCCGGCTTCGTAAAAATCATATATGGTGTGATAACTGCTACTTTAGATACAACGTTTTATATACAAGCACTTTGGTTTCTCTCAAGCTTCTGTTTCTATATTTTCTATACCTGCTGATCTTAAACACTTTGTACTGCATCAGCAATCTCAGCTCCTCTCGGCCCTAACGTCTCCGGGTTGGTTTACTGCGGGAGAAGTGTGGGAATTTTTTGTTGCAAAATATATTCGTCTGGTTTCGGTGTGAAAGAACAGGACTCACCTCGAAATGGTTACATTCAATCCTATTGTCCGCATTCAATATAGCTGTCGCTACCTTTTGTCATTCGTGTGACAAAACGACTGAAACAATTTCCATTTGCAACAAACATTTTCTCCACCAAGTTGCGATCTATCTCCATTCCTTCAACATAAATTACAATGTATTTATCAGTGGCGTAAGGGTAGGATGTAAAATGAGACGAAACCGGGCGTGTTGTGTGTGATATACCACATTATTTTCTGATGAGGGCTATTAACTCTTTTTGGAGCAAAAACTGTTGTCTTATCAACGCCTCCATCTCTGAAGATATTACAATTTGATAGGACTATGCATAGTTTGGGTCCTTTTAAGCAGGATTGGTCGAGATTACTCTCTTTCTAGATTCCCACCTCGTGTGTACGCCAAGAAGTGAAATGTGCTCAACGAAAGGCGATCATATGAAACTGACACAGTGCCACCAATTTTCGACATACCTTAACATAGCTACAATGACGAGACTCAATTTTCGACATACCTTAACATAGCTACAATGACGAGACTCAATTTTCGACATACCTTAACATAGCTACAATGACGAGACTCAATTTTCGACATACCTTAACATAGCTACAATGACGAGACTCAATTTTCGACATACCTTAACATAGCTACAATGACGAGACTCAATTTTCGACATACCTTAACATAGCTACAATGACGAGACTCAATTTTCGACATACCTTAACATAGCTACAATGACGAGACTCAATTTTCGACATACCTTAACATAGCTACAATGACGAGACTCAACGTAATGAGCATTTAATCTAAAAGATGCCCGCTTGTGAATTTAAAGTAATGTTGGTCGAGAATAACAAACTGTTTAAACATTCTGAATTATCTACCTTTTTTCGGAAAGAGCGAAACAAGATGCACCAATAATTAAAACTCAAATAAAGCACACAAAGACAGTTATATGTTTTGAATTTATAAAATATTGTATTGGATGCATTGAGATTGCAGCACACCAAAGTTGCTTTCCCTTTAATGCATTCCATAAGTAATATATCACATTATATAAATAGCGCAATACATGCCATACTATCTCGACCAGTCATGTAATAACTTTAATCTTAGGTGAATCCCCATCAAACCAGGGAGTGTTCTTGGACACGTCATTTTGCTGATGCAGTACAAGGCGGTACATTTTTAGTCTCGACCTTCGACCTTCGTTACCTGACTCTTTTGATCTTATCAATTCAACTAAATAGTTTATTATCATAAGCATTTACATGCTTATATAATACATGTGACAAATATTACAAATAGTGCTTGGTTATTAAATGCTATATGTATGACTTTAAATAAGAATTCAAAACGATAATCGTCAAGCGTGTTAATACGATGACCGAGAGTATCCGATTATCTAGTCCAACAGTGATAACATAAAATCCGGTCGAGTTCTTTGACATTGACCTGTCGGTTATCTGATGCAATAGAGGACAGTGCACTTCTATTCTCTATGTCGGTAGCCTGACACTATGAATCATATCTAGCGTTAATACGATGTTCCAGGGTAAACGTCTATCTAGGCCATGACCCCTGATTCACCTTGTTGGCGCAATCTGATACCTTGACATTAGGTTCGTTCTCTAGAATAAGCAATTTTAATGAGACAAAACCTAATTGTCAAGATCATTACTCATGCATATTTCTCCCATACAACGCTAAATATTCGTTCGTTCTCGAGCGATGCCATGGATGAAGCATTTTTCCAGAAATAATAATAATCTTAGAATAATAATAATAATAATAATAATAATAATAATAATAATAATATTAATAATAATAATAATAATAATAATTATTATTATTATTATTATTATTATTATTATTATTATTATTATTATTATTATTAATGCTACTACTAATAATAATAATGATGTTATTGCTTGTATGTTATTAATAGAAATTATAATGATAATTACAATAATAATAATAATAATAATAATAATAATAATAATAATAATAATAATAATAATAATAATGGCGTTATTTCAAATAGAATCTCAGGTTGTCAACAAACCATACTACTCCCGAATCTACATTTAAATGATGCACAATTTTTTCTAGGATGGATATCTTAGACATCAAAGCTATTAAATTAGATAATGTATCTACACTTCTGCTACTATAAAACATGTAAATTACAGGCGAGTGCTTTATACGGGAATCGTATCAAGATTATTAGTGAACTTGTATAAAGCATGACTGACAGGTGAGTACATTACACAGGATTCGTATAAAGATTATTAATGAACTTGTATAAAGCATGACTGACATGTGAGTACATTACACAGGATTCGTATAAAGATTATTAATGAACTTGTATAAAGCATGACTGACAGGTGAGTACATTACACAGGATTCGTATAAAGATTATTAATGAACTTGTATAAAGCATCACAGGTGAGTAAATAGATTTCATCATGATAAAGAAGAGTAATATTGAATTTTACACCTTTGTACGAATAATTGTTAACGGAATTGTATTCAAATTATAAAATTCAGAATTTTGGTCTTGTTAAATATTTATTTATGTTGCTTGTTATGGATTTGAGTACCTACGTATGTACATTTTTGGTTTTCATACTATTCCGTATATATTTTCAGTTTTCAAACTGTTCCACATCTGCTTCTTTGAGGGTATGAATGAACTGAAAATTTTCTTTCTGAGCTTTTAATTTATCTGGACTATCTGTGATTATAGGTTTTAGGCCACAATGCGTTTTAATAAAGTCCTTATTTTAATTTAGTGCTAAGCCCTCGACCGGTTTTACCTGTATTGTCAGCGAACATGTTAGTAATGAAGAGCACTAGGTCATAAATTATGGATTGTAGGCAGACAGAGATATGTTGACAATTGAGAATAGTGGAACACTTGACTGTGTTTCTCGTCTTTTTAATTTATTTAAAATAGAAACGTGCTGTTTACTGACTTCTAGATAGTGATATCAATTTGGAGTATGCGCATTTGCTTATAGCTATACCTCCAAATTTACCGGGATTAGAATATTTAAAGGTGTGACTAAGAATGGTTTTGCCTTAAGGTCAAGAAAAAAATTGCCTACTAGATTCCGTGTTTTATTGCTTTGCTGTTAGCCAGCCGTCCTCCATTCTAGATACTGCAGCGTGTCATTTAAACTCAATTGTTTTAAAAGCAGTATACTGGAAGACTCAGTCAAGCTTCTAAATTCATTACAAACTTTCGTTTCTAATACCTTCGACACTGAAAAAAACCCAGCTGGTATTGATCGAGAATGAATTGTATTGTATTCTTCTTTCTTATTGCTTTTATGAGCTACTTATACCAGTTTTAGTTAGTTTTGAAGAAAAACAAATATGTTGAAATACTGTTATAAGAGAATATATTAGCGAAGGCGAAAAATCAGCTGAGACGAGACTTTTAGACTGCAATCACATGATATATTTAGCAAAGGCGCGTGTACTTGGTGTACTTGATATAATAATAATAATAATAATAATAATAATAATAATAATAATAATAATAATAATAATAATAAGTACTTTGTACAGCGCTTAATCTTAAGAAGCTCTTAGCGCTTTACAACATCTTTAATGATATGACTACACTAAAGAAGAAGAAAAAAAGAAAAAAAGTATGAAATTGGAAAACATAAAAAACATGCTGAAAACATATAAGATACAAAACATTTTTAAGTCTCTAAGTTTGTCCCTGCAGTCGAAAAAGGTGAGTTTTAAGAGCACTCTTAGAAGGGACCGCTGTGTCTTTGTATCTAATTTCAATGGGCAATTCATTCCACGTCGCCGGGCTTTGGTATGCAAAACAAAGAACGTTGTCCATATGACATCGTTTTCATAGTGGAGCGTAAGTATCTTGCTGCAGACAAATCAAGGAGGGTGAGGACTGTAATCTTTCCACTATCTAACGCAGACAGAATGTCAGTAACTACTTTTAGAAGAGTAATTTCAGTACTGTGGCAAAGGCGATATGCAGACTGTACATTGCTAAAAAGACTGTTTGAATTCAAATGAGATACAAGATTGGTAAGAACAACTTTTCTAAGATTTTTGATGTGAATGGGAGATTAGAAACTGGGCGGTAGTTCTTAAAATCGTTATGGTCAAGTGTTGGTTTCTTCAGCATAGGCTTTACAATGGCAGTTTTGACAAATGATGGGAATTCCCCAGATGAGAGAGAGTTATTAATAACATCAGTTAGTGAAGACAATATTGTGTCTATGCACTCAAGCAGCAGTGATGTTGGAATTGGATCAAGTTCACAAGACTTTGGTGATCTCTTCATCACAATGGTCAGTATTAAATCAATAGAAACAGGTTCAAATGCTCCTAATGGTTGTCGCTGAAATTCTGTATCATAACTGTATGGTGACGAGTCAATTGAAATTGTGTTGTCAAGCGAATCTCTAACGGTTTGAGATAAAAATAAAGGAATTTAGAATTCATATCGTCTCGCAATTTGTCGTTTTGACATCAAGTGTATTTAATTCATATAAATTAATTATATAATTAATGACTTTTTAAGTAATTTTTGCATTGTTTTAGGAAATGTGATTACTTAATTCCTTGTTTGATAATTGTATTATGTGCTTTGTGATCCCTCTAGAGAGTTATTTAACAAACTATACTTAATAGATGGACCAAGTTGTCTGTTATCCCAGCTGCTAGCCCCACTCTGTCATTTTCACTTTCTGGACTTCAGAGGTAAACTGTATTTTAAAAAAAAGAGCTGATAACCCTTGATTACATTTTATATATTTGGAAATTCATCCAATGCATTTTCAGAAGCTGTATTGTCTAGATGGCATAATTCATTTTCCCAGTTTTAATAAATGCGATAAATGATGTACTAGATACTAATTTAGGGTGATATTTTAGCACAAGAGAGCAGTCATTTTAGTTATCAGTGTACTTAAATCATGTACAATTTCCATAAGTACAATATCCAAACAAATGTCGGCCACATAACATCGAAGTGACATAGAGGTATGCCAACATTGTCTTTAGTGTGCATGTTCCTAATGCAAACAACTTCACTTTACATACGTCACTCTCTCAAATGTACATATAACTGTTTAGCGCCTGGATGAAATTGAAGACAGTAAGAACTTAGACACTGTGGTAAGTGTTAGTCGTGTACATTATCAAAAGACGTCAGCAATAGAGTTGTACCAACTATAGTATATTGCCAGTCAAAATTTAAACGAAAAGCCAGTGGACATTTTGTGTAAGCTCTTGACCTGTGCCAAAACGGTTTTCTGCTGTCAAAAACTATATAACTTATAACCTGAACTTTGTGGAAAGTATGTTTTAATATGATATATACAGGTGTTCCATGTGATACGCCATGCCAAGTTAGGAAAACATCCAAATGTGAATGGTTTATGAGGCAACCTAATCACGGCAGTCAAAAGCGTGAAATTATGCGTGAAAGGATGGTTTTCGATGGCTGATGTAAAGGACATAAAAACCCAAGTAGCTGAGCTGAAGTTCAGTATGTCCAAAAGTGAAAGAAAATGAAGCTCCTAGAACAAGAACAAAATCGTTAGGCTACCAAAACTGTCCGATTGCAGGCACGGGTTTATCTTGCAAACATTGTTGGAGATGGCGTGGTTCAGAATACTTCAAAAAGGCTGCATGATAACTCTACAACAACGGGAAAATGGGAAGGGTAGTAATGGTGGAGGGGTGGGGGCAAACAGCGACCACGGACAAAAATAGTTCCCAGATGTGTACACATTGTGCCAAACAGACTGATACACTCTTTGGGTGTATAGGTTGTCACATTATACTGTCTACAGTTATACCAAAGAGTTACTAGACGTTGCAAAGAAACATAATTGAGCAATAAAATATGCTGAAACATTTGAAAGGGCCATAAATCATTCTGTCAGTTAACTACAAGGTAACGTTTTTTGAAATAATATTGAGTTGTTAAGGGACCCTTGTGTTATGCTTTGCTAATTGTATGGGGTGGCTTCCAGGATTAGTTTGGACACTGTTGCAGTTTTTGTTGATTCATTTGGGGTTTCACTGCGAGTACATTTTAGACCCAGTTAAAGACTATAGAGGAATTGTCAGCAGGGGTCTCCGTGTTTTTCCTGTAAATGTGTATGACATACCATTCGACGAGTTCGTGTGACTATCTGTTCAAGTTGGAGACAGAATTCTGACAGTAGGAATGACTCGACCTTTTTTGTGCCTTTTCTTATCACAGCTATTGCTGAAATAGACTGTCCAATCCTTGGTGACAATGCCATCATACATCATGGAAGATTTCGTTGGAGACGTCAGGGCCAACATTCCGTGGACAGCAATACCTACTCTAGGCAAGAGGTAGGCTTTATTGGTGGCAGTATTGTAGAGGTCATGGCAAGTGATCACATGGGTATTGTAGTAATGGCCCGTCGTGATGTTACAGTCGCTAAATACTCGGCAGAGATAACTAAAGCAGGTATGCATGACCTAATAAATGCCAAGGACACTCGGGGATTGTTAATGTCCACAGCAGACGGATATATGTCGGAAAGAAAGGTCCAGGAAACACTTGTTAAACTGAATCTAGACAATAACTCTTCAGAAAAGAATGTCGCCACAAATCAAATTGGCCGAGAAACGAGTCTGCATAAGCGATCCAATGTATGTGTACTTTGATAGCACAGTTGTGTGACTAGATATACTGGAGGAAATGTTAACCATGTTAACAAAGCTAAACCAGGAAGTAAACCCCAAATTGTTAGCACCGCTCCGATGACATAGTGGTTAGAGCATCCGCCGCGGAAGCGGAAGGTCGTGGGTTCGATCCCTGGCCAAGTCAAACGAAAGACTTACAAAAATGGTATTTACAGCTGCCTCGCTTGGCGCTCAGTATTAAGAGGTTAGTATTAGGATTTGTCGGCCTGGTGTCAGGATAATGTGACTGGGTGGGACATCATGCTACATGTCTGCGGCATGATTCCCCAGTGCTAGACATCACTATAAACTGCCTCACTGCAGATATCTTAGCGATACGACTGAAAAATTGTTAAAGTTACATTAAAAATCCTAATCAAAGGAACAAACAAACAAAATTGTTAGTGCCTGTGAATATAGTAAATGCCCAAGCAAGAATAATGTATAAGAATAGAATCTCATCGGTTGATCTTTCACATAGTGGACAAAATCCTACACAAGATTTGCAACTCGACTTATGTAGAAGGAATAGTATAGAGCATTCTCTCGAAATTAAGACGATATTGGTTGTGCTGCCGGTTTACTGATGGATATCAACTTCATCGACACAGAGTTTATGTATGTTAAGTTCCAACCACAAATTTTCATTAGGTCAAAGTGTACATTTAATAAATAGTTGACAAGAAGTGCGAGTATGTATTGGCTAAAAGAAGTTGAATTGGATGACAATGCAAAATATATAGTCCATGCCAATTATAAGTGATGCATTTGAATGACTAGCAGGCAGTAATTGTTCTCATTGATAGATCAGAGCAAATTACACTACCAAGCGTTTTGTTCCGGAAGAATGCAGTCGTGTACTGTGTTTTATGGCACAATGGGTATGAGTTCAACAGAATAGTGTTTGGTTTACCTGGAGTACCTGAAAACGTTCAACAATTAGAGAATGAGTGTTTGGAAGGGCTTCGTGATGAAATATGTTAACCTAACCTTGATGATGTAGTTGTGAACATCCTTACATTTGCGGAACATCTGACACAAGTGAAGTTAGCTTTGAGATGTCTTCAAGAAAAGGGTATCAAGTTCAAGCTACCAAAGCGTAATCTGTTCCAACGACAGGTGCGTTATCTCAGACATCTAGTCGCTGCAGATGGCTACACCAATTATCCATGGGAACTGGAAGGTAGAACTGTGCTGAAAAGAAAGATACCCACTACAGTTGGCGGTGTGCGGAGCTGGGTGGATTTCATCAGATAGTGCCGTCGCTCTATTCAAGACGTTCCCAGAAGGACTGAATCTCTGTACGACTTGTTCAACATTGAGGAAGATCCAAACAGGCATGCAGGAAGAAGACCAGAGCTAGAATAAGCGGACAGACGTTGTCAAAGTCAGAGGAGAATTTAGATGACTCAATAACAAAACAGTTTAGAGGAACTTATTGACTGTTTGCTTTGTCCTCTTTTAATGGCATACCCGTAATTTCAAAACCTTTTGCGTTTCATGTGGATGTAGGTTTGGTTCTATATCAAACTCAAGACAAAGTTAGCTGTAGTAGCTAATGTATCCAGAACTTTCACTCTTCATGAGAATAAATAATACATGATTTCTGGGAAGTTGGAATCAGCTGTTACGTGCATTTATGAGACCACATGCATCATGCTCATATATTCGGTGTCTACAACGACAACACATTTTGCAGAATATTTTTTCCATACCTTGTCATCATCAGGATGTACTGAGTTGCAGATATGGCTCTCTTCAGGTTCAATGTTTATTTTACACCTGGGTGTAATAATCGGGAATGCAGATGGGTTACGCAGAATGCTAGTTCAGGTATTTGAAGTTACGAAGAACTGCACAGATAAGGTTTCAACTTACACGATGAACATTAAAGTAAAAGTAGTTGCAAAGCCATGTAAGTGTATCATGTCCAATCGACATTGCACCACTTTATGGCCTCTCTTCAATCCCTTACTTCATCGTGTCCATAGGAATTGATGTATATTAAATGAATGTATGCTTGTCATCATCTATCATAACATACGTTATGCCCCAGCTTATACCGAAAAGAACAAGTCTGCCAAGATTGCTGCCGAACAGACCTTCAACGATTTTGTGCTCCGCTTTGGTTTTCCCCCACAGGCTTCGACGTGATGCTAGAAACTCACGGTGGTCTAAAAGACTACGGCAAACAGGCAATTTATTTAATCTAAATTGTGCAAATGTGTTAAATAAACGTCATTTCATTCAAGGTTTAACCCTTTAAAAGATATGCACGAAGTAGATATGTATGTACTATATCGAAGCTGTACAACACCACTTTATCTCTGCGATTTGTTATCAGAGAACGATAGACAGAATAGGGTATATAATCCACATATGCCTTCTGTCTGTCTGTCTGTCTGTCTCTGTCTCTGTCTCTCTCTCTCTCTCTCTCTCTCTCTCTCTCTCTCTCTGTGGTGGTGAGCGTGTTAGTCTTTTCTTGTATGTGTAATATTGCATTGTACTTTCAACAATGTTGGAAAGAAGTTTCAAAACATCGAATTCTTGGCATTACTGAAAGATGGTTCTTGTGTATTGATTTTTGTTTTTTAGCCACCTATTCTGCCCCAGGGTTATTAAACATAATGTTTTCTTATCAAATGATAATGGTTTTAAACAGTGATGAAACAGCAAATTAACTCCTCCACTAGAGGAGTATAATCCATGAGTTGTCAGGAGACGGAAGTTATACAATTAAATACGATCTCTTAAATCCGAAGTGGCCGTTTGACAAACATCAATAAAAGTTAATGTTTTAGTGATGTCTGCTTTATTTTATTAGACAGTCACGTAACCGTTGCATTGCGGAGACTCGTCGTTGTAACAGTTGTACTTGTGTAACATTTAGAAATTTTAAAGACTGTGATTTGTCTTCTACAACGTCAACAGAGCATGGTCACATATCGGTGTACATCAGATCTCCACGTAGGAAAAGCAAAGTCTGATTTGAATCGCACTGGAGTTAGTGATGTGATCGAACGTTTTTAACTGATTATCACTTAACCACTACCTTAAATAAATGTCAATTATCCTTTTTAGTCATTCATTTTCCAGACCCTTAGTGAAGCTCTCGTCAAACCATGATCATCGTTATTCGTTGTATGGTCGATGGCTGAGTATGCTGATTTGTTGGTTTTTCATTTACTGCTCACATGCATACAACTCCTTCATTGCCATCCAGTACAGACAAAATACTCGCAACATCAACAAGACATCTAGCATGTGTTCATAGATTTCAAAAAGGCCTTTGACAGAGTGTGACATGAGGCATTGTTGACCACAATGAAAGAGTATAACATTTGTCCAAAGTTGACCAATACCATCAAGCAGCTTGACAAACACCAATAAAAGTTAATGTTTTAGTGAGGCTACCAGTGTAGTAATTGCTCAAAGTTTTGTGGGATACTGGTTCAAGACAACAGTTGTAGTACATCAAGGGTGTATACTGTCACCCACCCCTTTCAACATCTACTTAGAGCGCATCATGGGGGAAGTCCTAGAAAACGACTGTGGGACAGTCAGCATTGGAGGGCATAACATCACCAACCTAGGCTTTGCAGACGACGTTGATAATAATAATAATAATAATAATAATAATAATAATAATAATAATAATAATGAGGAGGAGGAGGAGGAGGACTTTGTACAACAAATAATCTTTAGAAGTTCTGAGCGCTTTACAACATCTGTAATGATATGACTACACTACAGAAAAACAAATAACAAAAAGATGAAGTTGGAAACATAAAAACGTGCTGAAAACATATCAGATACAAAACATTATTAGGTCTCTAAGCTTGTTCCTGCAGTCGAAAAAGGTGAGTTTTAAGAGCACTCTTAAAAAGGGACCACTGTGTCTTTGTGTCTTATTCAAGGGGCAATTTGCTCCACATCGCCGGGCCCTGGTATGCAAAAGAACGTTGTCCATATGACTTCGTTTTCATAGTGGGAACCATGATTATACGATTGTCAGAAGAAGAGCGTAAGTATCTTGTTGCTGTATACACATGGGTGAGGCTGGATAGGTATGTTGGACTGGAGTCTGTCAGTGAAACATAGCACAGAGAACAAATGTTGTGTTTGATTATGTATCGAATTGATAGTCAGTGTAGGGTACAGAGCAGTGGTGAGGTGGGCTCTGATTGAGGTACTCTAAAGAGGATCCGAGTAGCTATGTTTTGAACATTTTGAAGTTTCTGGAGTAGATATTGAGACGAATCAGAGAGGATTGAGTTACAATAGTCCAGTCTTAAAAGTATTAATAAGCACACAAGTGTTTTAGTGGCATCAACTGAAAGATATTTACGAATAGAACTGATGCGTCTCAGTTCAAGATATGCAACCTTGCAGATGTTAATGACATGTTGGTACGATGTGAGATTAATGTCCAGAGTAACACCTTGGTTTCGTACTGACTGTATGAATTTAATGTTGGTGTTGCTGATATTTATTGTCTGAGATAAAGGATGTGAATAAGAAAGCCTTTGTTTTGTGATCAGAATAGCCTCAGTTTTATCATTTGTCTGCAGCTTGTTACATGTTATCCATTATTTCACATCAGAAATGCACCTCTCTACTCCATGGTAACATCAACTTCAGTTGGGTGGCTAGACTTGTATAGTTGGGTGTCATCAGCATACAATTGGTGAGACACCGGGTGATGATCTTTGACAACTGAGAGCGGACAGGAACTGGAAACAGAGGGCCAGTTCAAATATCTTGGTTCCATAGTCACCAAAGAGTGATCAAGAGCAGACGTTTTGTCACCTGCAGCACAAACAACTGTAGCTATGTCAAAGCTAAGACCCATCTGGAGAGACAATAATATCGGTCTGAAAACTAACATCCGACTTTTGAGAGCACTAGTCATCTCGATATATTTGTATTTGTGTGAGGCCTGGACCCTGACAGCAGAATTACAACGAAGAATATGAGATGCTACACTACCATCCTTGGCGTCTCTTGCATGGACCACATCACAAATGATTAAGTGCGTAGCACCATCAGGAACAAAGTAGGCCATTGTGAAGACCTCCTCACCACTTTCACGAAGAGAAAGCTGAAATGGTATGGCCATGTCACTAGAGCCAACAGTCTATCCACAACAGTACTGCGGGACAGCGTCCAGTGTGGCAGAAGGAGATGTAGACAGAGAAAAACGTGGACTGCCAACATCACATAATGGACCAGGAAAAGTTTTTGTGGAGACACGGGCATTGGTACATGAAGTGTAGTGAACAGGTCAGATTTTCAGCATCACAGTGCCTTAACGACCACACTAGGTTAAGAGACTGATGATGATGATGATGATGATGATGATGATGATGATGATGATGACAGAGAAAATAGATTCAGTGTGGAGAACAGAAAGATGTGACTTAGGTAGCATGGCTAGAAGATTAACCTATGTACCTGGCGGAGATGTGTCATGTATTTTTAAGAAGCATTCTTGTTTGTTGTTCTGTTTGTTTTGGGAGGTTTCTTACTATTTTGACATCCATCCCTCGCTTAATTTAGAAAACTACGCTGAACGTGGGTATCTTTATAATTGTACATCTCCTGAAGTCATGTGTGATTAAACTTTAAAAGAAACATGAAATTTCTGAAAAGTAGAATAAAAAGAGGGCTAAGAAAACCTAAGGATTTCGCTGATAAAAATAGACATTTTCTTGAAATGCCACGACTATTATTTAGTACCTGGCATAATTATCTATGACGGAACTCCGTCGTCATCAGTGGCATTCAAGTAATCAAGAAAATTGAATTGACTTCTTCACACGAAGTGTTTGTTTAAAGCAGTGTTTATACCCTTGTTGGTCGTTTCATTTTAAGCATTCATTTTTGTTACTTTTTAATGTTTTGTGGTTTTCTTGGTTTGCCCTTTTTAGTGTTTTCGTGGGTGGGGATGTCCGGGTCTTTGCTTGTATGTTTTAACCTAAAATATATTGTTAATAGTATGTTACTATCGATTCCCAATATGTGTCAGTGTATATCGTGTATTTCTAGAGCAAACGCATTTGAGAATAGTAATGGAAAGTGAACGGAAATTCCCCCAAGGAGCAATGATGTTTTCACCTTTCGAATGATCTGAAAATATCTTGGTACTTGATCGTTGGGAAAAATCGTTGATATAAGGTATAGTCATATCTAAATGCAATTATTATGTAGATTTTTTTTTTTTAAAAAATTATCCGGATAAAGATGATTTCAGTTAGCATCAAGCCCACTATTATATGCTATCACCTTTAATGGGACAATGGAAAGAGAGTTATACAGGGAAAACACTGATTATTACCGCAACTTTTCACCACAGAAACTCGAAATCAATCACGTAAACCTTGAAACGGATATGATATATTAGAATAAACAAAACTTACACAACGAAAAAGTGTTACAGAAAAACTCCTAACAGTTCTAAATTTCTTTTCCAATTTCAGGTCATGATAAGGTCAAGTAGTGTGGTGGAGTCCAAACTTTCAAAAGAGCCCCGTCTTTCCTCAGAGGACAACCTAAGCAAGATTCTTTGTGTTTTCTTTATCAAAGTGTTCATAATACCCAATAAATAGAATAAATCAATGGTAAAATTTCGAATGACAAGTGATTGTACGTTTGTGTGTGTGCGGTTTTGTTTTTTAATCGTGAGGTCCAGTACCCTCTTTTTCATATAACAGGTGCTGAATTTCATTTAAGTAAAGTTAAAACGAGTCGTAATTTCAGTCGCAGTATGCTTGTGCAGAATAAAGTTGACAGTTGTATAATACACTAGTGCTGAAAAAAGAGTTGATAGTGTTATGCCATATTCTTATTTAGTGGCGGTAATAATGTCGTACTGAATAAGAGTTAACGGTGATATAGTGGTGCTCAAAAAGAGTTTTTCTTGATATGACATGCCTTTGTTTGTGTTGATATTCTTATGCCATGCACACGCGTGTGTTAATCGTGTTATGTCATGCCCGTGCTAAAGAAGAGTTGGCAGTGTTATGATGTATTCATGTTGAAGAAGAGTTGATATTGTTATGATGTAATCATGCTGAAGAAGAGTTGATATTGTTATGATGTACTCGTGCTGAAGAAGAGTTGATATTGTTATGATGTACTCGTCTTGAAAAAGAGTTGATATTGTTACGATGTACTCATGCTGAAGAAGAGTTGATATTGTTATGATATGATTGTGGTCAAGAGGAGGCAAAATGAAATGTTCTAATGTCCAACTTGATTTTGATTGAGCATCACATGGATAATAAACAAGAAAATGTAAAACAAGACTATAAAATATTTTTTTATTTTTTTCTTTTCTTTTTCTTCTCCAAACTGCCTTCAACATTTAAATTATGACAAAATAATTCAAAAATAAATTAAAGTATATCATAAATAAATATAATAAATTAATAAATGTTTATATACATGAGAACGTCATGGTCCGCGAATGATACGGTAATTGTATGGTTCAAAATGTAAGTGAATATATTTACTTAAGCAAAGGTAACATAGAATCACGCATGAACACATTTCGCAATACGTCCCTGTATTGCCTTCACAACGGATTGTCTGGCTAGAACACAGAGATGTTTATCCTCCACGAGTCCCTCCTTCCCCAACTCCTCTCCGGTCATCTCGAACAATATTATGGCAGTGACAGCTAAAGCACCCTTTGATACAGCGAAAATGAAGTCACATTTAGTCAAAACAGTTCATGGCACAATTTTCGCACTATTTTGAGTAGCACTATTTTTTTTAAAAGTGAAATAACGTCAGATCATTAGTAAAAGGGCGTTGAAAGGCATTTGAAAGACACCTCTACTTGCTGAAACAGTCTTTTGTTCCTATAGGGCAAGGGTCTAGATTGAGCGGTTGGCTCCTTTGGACTTTATTTACAGTTCGAGTTCATTCTTCCCAAGATGTCTGAAAGATAATATTAAAGGTACATATGAGAAATAAATTATAAATAATAAGCTTTGCTTTCAGATATTAATAGCAAGCTGTAATTGCTCGATTAAACGGATGGTGCGAAAAATGTGATTCAGTGGAGGTAGATGAAAATTACACACCATGACCGAAATCCTTGCTGATTTTAATAATTTATTCCAATCACAAATATCATTATTACATCAGTTTAATTAATCAATTTCTTCAATCAGTCAAAAATAATATTCATCCTACATAATCATACAATGGTCCCTTTTTGTTTAGGTTGCAAAAATCATAGTCAGTATAGATATCATGTTATATCTATCAGTTATTTTTTTTAAAATCGACATTTAAAGAAAGTCTTACCGGGTAGAGAAAAGTTGAAATTTCATCCTTGCCGACATTATTTTTAGCATGGCAGATATAGTCACCCATATTCCTCGCCCATGTGATATCTTTGATCAGTAAGTCACCGTTTGGCAAAATCTGGAGAGAAAGAAACAAACAGAAAACCAATTTTAATAACCACCATTTTAGCCAGAAATGAAAATTACTACTATATTCTACAACTGCTTGATTTCGTGGTTTTCTAGAAATAGTTTTGTGATTTCTTAGCATCCAAATATATAATATATATGACGCAATTGTGCTCTCTATTCCATATTTTTCTCACATAAATCTGTTTTTTTTATCGTTCTTTCATTACTTTTTAATTAACTGCAACCTAATTCAAGTACAGAAAGTAATTTCTTCAGTATCAATAAAATATTAGGCTTTTGTTCTTTTCTTTTTTTTTAATTGACATTTGTTCAAAAATGTTCATGAAATTATTCATTTGCATATGTATTCACGCATTTATTCGTTCTTTTTATTTATGGACTTATTTAGTTACCTCATAAAGGCCTTCAGGGTCGTTGCCTCTCATTTCCTTCCCGTTACTGTCTTTCCACGTAATTTCCGGTTTAGGATATCCTTCCGCCCTGCAAAGCAATTGGACGGTAGCGCCCTCTATCTCCAACCTTAGTGCGGTCCACAGATAAATTCTTGCTGGTTCGCCTAATAGTTCGATTAAAGAAATAATATTTTTTAAAAATATACGTTGAGTATAATAAACCTATGATCAATTGGGAATAATTTACAAGATCTGATACTTGACTGTGAATCGGATAATATTTCAGTTTTCTTTTCTACTTTCTTTTTATTAAGATTGTTTTTAAAGAGTTACTTATATTTCTCTCTATCTCCAGTAATATATATATATATATATATATATATATATATATATATATATATATATATATATATATATATATATATATATATATATATATATATATATATATATATATTGACGCGAATCATTGCAATAGATAAATAATCTATACGTAATCACTGGTCATAGTAACAGGAACAAAGCTTGCAAATTAATCGTTTTCAAATATTTACTTTGCAAGATATGTCACTACAAATTATTTTTTATAATTAATACGTCCAGTTAAAATAAAATTATTATGTAGGCACTTAAATGCATACAAATAATTGCTAACGAATGTTTAGCCTACTAAACGTTCCAATTTGAATGACCTTATTGATGCTCTTGTTTACATTCTCAAAATCTAGGTAAGAAGTTATCTGTGTAAGTATACGAAATTCAAACAGTGTGTGAGAGACAGAGGAGGGATTTTTAACGTTGCTTTATTTAACAAGTTTTCAGTCATATCGCTACGATGTATGCAATTTGGCAGTTTATAATGATGTCTAACACTGGGGTATTATGTCGCAGACATGTAGCATGATGTCCCACCCAGTCACATTATCCTGACACCAGGCCGACCGGTCCTAACACTAACCTCTTAATGCTGAGCGCCAGTGTCATTTTTGCAAACCGACTTTGATGCATTAGTAGGCACGAGTACGGATTACGTTACGGTGACTAAAGGATTTTACACTCACCTCTAATTGCCTTTTTAACCATGCACCTTTCCTCCGAATGCACTGTGTCGTCTGAAAAATAAAAAGAAAACCTGTGGTAAGAAAATTTGTCCTTTAGTAGTTACACGCAATCAATGTATGCTACTGCGAATCTTGTTCTTGAATATGACGTCATAAACCCGTGACTGAGAATGGTGTTTTTCAAAACAATTAGAAACCCGTGACTACGACAAAATTAAGATATATAGTTACAGTTACAAGGTAACAAAATATTTAACATCCATGACTGTCCCATTCGCAGTGCGTTTACTCATCCATTGATCCGATACTTAGTTCTACAGCTTTTACGATAATTTAAAAACGTTCGAGACCGTATTTGAATGTTTTTAAATCTAGCGATTTTATTGTGTGTGTGTGTGTGTGTGTGTGTGTGTGTGTGTGTGTGTGTGTTTGTATGTAGTAATAATTGCAAAAATACAATAATACAAAATACTATTTTATTACTTCTCAAAAATGTTATAAAATTTAAAATATATGTGATAATAAGTATCAAAAATGTTATAAAATATAAAATATATGTGATAATAAGTATCAAAAGCCTTACCAATTTTTATAACTGTGCTCTGGCTTATTCTTTTAAATGGAGTCTCAGCGACACATGTGTATTCGCCTTCTTCGTTAAACGTTACACAGTCGAGGAATAACCTCGATTTGACTTTCCCCAAACGGAGAAGAGGGGAGCCATTTGGTGCCACTTTATCTTCAAACGCGACTTCGTCATCCTTTACTTCTTGAGAATATCCCTATATATATATAAATATATATATATATATATATATATATATATATATATATATATATATATATATATATATATATATATATATATATAATATTCAAACAATTAAAAAGTCACATTGTGTACATGAAAGCTATGAAACGACGGAAAGCAACCGATACAAATTCCACACAGGGTATTTTTTTGCTGTTTATATTATTCCAAATTAAAAAAATGCTCTTCATGGCATATGTTTAAAACAAAATAACTAAGAGAAAAATATACAAATGTAAATGTTTCTTATGGAAGGTACCTCAGTGTTCAAAATAATACTTGCAAAAGAAAGGAAAAAGAAAAAATATTCTTTAAAAATTATTTCCTTCAAAATCGTAATATAAATTTAAATTTCATTTATTTCAATATAAAAACAGTAAAAGCAGCTCAGTCTGTTTTAATTAAAGAAAGAATAATCTAAAATTATAAGTTTGTAATAGAATTGAAAATGGAAGCTAAAAAAAAACTCACCTGTGTAATTCTTTCTCCGTTTCTGAGCCAGTGAATTGTAGGTGAGGGACTCCCGCCGACCTCGCATTCTAGAACTACATTCTCATGACGCCTAACAAGCATTATATCAGAAAAGGCGTCTCCTTTGAAGAAAAGGTCATCAGCTCCCCTCTTGACGGCTGCAATTGTTGAGAAAACTGTGCAGCATGACACCAAAAAAGTTCTCATTGAAATATATATAAGCTTCATGAATGTAAGCTTCTGTAAAGCAAATTCTGTTAAATTGCTAAGCTCGTGAAATTTCTTCAAAGTGTCCAAGACTTATTTATGCTTATTTCCAATATTCACACTGTCGCTTCTTGTGTGTAAGTGAAAAGATGTGTGAAAGATTCCCAATCTTTGTTTCTCTCAAATTTGTTCTTCGTATTCAAGAAATTGTGCTGATTTTTTGCTTTTCTTCACTACCCTGGCTAGTGTGCCTTGTGTGGAGCTTTTACTACGGATTATGACAGTACTGTCGTCGCGCCACGATTTTATGTTGTTACACATTCCCATGTTCCCACAGAATATTACATCAGCACGAATGTGATTGGTCACGCGCACCGATCGATTCGGTTGTTCGATATCTATGAATGGAAAGACGCGTGGCGGTAGCTACAATCATGCAGATATAATCATGAGTGAAGTTTTCATTGGTTGACAGATGCTTTGGTGAATGACGCACATTCGTATTTCAAGCCAATACGCGATCATCAGAGATAGAGATTTACGTTGAGTATAAATTTGATGGCTAATACATCAAAGTGTCAGATTTGCTCCGCCAGAAAACGAAAACTTCGTTACAAGGCTGAGACGAATAACCGGGCACGCCTTTCGGTCTTAAAAGATTTTGAAATAATAGAGCGTAACCTGGAAACATATCAGCCTTGTCGCTTTACTTAGCTCTCGAATTTACATCCGTGTGCAGAGTAATAAAAGATAATTAAAAAATATGTTGCCCTCTTCAGTAATTCACTTCTTGTTGCCTGTAGCGTCTGGGTTCAAGAATTTGTTTCAGAAAGGAAGAAATCGTTTCAAGCATTACTAGTTGTAGATTTTCATCAATTGTAAGTTTACCTTGTTCAAAGTTTTGTCTATATATTATATGCTCTGAGAAAGTACATGCGTCCATTTGTGTGTGCATATATATATATATATATATATATATATATATATATATATATATATACATACATATACATATATATATATGTGTGTGTATGTGTGTGAGAGAGAGAGAGAGAGAGAAAGGATGACAGAAAGAAAGGAAAGAAAGAGAGAAAATACCTTTAATCCACTCCTCCAGCCGTTTTAGTGACATACGCCCACTTTTATTCTGAAACAGAAAGTTTACGTACAATGTAGATCAATCGACTGATATCTTGTCTTGAAATAGTTTTAAAATTAGTTGCCTTTGTTTGCCTTTAGGTGACTAAATAACACAAGACAAAAAAAATATCATCACTCGTTCATGTAATCGGAATAACAATTAAGGCTTGTTGTCGCTGACAACCCTCTTTGAATCTGAAAAAATAGTTTTTAATTATCTTGCAATTTTAAACAGTACATTTCGATATCAATTTGAAGGCAAATGTCATTAATATGGATTTTGAAATGTAAAAGTATAAAAAAAGAAATTTTAAAAGTAATTCTATTAGTCGTCCTGTTTAATGAGCAAGTTTCCA
This sequence comes from Unio delphinus, assembly GCA_029339505.1. NCBI lineage: Eukaryota > Metazoa > Mollusca > Bivalvia > Unionida > Unionidae > Unio > Unio delphinus. The sequence continues at coordinate 1,559,581 of JAQISU010000311.1, read as the reverse complement.
AGTAGTTTTAGAGACAAACGATTTGTAAATTTTGATGTTTGTTGGATGTCTTCGATGCGTACTTTCAATCCACAAAGAGAATCATAGCAGACACAGTTAGAAATTAAAAACATAAATATAAAGACATATAATGTATTAAGCCAGAAACGATATTTTATTCTGTAAATTGTTCTTAAGATGAGAAAAAGATGATGATGATAAGCACCAGCAGCAGCAGCATGACGATGATAAAACTTGATAAAGATAATGATTATGACAACGACGAGGAATATATATATATATATATATATATATATATATATATATATATATATATATATATATATATATATATATATATATATATATATATATATATATATATGAATGCATTATTTAAAATAAAACTCAGTTTTAAATATAAGAAACTTTGGAATAACCGATCCAATATATTTTTCAGGAAATAAAGAAATCTACTTGCATTTAGTTGATTGGACATCAGCAATTATATACGTATACAATTCTTACAAACATTGATGGCAACAAGTTCAATACATCATGAAAAACAAAACTTTCGAAATTACAAACGCTCCATAAATACTAAAGATGTATGCTAACCTGTATATAACAATATTCCCAAGCACTCTCATACACGTGTACATTATATTTGTGTATGCCTCTATCCATACACATGCAAACATAAACCCACATGCATATACGCACATATGTACATATACGCTGAGATATTGTGATCGGTAACGCACATAAACACCTATACATTGTACCACATGAAGTAAGAATATAAATAATACTTCAATTTGTGACCTTTGAACTGCTTCAGAATATACTTGTTGAATCCAGTACACGAGTTCTAATACAAGCTCGTTAAGATCACGAAACAAAGGTCATCCATATATAAATAGTATTATGGTATATCGTACATCTCAAGGACATTGCCAATACCAATGACTTAGCCATCTTTATTAAATGATTCATAGCTTGTGCACGTTTTTGTTTCTTTTAACATCGCTCTAATGTTAGCAATTCTTAGTCCCAGTATTTATCGATAAAATTATCTTTAGAAATCCCGCATGTCATACGTTCATTAAGATTTTAATACGGAGGGAAGGCCTCAGAAGCTCTTATAGTGTTAGTACTCAAACTTGACATCAAGCCAATGCCTTTTAAATGTAGTCTGATGCAATATTATGGGAATCATACAATGTGCTCTGGAGGCGTGTCCGAACAGGAAACTTGATTGACTGAAAGTTGAAGCGTTTTAGGTCAAGTAGTCTATATTTAATGCTGTCGCAATCATGAAGGAATTCCGTGTAAGGAGCGGCCAATCCCCTCGCGTGGCTTTAATGGCAGATTGTGCTACTATCAAACGCTCGTGTATCTCTTTATCTGATACCGAGATACGGTAGTGTACAGTGCCAATAAATATTTTATCTCTGGCCAGTATTCATTTCCAAACGCAGGCTAAGCCCCAACAGGCATTACCGGGATTTCTTAGTGCATTTTGGCGACTTGCAGATTTGACAGTCTTTTTATTTTCCTTTGTATCTTCAGATGAATCTCGTAATAATAATAATAATAATAATAATAATAATAATAATAATAATAATAACAAACTTAATAATAATAAAGCTTTACGTGAATGAAGGTACACATGATTCCCTGTCATAAACAATCACACAAAACAGTATGTGAATTAACTGGATCGATTCTACGCCGAGAAGAGCAGGTTGTGACAAAGCTTATTTTTATAAGCAAATGCATGGAGTAAAAAAGTAATATAAAGAAACAATAACATGGCGAAGAAAAACAGTTATAGTGTTAATGTACGTATGTAGTAATGTCTTACGAAACTTCGTCACAAAAATGGATGTTTAACGTCAACAAAAGATTAAATTCTGAAAAAGTACAATTGATTTGCACATAAATTTATGAAGATAACGACTTAAAAAAAATGTATAATAATTTAGTATTCAAGACAGAATGTAAAAAGCAAGGATGATAAAATTGAATGAATTGCCATTATAAAGTAGATACAGGTAAAATGAGTAAATTCCTGAAAACATGATTAAACTTTATTGCAAAACCACATAATCATAAAAAAAATACTGATTAACGCACACATACTGTAGTGGTAAATATGATACGATTTAAAGAATTTTCTTGTCCATGCCATGAAAAAATAAATGTAACAAATTAGCATTCTTCTCTTTACAACCCTGAATAGCAGTGCTAAAGTTGTCTATAGAATAAACACGATCGCATTTTTGTACGAAGAGTCAATTTAAATGAAACACTTTAGACAGATAACGTAAAGAGCACGATTACGCCAACTTTCAATTAGCCGTAAATCAAGTTAATATTAATTGTAATGCCAACTTTCAATTAGCCGTAAATCAAGTTAATATTTAATTGTAATGCCAACTTTCAATTAGCCGTAAATCAAGTTAATATTTAATTGTAATGCCAACTTTCAATACGCCGTAAATCAAGTTAATATAAACTGCATTTAATTGTAATGCCAACTTTCAATACGCCGTAAATCAAGTTAATATTTAATTGTAATGCCAACTTTCAATACGCCGTAAATCAAGTTAATATTTAATTGTAATGCCAACTTTCAATACGCCGTAAATCAAGTCAATATTTAATTGTAATGCCAACTTTCAATTAGCCGTAAATCAAGTTAATATTTAATTGTAATGCCAACTTTCAATACGCTGTAAATCAAGTTAATATTTAATTGTAATGCCAACTTTCAATTAGCCGTAAATCAAGTTAATATAAACTGCATTTAATTGTAATGCCAACTTTCAATTAGCCGTAAATCAAGTTAATATAAACTGCATTTAATTGTAATGCCAATGATTGGAACTTTAGGTCGTAGTGGTGGTGGTAGCTTGTGTGTGTGTGTGTGTGTGTGTGTGTGTGTGTGTGTGTGTGTGTGTGTGTGTGTTTGTCTAAATATGTATTATTATTATTATTATTATTATTATTATTATTATTATTATTATTGCTGTTCTTGTTATAATTACAGCTTCATTTTTAAGACTCCGAAGATATGGAAAGATTGGTGTATTTTTATGTGAAATTCATTCATGACTTTATATGTTAAACGAATATAATAGCAAATATAGAGAAAGTTTTCTCTGCCACGAAGATGTACATTTTATTGATCCTCAAACCAAGATAATTATATATGAAAGCAGGGAAGTCATTCAGTGCTTTTTTTTCTTCAGAAGGGTGGGGTGGGGCAAGCATGGTAAAACATCACAGCAACAAAATAACTTCAAATGTGTAATGTAATGTACTCGGTGAACGGTAAAGACTCTGATAACCATTCATAAACTTGTAATGTGCTGGTCTCATATTTGGTCTTCGCCTCAAAGACACCACGTGGATCTGGAACGAAGTGCCTTTCGTCAGGTCTACGTCCTGGAAAGACCTTGAGATGGACAGGTTCAAGAGATGCAGAGACTATCAAAATGCTTTATAGTAATAATAATAATAATAATAATAATAATAATAATAATAATAATAATAATGAGGACTTTGTATAGCGCTTAATCTTTCGAAGCTCTAAGCGCTTTTCACCATCAATAATGATATGACTACACTACAGAAAAACAAATAACAAAAACAATGAAATTGAAAAACATAAAAACATGCTGAAAACATATAAGATACAAAACAGTTAGGTCTCTAAGTTTGTCCCTGCAATCGAAACAGGTTAGTTTTAAGAGCACTCTTAAAAGGGACCACTGTGTCTTTGTGTCTAATTTCAATGGGCAATTCGTCCCACGTCGCTGGGCCCTGGTATGCAAACGAACGTTGTCCATATGACTTTGTTTTCACCGTGGGAACAATGAGCATACGATTATCAGAAGAAGAGCGTAAGGATCTAGCTGTTGTATACACATGGGTGAGGCTGGATATGTATGTTGGACTGGAGTCTGTCATTGAAACATAGCACAGAGAACAAATGTTGTGTTTGATTATGTATCGAATTGATAGCCAGTGTAGTGGTGAGGTGTGCTCTGATCGAGTGTCACGATTTATCCCGACCCACTTGTACATGTATAAAAGGTAACTCTGACCGACGTGTTTGATGTGTAAAATTGGCCAAGGTAAAGCTAATCCCCTTACGTAAGATGGTCTTAGTTGGGTCGAGAGAGCAGAAACGCGGCAAGGGGGGTTAAAAATGTCACGTAGATGTGACGCTTATGACCACATCAAAGGTAGCCTGGCCGACGAGTAGGTGGACGTTAGTTACAGTTCTCCAAGACAGACAGGTAGATTTGAATTGACCGTTCGACGATTGGACAGGGTCCAAGCGCCACCCAATCAGGATGCGATATGGGTGGGCCCTTGTTTTAAACAAAGAATAATATCTTATGTCGATAGAAATTAAATTAGTTCGTTATAATCCACTGGAAGTGTTTTTTTCACTAAGGACAGGAACTCCGTTTGCCAGCCGTGAATTGGCGCGTAAATCTTAAATTCTGGGAATCTAAGAGATATACAGCTTCAAGGTCAGTGAAATAGTGTTCGATCTCTGTTTTATACGACTGCAATTTTAACTTAAGGATTGTCATATATATATATACATATATATATATATATATATATATATATATATATATATATATATATATATATATATATATATATATATATATATACTAGGATCGTAGTACGAATAATTATGATGTTAATACGTTGCCTCTTATTTCGTGATGTTACTATGCTACATCTTATTTTGTGAGGTAATATGTTGCTTCTTATTTCGTTAGTTCATATGTTTGCATATTATTTCGTTAGTTAATATGTTTGCACATTATTTCGCAAGTTAATATGTTTGCATCTTTGAAAAGATGAGTTGATATTTGTAAAGAATTATATTGCTTGTTAGCCGCCGTAAGAATTCATATTATGATTCACTGTGTGGTTATATTATGGTAGAGTAGCACATTTGTTTATGTAATTATAGATTGCGCCATCGTTAAATTGACTGGTTGCAGTGTGTAAAATTAGTATATGAATATTTGGATATTTGGGCACGCTTGTGGAAAAAATATACAGACAGACATCTAATCGTAGTAATATTATAATACGGTGATATTTGATATATTTGTATGTGTTTGTATATATATATATATATATATATATATATATATATATATATATATATATATATATATATATATATATATATATATATATACACACATCTGCGTGTATGTACTGATATGACGCAGTGTATGGATGTCTGCAGAATTATTTTCTGATACCGTATTATTGCGCCATTGTGTAAATTGCGAGAAGCGTGTGGTAATTTCGATGTGTGCGCATGCGTGGCCAAAACCGTTACCGCCATAGCTGATGGTTAACTATTGATTTATTGTGAGGTAAGACTTTATGACCCCTATATTAACGCCTTGTGGTTTTCACAGGAAGCTTTGAGTGACAGACTTGAGAAGTTTTGTCATAGTCTCGGATTGAGAGACGGAAGGAAGGAGAAGTAGGAGCTACGAGGAGAGAAGGACATTATAAGTTGGAGTAGATAGACAGGAGGAACGTGGAACGGAAGTGGAGAAGACAGGAGGGACGAAGAGTCAAAGGAGGAAAGGAAAGGAGGAGAAAGACGGAAGGAAGCGTGTAACAGAGAAAATTAGATGAGTAGATCACAAGGACAGGGGAAATTATACTCACACTAAGGAATCACGTGATGAACTAGGCCGTCACTTGGTCAAGGGAGAGACGAGTGATTGTTAATTATCGTATAAAGTTCACCTTTTATTAAATTGTTTTTAATTGAATTTTATCTTCGTGTTTATTTATAATGTAACCGTCGGCATTGCTGACTGGGGGCTCACAGCTATAAATCTATTATCAATAATTCAACATTTTTAATTACGGGTCAGGGGAACTTCCTCATAAGTCATTTAAATATTTCGGAAGAACCCCACCCCTAGAACACGGGCCGCCACATCGAGGTACTCTAAAGATGATCCATGCAGCTGTGTTTTGAACATTTTGAAGTTTCTGGAGTAAATATTGCGACGAACCAGACAGAATTGAGTTACAATAGTCCAGTCTTGAAAGTACTAATGAACACACAAGTATCTTAGTGGCATCCACTGAAAGATATTTACGAATGGAACTGATGCGTCTCAATTCAAGATATGCAGCCTTTCATATGTTCATGACATGTTGGTGCAATGTGAGTACTGTCTAGAGTAACGCCTAGGTTTCGTACTGACTGTGAGAATTTAATGTTGGTGTTGCTAATATTTATTGTCTGAGGTAAAGGATGTGAATGAGAAAGTCTTTGTGTTGTGAATAGAATAGCCTCAGTTTTATCATCTTTCATCTGCAGCTTGTTACATGTCATCAATGATTTCACATCAGAAATGCACCTCTCTACTCCATGGACGGTAGCATCAACTAGTTGTGTGGCTAGACTTGTATATTTGGGTGTCATCCGCATACAATTGGTGTCACACTGGGTGATGATCTATGACACTTGAGAGCGGCTGAGTGTACGGAGTAGTAGTAGTAGTAGTAGTAGTAGTAGTAGTAGTAGTAGTACATAACCACTAACATGTGTTAGCTCTCCTGCCATCTTATGGTAGTGATCAGACAGGGCGACGAGACCTTGGTATCTGATAAAAGCATTACTTAAATTGCCACTAGGTAGGGTCACGCGAGGCCTTATACTTAAATATATTAATCAAAATTGCTTCCATTTATTGTATTCCATTCGTTGGATGAAACGAAAGCATGCGACATTATCACGTGGAGCGGATTTACTTTGGCAAATTCATTTCCGGTGCGTGGGATTCAATCCAAGAACATGTCAGGTCATCAATCATGTCATGTGTCTGTGAAAATGTTGGGTACATGGATCAGAAAGTGACATCTATAGGTCAGATGAATGACGTTGGTATAAATAAATGGAATGAGTTGTCTGACAAGCAAAGTTCCAGACATAAATGGCATCACCTTGTAAAACATATTTTTAGGAACATCGAGAAAATAGCGACAATTTCATATCTTACAAAGCAATAGTAATTTTAAAGTACAGTCCTCATTGCATGGATTTGTAATTGCATTTAGCCGATAAGCAATTAGCAAGAATATATATATATATATATATTTGCAGAAATTGGTTATGTGAATAAATATATAATCATTATATTAATCCAACAGTATCACAATAATATTATTATGGATGTATAATAAATAATAAAATGCATGTATTAAACAATGAAAAATATGTCAAAGGGAACAGAAAGTAACCGCGAACATAAGAACAAAATCAAAAGTTAATAAAAGAAAAAATATATATTACTACGTTCACGTTTCGTTGTTTATTTGATATAATTTACCTTTTTTAGTTTTGCTATATTTTGTCGAAACAAATATTTAAAAAATTAAAACATCCGCTTTTAATAATAGTAAATTATTATTGATTAGCACACATGTTATGACTACAATTGTAAACGTATCGATTAATGTTTTCTTTAATAAATAATATATTACCGTTAGAAAACATTATAGTTAGTTGTAATTTTTTAATGCACACAAGTTATTCATTCCTCAAAACTAAAGTATTTTCAATAGTATCGCAGTAAACAATTTATATTTTTTAATCCAGGCTTAAAACAGCTACCAGAAAACAGTCGATTTTGAAAACATAAAAATGTTTGGTTTTCTTCTTTTTTTTTTCTCGATCAGATTCACGTGGCACATAACGAAAATTTCGAACTCTAAACATTGCGCTAATGGAAAATTGCTCTCTAAGAAATAAATATATGTTATATTTATGTATTTTCATCACTATTGTTTCAATTATTCACAAAATATGTAGGTGAAAATATGGTACTCATTCAATACAAGCTATTTCATACAAAATATCATTCTTCTATTTTACCCACAACTAAAAGTAACAGACTAATTTTAAATTGTTATTTCGAAAACCGCGTCGAGTGATGCTGAATCAATTTTATCCAATAACAGACAGGGTATGGAATTTTCACTTACTTTCGTAATATCAAATAGAAGAAATATTGCCAAAGTTATCTGAAGTGCGTGAAAGAAAATTGAAGTGGTTACACAGGAAGTTAGAACCTAGTACTAGTTTCACTACGAACATTGGGCATGATACTAAAGTAATGTATGTTGAAAAATGTATTATGATTAGCAATGTACACTAATGTTGTTCTCTAATGGACATTATATTATATTATATTATATTATATTATATTATATTATATTATATTATATTATATTATATTATATTATATTATATATAGGTTCATCTGTTTTTTTAAATATATTTAACAGAAAACAAAATTTTTAAATTATATTAAATCTGTTAATATTATATGTTGCTAGGATTTGTCCTATCTGTACAGCATAAAAAGGTCACGTGGTTAACTGGTAAAATTCATATAACCAATAAGATACAATATGTTTATTTATTGCTACTATCTATTGAACATCTTTGTAACTTACATTTGCCCGTGCGCGTGACTTGAAGCAAGTTCAAGGACACTTATATCAATAATCAAATGCCAGGCACTGCCCTTTATTTTTGTCCAATATTGAAGCATTGGGTGTTATTGTATATCATTTTATTCAAGAAAATTAAATATCTTAATTCAAGGTCGAACAAATAAAATATTAAAACAAATCATGTAATGCTAGTTGTGCTGTTAAAATTGTAAATTGTATGTTTTAAATAAATGAATGACGATGTTTTCGATAACTTATTATCATTTCATCTGGATGAAAATATGTACGACGTGTCTTATGTGAAACCATATCACTTGACAAGCATATTATTAATTTGTTCGTTGTAAGACTATGAAACAAGAACACGGCGTTCCAACACGTTTTTGATATTACTGAATATGACAAGACAACACCCCTGTCATAACATTTTTATACTTTGGTATTGGAATACATATTTTATAATAATAATAATAATAATAATAATAATAATAATAATAATAATAATAATAATAATAATAATAAATTGTAAACAAGAAGCACGTTCAGAGTAAACAATGGGCAAATGTCCTCTGCTTTGTTCTAAACCAGCGTTTTTATTATGTGAAATCCTTTTACTAGCAGTGTTTATATTGAAGGTTTTGGGGTGTTTTTCAGTATTGTCCCTTTTAATAGTATATGTAAATTTATCTCATAATTATACAGCTGCATGCGATTCCATACGAGGCAACGTCACCATTCTTTTAAAGTACTGAGTTTTTGTTGTTGTTTGTTTTAATTTCTCTGTGCCAAATATTCAACGTTAGGAAAGCCACATGGCTCCCTTTCAATGAAGTAAGCGAGACAGTCGGTGAATAGGTACACATATTTTCCACACTAGACATGTCATTGACCCACTGAACGAGATTTGGCAGGTTGCCTATCAGGTCAGCTTGCGGAAAAGGATGTGTCACTTACACTACTCACCCACATTTTCAGGTAAATTACACCTCAGCCAATCCTTATTCTAATGTATGCATGCTTTGCATACATACTAAGGGAGAGCGGGAAAATATTCAATCTCCCTGGCTATTATTTCGTTTAGCTAGTATATGTTACCGATGTACTGTTTATTTTTTATAATATTTTACAACTATATTCACCCAATCGTTGTAAGCTTTGATATCAGTCACGTGAAAACGAGCATATCTAGTATATGTGCGTGTGTCTGTGTGTGCGTGTGTAAACTTTGTCTCAATGCGCAACTGACAGTTCATAAACATTAAATATTCAGCAAATAGTGAGAGAAAAAAAATGATGTCTGTCGAAAATAGATTAAAATACATATGGTCTTAGATTTCTTGTTTACTTTGTTCTTTTTCTATTAGTTAAAAGTTAAGTGTAAGTCTCTACCTAATCATCAATGTGTCGTTTCATCCTCTGCGGTATACTTATACCATAATAAACTACGACTAATTAAGTAAAGTATAACAAAGAGAAGATTGGAACATCACATTTACAACAGTTTCATATAATAAAATTTTCTAATATTTTCGTAACAATGTGGGAGTGTCTTTCCAGGTATTTAAGCCTTTGTGTGCAGCTCTAAATAACTGACCAATGTATATACACTGGGTATCCATGTTAGACATTCGGGATGCAATGTAGTTGGCTACTATGTTGTTGTGCCTATCGCAAATATATTGCGAATATGACTTCAGAAAACTTGGCGTGCTCCATTTATTTGTATAGATGTCGCGTTGATAAAACAGTTATTGTAAAGATTGTATTTGATGTTAACAGGAATGTTATTTTATTTGTCATATTAATTTGTTTATTTGTAATTAATTCATTAATTTTCTGTGCGCTAGTTCGATTCCCTTAAAGGAATGATACAATTAAAATTGTTTAGTTTCTAATTGATTGGTTGCTTCATGTCAGTTGGCGTAAAAGTTCTCTCTCTCTCTCTCTCTCTCTCTCTCTCTCTCTCTCTCTCTCTCTCTCTCTCTCTCACACACACACACACACACATATATATATGTGTGTGTGTGTGTGTGTGTGTGTGCAATTTTACAAACGTAGGATTAATGCGACACGAAAGGAGAACACTAGTGAGAAATATTACATAAATTTTCTTTCAACATCCAATACATTTCTTGAGACCGTAATTCAAAGTTTACAATTTTGCATATATTTTCTAATTTGTTCCGGCAATATTTCCAAAAAGCATAGCAAACTTTGCATGATTGTAATCTTTTTTCATCTCATGTTGATGACAAGAAGTACCACATCTGTTTAGTGCAGCAATTTATTATTGATATCATTGGGAATTTATATATGTTGTGTGTATATATTTAGCGTACGATGTTCAGAAGAAGCAAGAGAAGGGAGAGGATGGTGGAAATCAGAAAATAAAATAGTTTAAAAAGCACCATTTATTTCATGTTTCTGCAGACAACGTCATAGGGTTGAATAATTTATTTCATGCTTCATTCATATATCAAAAAAATACAATTTGAAACTACTAATGGATAAAATTGTGGGGCACAAGTTAAGCAACAGATGAAAGAAATTTTGTTTAACTTACCCCTTGGTTCTGACAAATTACGGGTACCGTCGTTATTGACAAAATCAAAAGCAAATGCCGTAAAACCTTCTCCGACCTGGTCATTTTCCAATCTAAATAAGAAGAAACAAACATTTAGCTCACAAAATGGCGTTCTATGTTATAACAATTCCTTTTTCTTGCTAATGTTTTCGAAAAGTGAAGAAATAATACATTAAGTTCACCACCATAATACTTCGGATACAATTACTGAAGGCATTTCAAGCAGGTTTGACGAGAAAAAATATTTTAGATTTCTTGGTGATGACATCGTTAATTAAATTGTTTCAAATTGCTTTATTTTTGTTTCATTTATTTTAAAGTTTTAAAGTCTTGTATAATTAAACATAATATTAATTTAGTAACACTGTGCTAATTTTTTTCTTCTTCAAATGCGACTGGTTTGTAAGTTCATGTCTTCGACAGCGGCATGTGCACCTGCTAATAAAATATTGATTAGGGAAAAATATGCAAGACCCGACTTTGTTCTGACAAACGAATTCTTTCATATATTGATTGAAGACAAATTTGTAATTCAGTTTAGACTTTACAGAAGAAGGCATGTTATAATTTATTTTCACCATAATAACCAGTACAAAAATACTCGTTTATAAATGTTACTAATACAATAGCACGTGTTTCCCCGACGTACTCTACAATGCTCGTACCAAAAGAAGAGAGAAATATCGTGTTTCGGGAAGTTTAGCAGTGTATTTGATATTTTATTATGTTCTAAAATTGCTACTAAAGCATGAAATAAATAGTACATTAAAAAACTTACCGTGTTTCGGTCGCCTTTTTCTTGATAAACTTCCTTGAATGCAGAAATCTTTTATACCATAAATTAAAAAATAGTCTTAAGTTTGTTTTAAAAATATTTCAAACCTCACAAAGGTATCAACAAAGTAAACTTGTTCGCAGTTAGGCTGGTTTGGCTACTGAATTGCAATGTTAGCGACTGAACGTATTATTTAAGCTCTTGTCCAGATGGTGACATCATAATGTTGGGTCTACCACGTGTTTTCAATGCCAATGATTTTGCATCACTGACGAAACCTACTATCCAATAAATTTATCTGGCTCATACCAGTAGCTACTATTGACCAATGATATGACTTGTTACACAACATTCGCTCAGAGGTCAATCATATGATGAATGGCTATATGAATGTCTCGAGGAAATGTGCATATATTTCTTTGTTCCGTAGAATAGGAGTGAAACGCACTGAAGTGACCGACGTGTTTGAAGCCCGCGGAAGTACTGTGTGGTTCCCCCTGAGCAAATTTACTATTGCTGCATACCTGTTTCCTAAAAGAAACCGTTCAGCCGAAATATAGCACAATGTTAGTTTGCACCGCTAATAAAATCGTCACTTTATGTGTGAGCTAGTTCTAACAAGTCGGTTAAGGACCAACTTTATGTTCTGACAACTGGTCCTATTTTTCACCAATCACTAAACCATCCTTTACTTCCGGGAAAGACATCCCCACCCCACCCCACCCCCCGAAAAACAAGTGCAAATATCAGACAGAAACTATCTTGTCTTATTGAATGACCAAGACGTCGAAATTAGATTGGCATATAATTTATATTTGAACCAGAGAAAAATATATCAATGTTTTACAGCCATTTGAAATATTTGTTACAAGTATCAATACATACATACATAAATACATACATACATACATACATACATACATACATACATACATACATACATAAGGTATAGCAGCAAATTAATCGGACCCAATTAAAATACATGACTAAATTACTCTATTAATTTACTAGGAATGCCTCCTCAATAAAATAATTTTAAAAAATAAAAGATGTGATAAAGTCCATCAAGTGGTCGTACATTCTGAACTCATTATGTCATGTGATGTGGAAGACAACATTCAAATTTGACCTTTAATAATAACAACTTATGCAGTGATGATGGCGATGAGTGGACTAATTACGAAAACATAAAAAAACATGTACATAAATGAATTATCTTTGATAAACGTCGTTATTACACTTGCATTTTTAAACTAGGCGTTTCCCCATAGATTTCATATGCTAAATGAAATCCTTCTCAAAATTTGTTTTATTATGAAAAAGTTTGTCCGATACATAGAGAATAGACTAGTCTTTGATTTAAGCAAGTCTTGCATAAACCACAGTAATTCAACATCAATCAACATTAAATCAGTTCTGGGAAACAAAATTAATAATGGATTAGACATTACAAAACACATTAATCAACATTAAATCAGTTCTGAGAAACAGTAGCATGTGTCTGTGTGTGATTTGCATTTTTAACGCAGCTTGAACAATTTTACAGTCAGATCGCTACTAAGTCGGAAGTGTGGCAGGTTATAGTGATGTAATTCGAATTTGGAGTAAGAAAGAGCTGTAATAGTTTTATGTATGACATCGAAGTCTATAAAAGAAAAGCATGTTGTACAGTATATTACTATTGTCCTAAAATTAGAACATCGGAAGATTTCTTATATTCAATTAAGATACCAGCTCAGTATCGATGACAAGGATAATAATGGAAAGATATTTACTATGTCTCAAACATGTTCAATGAGAAAAGACAGGCGAAACAGCAAAAATAGTCCAAAGAGCGACCCATATTGACTTGGAACTCTCTTGGGCAAACATTGCCTTACACACCTATCATGGGGATGTAAACAAAGTTTTTTTCCCCCCAAGACTGCTTGTAATGAAGGGAACTCATTTTCTGTCCATTATACAAACGGTATGATATTTGGAGCGAAAATCACATGTACAATGTCAGCTGACAAATAGCGAACATACTAATGGACGACATCTAGTAAAGAAGACGTCTTGTCTTTTTCTAGTTACAGAGGTCCAATATATCATACCACATGAAACATGGTCTAAAAAAATTGACAAATCCGAAATATTACCATACAAGAAAACCCTCATAGATAGATAGATAGATAGATAGATAGATAGATAGATAGATAGATAGATAGATAGATAGATAGATAGATAGATAGATAGATAGATAGATAGATAGATAGACAGACAGACAGACAGACAGACAGACAGATAGATAGATAGATAGATAGATAGATAGATAGATATACAGACTGACAGACTGACAGATATATAGATGTAACGACGGATACAATAGTTAGAGACAGTAAAACATGTATAACTGACATGGTTGGAGTTAGCACTCCGATAGACACCTTAGAGCAATTGAAATGGAGGTAAAAACAAAAAGATAAAATTACCAAATGATCAATTAACTTGTGGTTGGTGCCATGAGACGAAATATTTCTTAGCCTTGTTTTATGGGGATTGGAAGAACATATGCGAACATCTGGCAATATAAAGCTTTGTATTTTGCTTTTTAAAGTGGCATGAGGTTCGAAAAGTAAACTAGAATGCGTGTTCACAGAGCACAAATACCCCAACCTCTTTTTTGAATGCAGATACAGACATGTGAAAGTGAGATAATTACAGATTAAAATAAGTCAACGAGGCGAGATATATCAATATGAATGACAATATTTGGTGGTATGTTTTGTACTCGCCAAGATAACCCCACATACGATGCCACAGTTAATGAGGATTCAAAAACTGATTTGAACGTACAAGAATCGAAGTCAATGAAGCGTGAAATATAGATGACTGTGACCTAATATTGGTAGTTTCACGTTCTAGTTACTAGGACAAATTAACGTCAATACCTGTTCATCTATATAGTCACAATAGCCGCAAAACGTAAGTAAAGCCAATAAAGCGTACAATATAGGTCACAATATAGGTCACAAAAGACTGTCGTTTAAAGTATTGCAAACCGTATCTGCATGCAAAGTTGAATGTCTGTAAATTACAAAACTAGTGAAACTAATCTGACGCAAAATTTAACCGAAGCTGCTGAAGCGTAACACTAATTTCACATTGATCTCCTTTTGAAACAATGGTGTTGCCTTTAACAAGACGCATGTGCACCCGAAGTTGCATGACTCTGTGGCTAATAATTTCTAAACAAGACTGACCTAAGTGCACAACTCAGGAATAATCACGGTCACTTTGACCTATGTTTGAGGGAAAGGTATCGGACTCAGCAAGAAACAAACCTTTATAACTCTAAGACCATCAGTATATAAGAAATGGGTCATATGGACGGCCACTGTCATCATTATATACTTCTTCCACATTTATAACAGGGCACGAAAGTAGTCTGCAAATCTTTTGTGATCAAACCACAAAAGGATTTAGCTGAGACATCTGACAACGGCTTGAGAGTGAATGTGTAGTCTTCTTCCAATCCTAATTGTCCGGAATATTGTATAAAATACACAGACGAAGAAAACTTTCGATGGCGTTGATATTTGATTTGTGCAGTGTTTTTTCACGAGATACATGGTAAACATCAAGACAAAACTTGACTGAATGTAGCAGATTAGCACATTCCTACATCAATGCATAGATCTGACCTGTCAATCAAAATCCGTTGACCAATCGGATAAAGCGTCCGGTGCTATGGTAATATCCGCCATGTTTTACCCACAAACATACGTGTGGTGAGAATGCAGCTGCATTACAGATTTTCATGATTTTTTGTATATATGTACACAATGGTGCTTCTGTGTGCATGGGGATCATGCAATGCAGATGAGATATATCCGGAAAGGTTGGATATAGTCGTTTTATACGGGAACATTTGTGAAGTTATGAAGTTTGAAATCCTATAGGGACTTAATTAGCCCTACTACATGGGAGCAATATCCACTGACACTGCAACAATACATGTTTATTTTTTCAATATCATACACATTCATTAGTAAAAGAAATGCAAATAAGAAATGTAAGATACTGTTTTTTTTTCTTTAATGCTGCTGTCTGAGATTCCAGCTTATGTGAGTTACCTCATCCAAATATATCCATTTACGTAATTTAACATTTGATTTTGCCGAGTGTACTTCTTGAACAGTGTGTATATAATGATGACTTAAGGAATATGGATGTATGAGGAAACAGATAAAGTGAAAGCTCGCCATTTAATGTATGTGAAACCAAATTGTAAAAAAGTAAGCCACATTATTTAAATAGTCGCTTCCGATCGGCTACATGACCTGCATGACTTGTACTATAACAGCTGCCATTACTTCAGGGTATTAAATAGTTCAAATATAAAAAATAGTTCATAAACATACGAAACATTAAATTAATTACATCGCTTTGCATCAACAGTATGCATCTTAACACTTTTCCTCCGTAATTTCGATGTGCAGACGGTGCGTTAGCTGCTTCTCTTCAGAGATGGACAGCGTCTAGCTGTACGCGAATCTTATTTTCAAACTCTAAACTTTTGATATCGTGCGTATATCCTTGCGTAAAGTAGATCAAAGTCTTCTGCAACACTTTACTGGAAAGTTTCTCTAATCAGGAAGGTATTTAAGTGAAATGTTATCGGGAATACGCGAGAGAGAATCTGACATGGTGCCTGTATTCTGTGAAAAGTCAGCCATTTTAATGGGAAGCTTGGGGTTCTTAGTAACTGTCTGTAAGGGGGCGGAGCTGAATTAGTCATTTCGGATCTATCCATACAGTTTTCGACTAAACATCGCTGATGAGTTCCCCGTGTGAACTAGTAATTCACTTTCACCATCGTTACCATGGGACATCCAGCTGAATTCTCAACCAGACCTCCATATCCAAAGATCTGAGTCTATTATTTACGAATATGCTAAAAATAATTTTACAATTAGCTCATCTATAGTTCCCTCGAATATTAGAATGGATATTTTGAACCTAATTCACGTCAATATTTGAAATAAATACTTAACACTCCCGATAATGGATATAAAATGTGGTCTTATTTACGTCCATATCAACTGTAGGTTGTCTATGTCGACTTTAGATGGTCTTCCTTAAGAACATATGTAATGTATGTGGTATTGGTTACGTTACGTCAATATCCACTGTAGGTGGTATTTACGTCCATATATATTGTATGTGGTCTTATTTATGTCCATATCCACTTTAGGTGGTCTTATTTAAGTCCATACCTATTGTATGTGGTCTCGGTTGAGTCCATATCCACTGAAGGTGGTCTTATTTACGTCCATATATATTGTAGGTGATCTTTTTTAAGTCCATATCCACTGTTGGCGGTCTTTTGTAAGTCCATATTCACATGTATGTGATCTTACTTAAGTCGATATATATTGTAGGTGATATTTTTAAGTCTATATCCACTGTTGGCGGTCTTTTTTAAGTCCATATCCACTGTATATGGTTTTATTTAGTTCCATATCCACTGTAGGTGGTCTTATTTAAGTCCGTATCAACATGTATGTGGTAGTCAGACTCAGATGATAGTTATCCTGAGTAGAAGGAATAAATATCTAAGTTTTTAATACCTTGGAAAAGTGTTAATCCATACTTATTTATCATGCGATGAGCAAGCCACTATGTGTTCAATTTAATACCCACTCAGAGAACACTGTTTCCCATGAATATGAAACACTGCAGTAGTTATGACATTTATTTTAAAAACAAGGCAGCCTGAAAGATCACATTCATTATATACCAATATCACTATGAAAACAATCGACTTTACACGTACCAGTTGTCAATCCTACCTCGTCATTCTACTACTTGCTTCTTCATTGATAAAAATCATCAAATTTGTGGTACTTTTAATAATGATAGTATGTGATATACAATTCGTTTATTTTAAATAAACACGGCATTTAAATGGTCTCATATTGTCTAATCTGTAACAAAGTTCACAGAAGTTAATTTTAAAAATTACCTTACAGCTATAATATTACGTGGATTTATGGCTACAGTTGGTGTATGTTCGCATGTCCTTGTTAATCTCAATCGTGTATAATACGTGTGTGCTTGAATCCTTAGCTTAATTGGTACATGAAACAATTAGCTTTTCTCTTCAGTGATTTTAATTAGGGTGTAATAAATAGATTATGTATATGAAGGATCCAAGGTAGTGTCATATCAGAGAAAAAAACATTCAGAAGTACATTTTCTTGCGTCATTGTCACACGCAACTTATGACAATGTAAGAATTTATTGCATCCAGGTTGGAAAGGTTAGAATATATGACGTAGATAAGAAAAGAACATAAATATTACGTGTGCTATCAAGACATAGTGCCTAACGAGGATAATAAAAATGAGAACACAACATGAGAACCTACAAATATCTTTTAAAATAGTCTATGTTTCCTGTATTCTTAAATTAATTCTAATATAAACGTTAGTTCTTGAAATGCAAAAATGAGAATTCGTCTTTCATGATATGAATACGAGAAGAGAGTAAAATTCACGACTGATTTGATAGAGTATATAATATCATTCATTATAGGACACATTAAGACATGTATCAGTCTCAATGGAACATGTATGGCTAGTAGATCTAAACTTAATTAATCTTTTAGATACATTCTAGAGTAATGAGAGATAGAGCTTTTGTAAATCCAACCTAGTTTTTAAATTATTTTTTTTAGACCTAACGTATTTATATTTTAATCATATAACTGATACACAATCTTTGATTTCTTCAAACGTAGCTTAAACTTGACAACATCTAATATAGACTTCTTTGTGGACATTTATTGTCATAGATATTATCACAAAAATTGTTCCCTTTAAATAAAATACGTATAATAAGACGTTTGTTCTTCATGATTTATAATATAACCCAATAGTTTATTATGCGACTTTTATTGTTTAATAATTCAGGTGAACCGACCATGATTGCTGTAAACCATATATAGATGAGTAAGTACATCGTGCCACTCAATGTACATCAAAGGAAATAAGGATGAGATTTTTTCCTATTATATCATATCGTACAATAACGAAATTTCACAAGCACATGTTAAACTCGATATAATAGCTAGGTAACACATTTGCATCTAACATTGAATAGTCAAATCTAAACCGTGAACACACTTTTTAAGTAAATGAACACCTTTATTAGTTACGGATTCTAGAATTGTCAGGCTTTGGTGAGATTTCATTTTTTGTTAATGTTTTTTGCAATATCATCAATAGAAACTGGGAGTGTTTTCTCGCTAGTTAACTAACACCGCGTTTTCAACTGATATGTTGATAGTCATTGATGCAATAAAAGACCTTCCTTTCGCTATGACTCAGTTTTCTTCGAAAACGGCTTCCACCAGACCGAAAACTATTTCAATACGAGTTCATCATTCATGGAATTGAGATCTTTTTAAAGGTTGTTTAAATTACGCCCTAACATTAATTGTGGGTTTTCTTATATGTAAATGTAGCATCTCAAACTTGCATGATATACGTTTCATATGTAATTTACTTTTTTGAAGTTAATTGAATATTCAATTTTAGATAAAATTAGAACTTGTCTTGCTACGTTAACACTATCGGTTTCGTTACTATATCTTCTGCTTGTCAACACGTAGTGAATTTATAAGGCCAGTAGGATTTAATTTAATGACTTTTGACATCTAGTGATTTAAATGCTAGTATATTCATATTGTACACACTCCATAGATAATAATGCATACGAGTCATCCTCAGTAAGCGCCTACACAGAACCATATGTGTGCAAATAAATACACACGATGTCCACACATGAGTACCTATATTACAGTCTTGTACTTACAAGAAATTACGTAAACTAGACATGGTAATCAATTCTAACTGATAGGAGCATCGAAATTACAGTCTTGCAACTACAAGTAATTACGTAAACTAGACATGGTGATCAATTCTGATAAGAGTACCTAGATTACAGTATTGTAATTACAAGTAGTTACATAAACTAGACATGGTAATCGATTCTAACTGATTTGAGTATCTAGATTACATTCTTGTGATGACAAATAATTATATAAACTATGCATTGTACTCAGTTCTAACTAAAAGAAAGAAGTACATAACTTACAGTCTTTCGGTTAAAAGTAATTACATAAACTTTTTATTCTTCGAAACTTCGCCGGTATAAAAAATCACACAATTCCACGAACTATTATGACAAATGTTTATTTTTCGAAATTTATTATAACATAATTCCATTTCAAATGTCAAGAGAAAGATCACAAACCTTGTAAATTTTGCTTTGCATTAAAATAAAACCTAAAACTGTTGAAATAACCTTTGAAATTACATGAAACGGCAACAATTTAAAACTAAATATAGTGTTTTGCTTTACTAGCCATGTCAAAACGACTATATTTTCTGTAATGGCATCAATATATTATTTAAAATTGTTAACACTGAATGCTATTTGCCTAAAACATATTTGAAACAATTATATAACATAAAGATTAAGTATAACAAGATCTTGTCGAAATTTTTACCGAGTTTGAGCTCTCTCTCTCTCTCTCTCTCTCTCTCTCATTTTGGTTTTACGCTTTTTAACTTGTGGGATATTATTGCATTAACCATGACTTGGCATCATAAACAGGATTGATGCCGGTGTGCGCAATGACGCAATGACGTATTTCAGTCTTGTGTTTTAGAAAATATACTGGTCACAATCAGGGCCGGCGCTAGGCATTTTGGTGCCCTAGGCGAGATCAGATATCTAACGCGCCCCCCCCCCCCCCCTTCGACTAACGCCCACCCCCACCCGCCCGTCATGAAATAAACCCTTAGCCCAACGCCCAAGACGATTGCCTAGTTCGCCTAGCGGAAGCGCCGGCCCTGGTCACAATTAATTTCTTCTTATATTCCTAAATTTGTTTTGGTGGTAGGTACTGAACTTTCAACTGTGGACAATCCCTCATAAATCAACTGTTTATCTAAAGTAGCTTCAACGATAAATTCACTGTGAAGTTCATGTCATAGTCTATCCGACATTCATTGGAATATTATCACGAAGACTTCAATAATTCATTGTGAATCATATATAAAAAATCTACAAAAATAAATTGTTTAAATTTCATACAATCTTATGATTAGTACTTACAAGTAGTTCATTGAATTTGGTCATATTTTGAAGCTTTCATTAATATTTAGCTATTCACATTGGGTTTATAACAGTGGCAGAATAATATTGATATTTTTTTTTTATTGAAACAGAATACAATTCTTCTCTATCATATTACAAACGCGTCTTGTTCTATATGATATTGGCTGTGAAATTGCCCAGCCATCGCAAGTATTACATTCTTAATGCTGTTAGTGGGTGGTCGTTGGCTAATCTGAAACCGTGATAATACAGACACGATATGGAATTTTTATTTTGAGACGATATGATTGGTACGAAATTATTTTGCACCTGCTCCTTAGTTAGATTTTTGTGCCTTCGAACGTTTTACACATCTCATATAAATTGTTATATGGTTCGTGGGTTAACGTAATATTAAGTATAATGATTGATATGATAGTATCACATGGTTTAAAGTAATATTAAGTATAATGATTGAGATGATAGTATCACATGGTTTAAAGTAATATTAAGTATAATGATTGAGATGATAGTATCACATGGTTTAAAGTAATATTAAGTATAATGATTGAGATGATAGTATCACATGGTTTAAAGTAAGATAAGTATAATGATTGATATGATAGAGTTACATGGTTTAACGTAATATTAAGTATACTATGCTTGATATGATTGCCGCAATGGTTTAAGGTAATATAAGTATAACGATTGACATGATAGTATCACATGGTTTAATGTAATATTAAGTATAATGATTGATATGATAGTATCACATGGTTTAATGTAATATAAGTATAGTGATTGACATGATAGTATCACATGGTTTAACGTAAACATAAGTATGATGATTGATATGCTAGTATCACATGGTTTAAAGTAATATTAAGTATAATGATTGACATGATAGTATCACATGGTTTAAAGTAGCATAAGTATGATGATTGATATGATAGTATCACATGGTTTAATGTAATATAAGTATAATGATTGACATGATAGTATCACATGGTTTAAAGTAATATAAGTATTATGATTGACATGATAGTATCACATGGTTTAAAGTAATATTAAGTATAATGATTGACATGATAGTATCACATGGTTTAACGTAACATAAGTATGATGATTGATATGATAGTATCACATGGTTTAATGTAATATTAAGTATAATGACTGACATGATAGTATCACATGGTTTAATGTAATATTAAGTATAATGATTGATATGATAGTATCACATGGTTTAATATTAAGTATAATGATTGACATGATAGTATCACATGGTTTAATGTAATATTAAGTATAATGATTGATATGATAGTATCACAGGGTTTAAAGTAATATTAAGTATAATGATTGACATGATAGTATCACATGGTTTAAAGTAACATAAGTATGATGATTGACATGATAGTATCACATGGTTTAAAGTAATATAAGTATCATGATTGATATGATAGTATCACATGGTTTAATATTAAGTATAATGATTGACATGATAGTATCACATGGTTTAATGTAATATTAAGTATAATGATTGACATGATAGTATCACATGGTTTAATGTAATATTAAGTATAATGATTGATATGATAGTATCACATGGTTTAATGTAATATTAAGTATAATGATTGACATGATAGTATCACATGGTTTAATGTAATATTAAGTATAATGATTGACATGATAGTATCACATGGTTTAATGTAATATTAAGTATAATGATTGATATGATAGTATCACATGGTTTAATATTAAGTATAATGATTGACATGATAGTATCACATGGGTTAATGTAATATTAAGTATAATGATTGATATGATAGTATCACATGGTTTAAAGTAACATAAGTATGATGATTGACATGATAGTATCACATGGTTTAAAGTAATATTAAGTATAATGATTGATATGATAGTATCACATGGTTTAACGTAACATAAGTATAATGATTGATATGATAGTATCACATGGTTTAATGTAATATTAAGTATAATGATTGACATGATAGTATCACATGGTTTAATGTAATATAAGTATAATAATTGACATGATAGTATCACATGGTTTAATGTAATAAAAGTTTAATGATTGACATGATAGTATCACATGGTTTAAAGTAACATAAGTATGACGATTGACATGATAGTATCACATGGTTTAATGTAATATTAAGTATAATGATTGACATGATGATAGTATCACATGGTTTAATGTAATATAAGTATAATGATTGACATGATAGTATCACATGGTTTAATGTAATATAAGCATGATGATTGACATGATAGCATCACATGGTTTAAAGTAATATTAAGTATAATGATTGACATGATAGTATCACATGGTTTAAAGTAATATAAGTATAATAATTGACATGATAGTATCACATGGTTTAAAGTAATATTAAGCATAATGATTGACATGATAGTATCACATGGTTTAAAGTAACATAAGTATGATGATTGACATGATAGTATCACATGGTTTAAAGTAATATAAGTATGATGATTGACATGATAGTATAACATGGTTTAATGTAATATTAAGTATAATGATTGAGATGATAGTATCACATGGTTTAAAGTAATATTAAGTATAATTATTGACATGATAGTATCACATGGTTTAATGTAATATAAGTATAACGATTGACATGATAGTATCACATGGTGTAATGTAATATTAAGTATAATGATTGACATGATAGTATCACATGGTTTAATGTAATATAAGTATGATGATTGACATGATAGTATCACATGGTTTAATGTAATATTAAGTATAATGATTGACATGATAGTATCACATGGTTTAAAGTAACATAAGTATGATGATTGACATGATAGTATCACATGGTGTAATGTAATATTAAGTATAATGATTGACATGATAGTATCACATGGTTTAATGTAATATAAGTATAATGATTGACATGATAGTATCACATGGTTTAATGTAATATAAGTATAATGATTGACATTATAGTATCACATGGTTTAAAGTAATATTAAGTATAATGATTGACATGATAGTATCACGTGGTTTAAAATAATATAAGTATATTGATTGACATGATAGTATCACATGGTTAAAAGTAACAAAAGTATGATGATTGACATGATAGTATCACATGGTGTAATGTAATATTAAGTATAATGATTGACATGATAGAGTTACATGGTTTAATGTAATATTAAGTATAATGATTGACATGATAGTATCACATGGTTTAATGTAATATAAGTATAATGATTGACATGATAGTATCACATGGTTTAAAGTAATATTAAGTATAATGATTGACATGATAGTATCACATGGTTTAAAGTAATATAAGTATAATGACTGACATGATAGTATCACATGGTTTAATGTAATATTAAGTATAATGATTGACATGATAGTATCACATGGTTTAATGTAATATAAGTATAATGATTGACATGATATTATCACATGGTTTAAAGTAATATAAGTATGATGATTGACAGGATAGTATCACATGGTTTAATGTAATATTAAGTATAATGATTGAAATGATAGTATCACATGGTTTAATGTAATATAAGTATAATAATTGACATGATAGTATCACATGGTTTAAAGTAATATAAGTATGATGATTGACATGATAGTATCACATGGTTTAAAGTAACATGAGTATGATGATTGACATGATAGTATCACATGGTTTAAACTAATATCAGAATTATAATTGAGATGACAGTGTCACATTGTTTGATGTAAATTAAGTTTACTAAAAGAGTTCCACATCAAGTGATCAGTCTTCTTTATTTTTTTTAAATGGCAGTTTAATCCATGTAATACACTAAGGTAAAGGTACTGAAACGTTGAAAACCTAGACTTTAGCCTCCTTACTTCTATATACAAGAACTTTGCGGTAATTGATTTTCGCAATTACACCATTATTACATTGTCTAATTTCTTATCAAGAGTGTATTCGCTGCTTTATCTAACAACGTTGCTGTGGTTTTCCTGTGAATTTACTGGAAACTATTAGCACACAAAATGCTTTCAATACATTATACTTACTAAGTAAGTACTACATAATAGACCTTTGCGTAAGTTTGATGTTTCCAGGATAAAAGGTTTTTTTGTGAATGACAAATTTTGATGTATGTGCAATAAATTTTGGTGCCATTATATTTTTCATTGGCCAATGTTGTGTAAAATTACGCTGTATTCTCCAAACACTAATGAGTTTGATCTTTGGTTTTCTGCCGAAACATTTTTTGTTTAAAATTTCATCTTTAAATTAATTACATTATTCATTGCCACTTTGGGTATTTCATTGTTGTTAATCTAGTACACTCTTTGTGGTTAATATTGCACCACAGTTAGTTATCCTGCTGGGTCATGCGGGATGACTCACCACAACTGCTAGGTCAGCAAAAAAATACGTCGCATGCATCAGCAAAAGACCTACTGTACTGACAGTATTTTATTTCATTCACATAAACTCTGAGAATGTTAATTGTTGTTGTTGTTTTAGGGTTTAACGCCATTTTTCAGCACACGATAGGCTATACATGGCGGCCAGTATTATTGGTGGAGGAAGAACCCCAGAAAACCCCGTGAAAGAACCACCAACCCACAAGAAGCTACTGGCAAGCTTTCTCACATAACTACATTAACCGAATCTTAGACTCGAACCCACGCAGACAGAGGTGAGACGGCAGTGATCCGTAACGGAAAGCGCTTTAGACCACTCGGCCGCTCGGGGCCCCTTGAGAATGTTAAACTCCACCTTGTGTATTGTAAATATATTATTAGCGTTCATTGCTCATCACTTTGATTATATTTTCGCAACTTATATTGATACGTTTCCCACTGCGTGTATTCACAACACAAACAAACCTCTCCAGTGGCCTAGTGGTTAGTGCGTCCGCCACGGAAGCGTTAGGTAGTGGATTCAATCCCCGGCCGAGTCATACCAAAGACTTACAAACATGGTATTAACAGCTGCCTCGCTTGACGCTCAGCATTAAGAGTATAGTGTTATGACAGGTTGGCCTAGTGTCAAGATAATGTGACTGGATGGGACATCATGCTACATGTCTGCGACATGATGCCCCAGTGCTAGACATCACGATAAACTGCCTCATTACAGACATCGTAGCGATATGACTGAACAATTCTTAAAGTTACGTTAAAAGTCATAATCAAACAACCAAACAAACAACAACAAAGCATTTAGTACAAGTTCCGTGGTTTATTTAAACTGTGTTTCTTATTTGTTTAAGTAATGTTGTTTTCTACTAGTGTACTCAGTTTGTTACTTTCTGTAATTTTCTGCCTGCAAAAGTCTCTTGGACTTAATTGAACTTCTTATATCTATTTTATATTTTAGGCAAATTTTGCAAGTACAAAGAAAATACTTTTAAGTTTCGACATAAAATATTTAGGGGTTTATAAATATTGCCAGCGGACACATACATACATACATACATACATACATACATACATACATACATACATACATACATACATACATACATACATACATATGCACACACGTACGTACGCACACAAATATGAATAAAAACTAGCTAAGATGTGCGATACATCTGCAAATGCAAAAAAAGCCTTTTTTATTACTGAACGCACTGCGACGATGAATTTACTGCAGTGATATTTGAAAAAGATTGCCTGTAAAACGAAGGCAAATAAACTAAATTAAAACCCATAAGGCTCTTTATAATTCTAAACACACCAAAAGGCCGTGAAATATTAGATGGAGAACCGACAAACCGCTAATATAATTCGCATTATTCGTTCCTTGACCTCTGTAAAACCACAGCCTTTGGAATATCAAATCTCCACCAGTAACGGTGGTTGAGTACAGAGAATGATGCAAGAACCGAAGGAATGTTTAAGGCGCGGTCAGATGATACCCATCTCTTTAATCTATTGCCAAAGTTTTCACAATGAAATACTGCGCACAATGCTTGGCCAAAAACATCAAAAAACTATAACCAAATGAATGATCTATTGAAAACTTATACGTCTTTCGGAAACGATTACTCATTTTTCATGTCGTTCAACCACTATGATTCGTGTCAGCTATAATAATGACTCACCATACGTCTTTAGAAGAATTCCGAATCTGCTGCATATTCATAAAATTGTAGTGTCTGTCTAACTGTGTTACTTACATAATTAACAGTTACCTGAACAATAGTCGTTACAAATCTTAAAAACGTTTTTCAAGTTTACAGTAATAATAATAATAATAATAATAATAATAATAATAATAATAATAATAATAGTAATAATAATAATAATAATAATAATAATGAGGACTTTGTATAGAGCCTAATCTTTAGAAGCTCTAAGCGCTTTATAACAACTATAATGACTCCTACACAAAAAAAAAAAAAAAAACACCATGAAATTAGAAAATATTTTTTTTTTTAAATCCTGAAAATATTTAAGGTAGGAATTTATATCAAATAAAATCTCATTGTAAAATCGTGTTGGAGGTAACAATTTACAGCCCCTCGCGTTCGTAGAAGATTTATTAATTAAAGTTCCTAATATATATATATATATATATATATATATATATATATATATATATATATATATATAACCTTGATTGTGATTCATAACATTGCATTTTCAATTACACAGATTTATTTCTTAAAGCTGTAAACAGAACACACACATATATAATGCATATTGGTAAAATAAGAAATATGATTATGCATTTGCTAAAGAAAAAGAAAAAACGCTAATCAAGAATGGAGATAAATTCTATCTACATTTAATTGCGCTATAGACTGTTATGATTTACCAAACAATATTTGATGTGACTTTATAAAGGAAACTAGCGTACTGCTAGAAGGTTCAAAGAATCAGAATCAAACATTCAAATTGCTTATCTTTCATACTAAACTGTAGAAACGGAAGACTGACTACGCTTAGTTTTCAATCAAAATATTAAATCTTTAAGGTCGGTTGACAAGGCTTTTATGGTCCAATGTTGCAAACACAGACTACGTCAAGTCAACAGTAACACGATAATAAGGTGATTGATGTGCAGAAACGAAAGGTTCCAGGTGTTAAATACTACTAATTTCCTTACTAAATGCCACTCAGAAGGTCTCAAATATGTTTAACACATCATCTTTGACTATGTTATAAAAGTCCGTAATGATCATTTGTGAAATAAATCGAGCAAACACACCTACTTTCACGCACAGTATATTTTAGTTATCTGGTGGGAAAGACAACTACTCTAAAACCCATTTAAATATTGCCCATCTCACTTTTGACAGAAATCCGAATATGCGCTGCTTTGAATCACCATTCCTTGAATACAGAATTTTATATTATTTTATGGATATATAATATTAGAACGCTAATCATACGTTGGATATATCACTAGTACATCGTATTACCTACATGTTGTGAAAAATAATCATAGGGATTTCAATGCATTAAAAATTAACTCCCAGTTTATGTTGTCATGTGATTTTACGAGTAACCTTTCAGTACTGAACGCGAGATTATATCTTTAAACTTTTATCATGAAAAAGTTCCGGAGGCGAAACACATTAGTAAAGTCAGTCGACGCTAGCTTTAGCAAATCTAAATAACACTTCTTTCATAAATTCTGACAAAATATTTGGAAAGAAGAAAAAAGGAAATAATCACATTTTACAGAATAATTATTTCAATGATCAATATCAAGTAGAAGATACTGTACGAATCAAATCAATACAATGACCTATGACCATTAGAAGACGTTGAACAATTCAGATCAGTATAAAGGTACAAAGGTCGATGCCAGGTAGAAGACATTGTATTAATTAAATCAGTATAATGATCAATGTCAGAATACATTGTACGACTCAAAATCAGTACAATGATATGTCAATTAGAAGACGTTGAACAACTCAGATCAGTATAATGATATCTATTAAAAGGCATTGTACGAATCAAATCAGTATAATTATATATGTCAATTAGAAGACGTTGTACTAATCAGATCAGTACAATGATATATGTCAAATCAGTACAATGATATATGTCAAATCAGTACAATGACATATGCCAAATCAGTACAATGATATTTGTCAAATCAGTACAATGATATATGTCAAATCAGTACAATGATATTTGTCAAATCAGTACAATAATATTTGTCAAATCAGTACAATGATATATGTCAAATCAGTACAATGATATTTGTCAAATCAGTACAATGATATTTGTCAAATCAGTACAATGATATATGTCAAATCAGTACAATGATATATGTCAAATGAGTACAAGGACTATTAGAAGACATTGCACTACTTAAATCAGTACAATGATAAATATCAAATAGATCACATTGTACTACTGATATGTGTACAAAATATCAATATCTATTAGAAGACATTGTACTACTCAAATCAGTACTATGTTCAGTGTAAAAAAGAAGGCATTGCACGACTCAAATCAGTACAAAAATCAACATCAATCAGAAGACCTTGTAATACTCAAATCAGTACAATGATCATTCTCCATTATAAGGTATTGTACGACTCAAATCAGACGAGATTTTACTATTCCATTCCGTACAATGATCATGGTCAATTATAGGACATTGTACTTCCCAAATCAATACGAAGATAAAGTTATAATATTGAATGTAAATTAGAAGACAATGCACGACTCAAATCGGTACAAAGATCAATGTCAATGAGAAGACAATGTACGGCTCAAATCGGTACAAAGATCAATGTCAATGAGAAGACAATGTACGACTCAAATCGGTACAAAGACCACTGTAAATTAGAAGAAAATGTACGACTCAAATCGGTACAAAGATCAATGTCAATGAGAAGACAAATGTACGGCTCAAATCGGTACAAAGACCAATGTCAATGAGAAGACAATGTACGACTCAAATCGGTACAAAGACCACTGTAAATTAGAAGACAATGTACTACTCATATCGGTACAAAGATCAATGTCAATGAGAAGACATTGTACGACTCAAATCGGTACAAAGATCAATGTCAAAGAGAAGACAATGTACGACTCAGATCGGTAGAAAAATCAATTTCAATGAGAAGACAATGTACGACTCAAATCGGTACAAAGATCAATATCAATGAGAAGACAATGTACGACTCAAATCGGTACAAAGATCAATATCAATGAGAAGACAATGTACGAATCAAATCGGTACAAAGATCAATATCAATGAGAAGACAATGCACGACTCAAATCGGTACAAAGATCAATATCAATGAGAAGACAATGTACGACTCAAATCGGTACAAAGATCAATGTCAATGAGAAGACATTGTACGACTCAAATAGGTACAAAGATCAATGTCAATGAGAAGACATTGTACGACTCAAATCGGTACAAAAATCAATGTCAATGAGAAGACAATGTACGACTCAAATCGGTACAAAGATCAATGTCAATGAGGAGACAATGTACTACTCAAATCGGTACAAAGATCAATATCAATGAGAAGACAATGTACGACTCAAATCGGTACAAAGATCAATGTCAATGAGAAGACAATGTACGACTCAAATCGGTACAAAGTTCAATGTCAATGAGAAGACATTGTACGACTCAAATCGGTACAAAGATCAATGTCAATGAGAAGACAATGTACGACTCCAATCGGTACACAAATCAATGTCAATGAGAAGAAAAAAGTGCAACTTCAGTCAGAACAAGGTTTGGTGTCAGTTGGAAGACATGGTAGAACGATCAATGTCAATTAGAAGAAATTGCACTCCTCAAATAAGTAATGGTGAAGGTCAATTAGAAGACATTTGAATCACTCAAATCAGTACAATGTTCATTGTAAATAAGAAGGCACTGTACGACTCCAATCCGTACAATGGTCAAGTTCAATTAGAAGACGTTGTACGACTCAAATCAATACAATGGTCAAAGTCAATTAGAAGACGTTGTACGACTCAAATCAGTACAATGGTCAAGGTCAGTTAGAAGACATATTACGGCTCAAATCAGTACAATGATCAATCTTTAGAAGAAAATGTACACTTCAGATGACATGAAAATGACAGTCAGTCGTTAAACGGGAAACCATTTGTATTACAATATTTTTGTCTGGTTTAACTTCAAGTAAGTAGAATACCTAAATATGAGATATTAATATATACGTAGTTTCGGACAACGTCCTTAAAGTTTAAAAGTTTAATATATATATATATATATATATATATATATATATATATATATATATATATATATATATATATATATATATATATATATATCAAGACGGTCAGAAATTTAACTCGTTAAAAAAAAAAAAAGAAGAACATCTAATGTCTATATTTTGGTGAAATAAAACATGAACATAACTTTATTCTTTTCATGAAAACCAGGATAACCAACTATATGGAACGAGCATGTGAGCTAATTTTCCAGTAAAAGATCAACGCCCTACCCAAATGCATGCGTTTGTTTTTCACATGCCTGTTCGATTTGTTTAAAGCAAATTACATATGAAGTTGTGCTCGTTATCATGTAAAAAAAATATGTAAAAATTGATTTCATTTAGGAAATAATTCATTCTTAAATAACGTTGTTCTTAGCTTACTTGGTTGAAAGGGGCGGGAGCTAATGGTACTGACCCGGGTCTCCGTTGATCCGTCGCTCGTCCGTACGTGCGTGTTTAGTCTGTCAGTGTGTGTAATACCAGCACAACGATCTGCTAAATCTAAAAACACAATTATTCATTTTCATTTGATGGCATTCAGTACCGAATGTGTACATTGTGAGTTCTTAATGATAAATGGCGACCACCAGCTGGTACAATCGCAACACTCTTTAATGTTATTCATTCCAGACAACATAAGTCACAGAATGCTTCAATGTGTCAGTGAAACGTCATCAGCGCTACTAAAAATTATTACTCGGTCGTTGAAAGAAAACACATTTGTAGATGCATGAAAACTTGTTCATATTCGTCTTATCTCTAAAAGAAGGTAATTTACACGAGATTTCCAATTATAGACCTATATCTACTTAGCTGTGTCGTAATAATTTTTCAAACGTGCGGTTTGAAAAATGCTAGCAAATTATTTTATTAACAAAACCGAAATAGAAAAAACACATGCCACCCAGGTTCATATTATTAAAAAATATGTTTACTTAAACAACTGTACAAGATAGCAAAGATCTCCGCATTGCTAAACAATCATGAATCAGGATTTATTCCCAGACACACCACTGTTTTGTAACTTATGAAACTGTATATTGGTATATGTATGTCACTGGGACGATTTCAATATTCTTATATCGTCTGACACAGGGTCTTATTATTGACTTGAACGAATGTTACATTTCAATTAATGTCATGAAATAGTTTTAAAAATATCTAAGTAATACAAACCAAATAGTTTTATAGAATTATACAAATTCAAGTGAAACAATTATAAATGCCGGTGTACCATAATGATCCGTATTTGCGCTAATACTGTTTTCAATCTACTTAAACGATATCGCCGACGGAACGAGTTATCTCACCCGTCTTTTTACCAATGACTCATCTCCTCAGTCTGCACGAAATCGCTTTACTGTGCTGAAGGAGATCTAATCATCAATAAGGAAAGACCTAAAACTAACTGCATACATGATCGACGCAATGTTTCTTAACGTTTAATCCGGAATTAAACAGTGCTATGTTTTTTCCGAACAAGAACGTAACAAATATTCACAATAGTCACAATGGCACGTATGAAACAGATAGCTAGAAAGTCTACCGGAATTTAAATTGAATAGCGGAGACTAATATACTGAATACGGAATGCCAGACAAATAAATGATCAATAATAATTAATATGGACTAATACCAAAAAAATACCAAAGTAACAAAGAAGAGAAGAAAATACAGGATAAAATAGTTTGGGAAAATAGTGAGTGTACAGCCACCAAAAACACTGGGGAAATGGCGGCCACTAGGAAAAAATAAGAGAGCATGAATTTTTTTCAAGATAAGTAGAATTCAGATAGATGATGATATCTACCTGATATGCGAGGATAAGAAAGGAACGCAAAAGCTGGGCATGTCGCACATACATACATACATACATACATACATACATACATACATACATTCTCGGGAACAACAAATGTGATGATTGCTATGAAAGTGCGAAATGAAGAATACATCAAAAGACTCTACTCAATTTCAACCCAAATGGCTACAAGGGATGTTATAAGATCCAAAGGGAAAACACCAATCTTACCGTACAGCGAAATGTGTAAAGGAGAACACAGAATAACGGCGAGGGAACCAACACCAACTTTGAGGAAAATAAAGAAACAAACCGGACAGCTGCATGAATCAGATATTCCACAAGAAATCCCTATAGAGGCGAGAGTTCAAAAAATTCGAAGAGAAATTTAGCATAAAAGTAATATCATATAGATTAACGATTATTCCAACAACATTATAAAAGACCAAACTAAAAGATAAAGAATATATTTTACATATTTGGCTTTCTAGCTCATACATGGTACAAGGTCTGCATATATAATCATACATGCAGCAGGACATACACCATCAAAATGTTCTAAGTATCAAGAGACACAAGGAACACCAAGGACGCAAAGAGAAAAAGAACAACAAACACAACAAATACAAAGCAGACAACGGGAAGAACAACAAACCCAGACTACACAAGTTGGAAAGGAATTAGATGGAAATGCAACCGAAACAAAAGAAACAGAAACACACACAAAAGTGATAAATGATGTAATACACCAACAGGAAAGAAACCAGGAGAAAGGACCGGCCCCAAAACCAAGGAAAAAAGCACTACAACACCAAACACAATTACAAGAGAGACTACAACAAGAGCAAAAACATCAGCAGTTACAGAACAATGAAGATTAACAAGATCAAAAGCAAAACCAAAGAACTAAAAGACAGGAAGATCATCCAATCCCA
Source organism: Unio delphinus (assembly GCA_029339505.1). Classification (NCBI taxonomy): domain Eukaryota; kingdom Metazoa; phylum Mollusca; class Bivalvia; order Unionida; family Unionidae; genus Unio; species Unio delphinus. The sequence continues at coordinate 1,525,583 of JAQISU010000311.1, read as the reverse complement.
TTAATAACAGGAAAAGTACAAATTCAACAGGAAACAACTAAACAAGAATGGAAATATTTGGAAGAAACACAAATAGAACAGATGAATCCCAAGATGTCAACAACAATAGCCCAAAAAACAACGCACGAAAGGAGAGAAAGACTTGGGTAACTCTAGAAGGAGCCACAGAGGATGGGAATGCACATCGTTGAAAAAATATCCTATTCAAGCATGAATCGTTTGAGGCATCTTTCATTTCTTCAAAATGTGTATGTGTCTGCAATTTCAAGTTTCCAACAGTCATTATTGCGAAACATGTAAGCAACATCCCAAATCAATATCATATCACTATATTACATGTAAAGGCAAATGGGAAAATTAAACGGAGAAAACTGCGAAATTTAGACTTAGAACAAGTGTTTGGACAGACCCACTGGGAAGCAAAAGTTATTTTCGCATGTAGGAGGCAGCGGGGTCATGAATTCTCCTATGTATATATTTATCAGCCATTTTATGGAGGCCTCTAAGCCGTCTGTCAAACTCTGCTTAATATCAATTATTTATCGTAATAAATGATAGACAAACATTTTTGAACAACAATTGTTTCATACAATATCATTTGTGGTAAACAATCTTGTATGACTGGTCATTCGTGTCACTGGCAGTCTATTTTAGCGCGTATAAAACATAAGCGTATATCTTTACTTTTAACATGCTAAGTTTTGTAACTAGCGCGCTAAAAGTTGTTGATAGTGGACCATGTCTTCATTGAGAATGAATGAAAACTTAAGTTTTATTTTTATACGTGCTAGTTTTTCTAGCAGGCTAGATTTACTCTGAATGCCTGTCTGGCGCTCAATTGGATGAAACTAGAGCGATGGTTCGTAATTTTCCACCATCCAATCGAAATTGCTATTATATTTAACCCTCTTGAAGAATTCCGAAACCAAAAAGCGGGCGCTCTAGAGATATTTTGAACTTCTGAGCCAGAACTGAACTGAATGCATAATGGAGAAAATTGTGGCATACCTCTATGTTGTTACATTCATGCACTGTGACAGAAATTTCATTGGATAATGTACTCATGGAAACTGTACATGATCTTAGCACAAAAATGACCACAATGATTGCTCCTATGTGGTCACAAAATTAGCATGTATTAGTCTAACATACACTATCTTCAACACTGTTAAAATAGGGAACTATTTTCTGAATATACATTGGTGTGACTCGTTTCACTAGATGATCGAAAATTACAAACTAGATCACTAGTTTACATTCTAATCTTACAAGTATTAAGAATAAAAATAGCTGCTAGAGAAAAAGACAGACTAATACGTATGTTCCGCCATTTCGTTTTTGAAAATAAAACATACGCGTAAGTTTTCATTTCCAGCGTGCTAAAAAGAAGAAACATTACGCTTTTTTACAAAAATAGCTCGTTAAAAGTGCAGACATACGCGTATGTTTCTCTATGCGCTAAATAAGACGGCCGCTGACAAGAATGGCCATTCATAATTTTGCTCAGATGTCAATGAAAATAAAGGACAAAAAAATGAAATATATCACTCTTTGTTTGTGTGCTTTTATATCAAAATAACGAGGGGACAAAAGAAGACCTTAATAAATGCATTTGACGTGTTCCAGTTACATATGGACTAGTTTGTAAGTGCTTTATTTATTCACAGCATACGTATGTTCGGATACATTGTGTAAATAGTGTTTTTCCCTGTTATCACGTTCAACATTTTCACGTAAGCATTAAATAAGATATTTTGGTTTTTATAAATCAGATCAAATTGTAACATTGTTACAAACACAAAATAAAAACTCATTTGATTGATAAATGGTAGGGAAAAAGCATTATTCACTGTGAGAATAGTTCCTGCCACCATACAGCTCACAGTCCTGTATTCACACAGCTGTTAGAACTAGAAATCAGTGTCCCATTTCCAATTAGGCAGACTAAGCAGCAGTGTTTGGGAGCTGTTGGTGAGCAGTTGATCGTATAGTATGAAAATCCGACTTTTCTTAAAATGTTTGCTTATTTTGTTTAAAAAGATTTTTTTTTTTTTTTAAAAAAAAAAAGACTTTCGTTAAACATGTATTGCGAATTCCATTATTCGTGACTCGAGGAAAAAAACATGACGGAAAAATAATTTCAAATGAGAAAATTTTTTAGGTTGAAATACTATAGTATCCAGCATTGCCGCCTGAAGGATTTGGGAGTTCTCAACAATGTGCGTTAAAATGGCAGTTCATTGTCTCTTGATAGAAGACATGCCATTTCCAGTATGTGTCCCCTACCATCGTAAGGTTTGACGTTCACATGCAAACCTGGTACTAGTGCATAAACTCATTTGTCTGCCTGTATACGAAACTAAGAAAGGATAATTAGCTTTATAAATTTATAGTAAAAACTAAGACACATCTTGGCCTTAAAACAATATCACCAAATTAGTTTTCACAATGTCAAATATATGACGTCATATTTAGTAAATAACATCTTTTGTGTGAATCATGGCAAAAAGGTTAAAGGTTATTTGAAAAAAAGACAAGTGTTTGTGTGCATATAGGCAACACTAGACACATGCAAATTAGTATACGGTAAATGTCTCTGTATGTTTATAGCTGTTTTGATACAGAATGGACATATGATAAACAAATACTTTTTAGGTTGACGTTGAAGTGTTTATATGAGGTGTAAGTACACTACCATTAAATAGAGCCAATTAATAGGTGAAATATATATAGTAAGAAAAAGAAAAACAATCAAAGCTGTGCTGGTCAGAGCTATTTATGTTTACAATACTCGTGGTAGTAAAATATCGCATTGAATTTTTTTTTTTTTAAAATTCGTATAATCCTTTTTATACTTTATATTCATCACACAGGAAAACTTTAATCGATTAAGCGTCGTTCCGTCATAGAATAACTGTCACTGTCATATAATAAGAGTCATATTGTCATAGAATAAGCGTCACTCTGTCATATAATAAGCGTCACTGTCATATAATAAAAGTCATATTGTCATAGAATAAGCGTCACTCTGTCATATAATAAGTGTCAGTGTCATAGAATAAAAGTCATACTGTCATAGAATAAGCGTCACTCTGTCATATAATAAGTGTGAGTGTCATATAATAAAAGTCATATTGTCATAGAATAAGCGTCACTCTGTCATATAATAAGTGTCACTGTCATAGAATAAAAGTCATACTGTCATAGAATAAGCGTCACTCTGTCATATAATAAGCGTCACTGTCATATAATAAAAGTCATATTGTCATAGAATAAGCGTCACTCTGTCATATAATAAATGTCACTGTCATAGAATAAGCATCATTCTTTCATAAAATAATCCTCTCTTTCTCTCCCTTTCTCTCATGGAATAAGCAATGATACTTATACAAAGTTCGTACATAAAACAGTAGACGACACTATTTAATCACATACAATACATTTATGTTAAATTGCTATGGCTAAATAGCGTCAACAAATATGTTTCTTTAAACTGAATTGACGGTTTAGATAATTTTGATGAAGCCATTGAAATTATCTATCAAGTTTGTCAGTTTTCAAAAACTCTCAGCTCGAAGTGACTAACCTAGATGCATACATTATCAGGCTGGTATTATCTAGTTGGTGGTGAACTTGCTTTTGAATTCAGTTGTTCTCACACTGATATCCCACCTATCCATCCCCAATTAAGCAAATTATATATCCACATCAAACGGTCTGTGATTAATGTATTAAGGTTTATACATTTTTACAGTGTATTGAAGGGGTTGTCCCTAGAGTTGGGCGCGTATCGAGAACGAGATAAAAGGTTAAAGGTGTAAAGCTACATACAGTTGGGCGACACAACGAATATGACCACAGGTTAAAGCTTGTTCACAATTATTTAAATGCATTATACGTAAAATGATTACTTATATAGATCACCGAGTTTTATGTTACCATTTTATTAATAAATGCATTTGTCTACAAATTTGTTTTATTTGCAGAGATTTTTGTATCCGTCTTTTCAATTCTATTGAATCGCATACATAGCGAATTACGATTTATTTAACTTAAGGATTCGAAGTTAGTGCATACACTGCATATTTGACTTCCTTTATTATTATTATGCCAATGTTTACTTCGTATGACAGTGAATCAAAAAATAAATTTCGTACGAGAACATTTGGTCACATAGAGTGCCACCTGGAGGGGTGCATTTTATTTCCTGTTTAGATTTAATTTCTCAAACATAATTTAAGTTATAAGAAACAACATATATGAATCTAACTAGTGCAGGGAAGACATACAGATAATAATACCAATAATTATAGGTTCAGAACACGTGTGTACTAGAGCTTTGCGTTGAAGCCAAATTTGTTCTTGTGTTTGCATCGGCAGTATTCTGTATTTCTCTTTCTGGTAACCTTCATTATTGGTTTATCAGTTGGCATCATTCCAATAAACTGCATAGTGTCCAGCTTAAAGTAGTTTACTAGTTTTAGACGGACCTTGTTTCTGATAAGCCTTTTATAATTATTCATCTTTTGTCTGAAATGAAAATGATCATTCAGTTGAATCTCTTAACGAAGTTGGCCACATTTACCTTTTATTTTTGCCAGATAGCTGTAACATTGATAAGAGAGATTTTAATGGCAATAGCCATATTTTATTTAATATTGGCAAATCTGCAAGTTTGAGAATCGTGAATGGTTGTTTTAAATAACGATTAAATAATTTATAACTTTGCATGTATCGCCCAAATCAGGGCAAATTTTCTGACAGCCGATCCTATGTTAACATTTATATCTAATTTTGCGTTCTAAAGATCTGAATCAATACAGATGCTACTTTGTCTAGGTTTTTCTGGGATTGGCAGTATTTCTTACAGTGGTCGCAATGCACACAGTCTATATAATTATAATGATAAATCTTGATAAATCTGAGCCATTAACACAGTTTATATCGACTCAAAATGTGCGTATCTGGAAAGCTTTGCGTGAGCAGTTTCACAGCCTTTATTTGAGACTTTCAGCATATGAAAGAAACATCTGATCCGTGATCCGGATACCACTATGAAAACATTGGTTCCGACACTTCAAATCATCTGATTTGAATAAAACATTTGCAAACAATGGTTATAACTAAGACTTTTTATAACGCGGTTGTAAATGTTCATTGCATGAAAACTTGAAGAATGTCTGGTAATAACACAGAATGGTATATTTACTTCAAGATAACCATGTTTTAATGCCAAGTCAAAATGCAATACCCCAAAAATTTGTACCTACAAACTCAAAACATTTACAAAAGGAATAAGTATAAGAAAGTTGAGATTATATTACCCATAATGCATATTATCGAATATCAATAAATGAACTAATGCACACGAATAGTCAACATCGGATCAGAATGAAAAATGTCGATTATGAATGGAAATTATTGAATTAATAGCATTGAATATGAATGGAAACTTATCGCATGCAAGAGATAATAACCGCATACAAATAATAAATAATAAAATGCGAATTGAGCAGTTATGGATTGGTGATGAGAATTGTTGCATAAAATATAATTAATTGGATTTTTTAACCTTTGTGCGCGCCATAGCTTCCATCTTGTTAACACGGATCTCGTATTCCAGTAAAATATCGGATTCGTCTGGTGTTTACAATGAAATCTGATCATTGGTTGGAAATTGTAAGCAAATCTAAATATTTGGTTTGAGTTTCTTCTGTGATAATATACATGTGCTCTCCACGCCATTAAACTTTGCACTAATTTAGGGTACCCATCGCCGTAACGTTATGTTGAAGATAATGCCGCCATTAGGACAGTTTTGTTCCTCTTCAAAACATGGTGTAGTTGCATGACAAGGTATTATGTGTCTGTGATGTTTCTGGAATAGATGGCGAATATTGGTGAGTGCCATCGTTCGATTTTATACTCTTTATAACTAATGAGAACGACTTTGTTTAGGTCGAAATTGTATTGAACTTTTTGTGTTACTTTTCTCACGCGTCTTTCCCAACACTTTGCCATTACTTAATATTTTGTATGGCCATAGAGAAATATTGTTCTTTCTATGGATACTAAGCTATTCTAATTCCAATTTGAAAAGGATAAACATACATAACTGAGTTTTCTTTTCATTATTGAACTATTTGTAAATGTCCTTTGTTAATCATCTATTCAAATAGTTTATATGTTTGGTTTGTTAGTGATTAGGTAACAATTTACACATCGATAAATAGCAAACTATGATCATGTAGGCCTTACAATTCCAATTTACTTTCTTTCTGTCATTATTTGAGAAGATATTAACACAGCCTTCACATCAAGGTGTTTCGAAGTTTTCATTCTTTAGCAGCTTCGCTACAACAAAATAAAAATCCCCGTCTTCGTTAGCCAAGCGGGTTCGATTGTTATGTGTAACATGGGTAGATCGGGTCATGCCATTTATCTAAGTAACTTGCCGTAATATATCTTTTTGAATTTTAAAAAAAAATGTTTGATGCTGTATAAATCAGGCTTTTATATTTTTTTTAATTAAACTTGCTTATGGTACGTGTTGTTATAGCATTCGTTGTTCTTTCTTTCTGCGCATTTCGCTCTTTTAAAAGCAAAATCGTGTCTTTATTTAGTGAGATCCCTTGCTCGTCATATGACCATGTCCTTAAAGAACAGATGCTTAAACGAACTGCATCCGTGAAATGCAATTCTTTCTGAAGGTTTGCTTGTAAAACCTGTCACGTGCCTTATTCGGCAAAAGAAGGTGAGTGTTTGAGTGCAGGAATGTGTGTGCTAATACATTGCTTTAACTTATAATGAATACTTTAATCTGAGATTTGTATATTTTTATCGCAAATCCAATCAAATTTTAGGAATAGAGCTCAATGAGAGAGAGAGAGAGAGAGAGAGAGAGAGAGAGAGAGAGAGAGAGAGAGAGAGAGAGAGAGAGAGAGAGATGCCTCTTGACCATTCGAACTAATATTGTAATATTATTATCTCCTTTCTATGAAAATAGATTTAAATTTGAAGTCTGATATAAAGTCGCAGCCGGAAGATATGAGGATTTTATCTTTTTGAGCCACTATAACGTGAGCAGATTATAAACTGTAATATTATCGTAAACCTTCGTTGTCCATTTTTTTTAAATCCTGGTTTAAACTTCATAATTAATGTTACTATTAGGGAAAAAAAATAGCAGATAGAAAAAAGAGAAACTATTTTGTTGAAAATGGCCGTGAGGTGAAAAGTTTATCATCTCATTGTCACTCACAAAGTGATTTAAATAACCAAGAGTGTCCGACTGATATATCTGAGAGCCTCTTTATCGTTGCATTGCGTCCAAAGCGCGTGATGGATTACAGTATATGGAGTAATGAATAACGGAGGTCAAACAAAGTTTACAACGCAGTAACGTTATATTGTGTTTTATTTTTAAATTTACCGAGGGATTAATGTACACTGAAACCTCGCAAACTGAAACCTCAGAAAACAGATCCATCTCTATTTTCTGTCCCGCATTTTTCGTTTTTAGTTTCAATAATCATCAATCCATTTCACCTAGACCCATCAGAGAAATAAAATAAATTATATTCTAAATTATAGACCTAAAAAATCGAAACATAATCAATGTAATCGGCTGGTCAATGGTTTTTAAACACTAAAATAGACTGAGTAAAATAAAACCCAGGAGAGAAACACAAAAAAATGAAATTTTAATTTTCAAAGACATACCATTTGAACAGTAATTGAATTTAGATGTTGCTTTGAACTATATAAACAGCTGTACCATTTTTAAGTGAATGTAAAGTACTTCAATAGAAAGAAAACTTCTTAAAACCGACAAATAAGTAAAGCGGTCTCTATCTGAGTTGTATATATTTCAAATGTGTTATTACAATAAACACGGTCTATTAAAGGCGGTTACTGAAGACAACGCAGTGTCGCGTCTAAGTTCAAACCATCTCCATAATATAACCTATAATTTGACTTCAAAATCTCTTTTCAATGCATATACTTTTAAAAGATCTGCCTCGTGATTAATATTTTCACCTACATTAAAGTTCTGCACGTTATCCCTAATAATTATCATAAAAAAAACGAATCGACCATATTATACCGGTAAACGTTAATTTATTGCTTTCTCGTGATTAGGCAAATAAGCAAATAAATCTAAAAATAATAACGAACATGTAAATAGCTTGCTAATTTAATTATCCAGCCATACCTCATTTCAGGGCTTTAGCCATCCTGGGATTGACCGTCACCATATTATCGCCCATTTTGATGGATAGGTCTTTTTAAATGCTTAAACCTGTAGCAAAGCTTGCAATTGCCAAAGGGGATAATAATCGTCTCTATTAGGAAATTCAATATCATGTAAAGAAGAAACAAATTCTCCTTTTTATTTACAGTTAAAATAGTTGTCTTGGTTTAACATTTGGCTAGATAGACAAGTGTTAAATAGATTACATGAAGAAACAAAATGTATATTATGTTGGGTCTTGTAAAAATGAGCATGTTTTGTAAAGGTGGCTGTCATACAAAGGTGGTTGTTATAGCAGGATTCGCTAGATAGGAAGGAGTGCATATTTTATCAAATTATAAATATAAATACTAACTATATGAAACAGACATGTCACTTGAAAGAAAAGTGATTTTTAATACCTCTTCATTCCAAAAGAACCAAGACTTTTGTGTAAAATATTGAAGAATCAAGCTTCATGTTAAAAATGAATCATAAACTCTTAGAGCTTGAAAACTTATTACACACGTTATACATGAACGGCCGTAGTCAATATTACCTATTATAATTACAGATAGTTTTAATAAAATAATGATTAATCGAAGAAATAAAAAAAGTACTGCATTTGAAATATTCTTTACAAATATTGTCCAAGCGAACAAGAATACAAAAGTATAGTGGTGTTACTGATATCGTCTAGCTTTTATGTGTCACATGATACAGTTTAAACCAATATAAATACTTCTTACTAAAGCTTAGTAAAATGTGTAATTATTTAAAAAAAAAAAAAAACCAATCAGACCAATCCTTAAGAATGGGTTTAACAATGTTGATCCTTTGATAAATTGAATTCAATGACAGACGTGTCTTGAACATTTGTTGAAGACTGTTACACTTGTTTATTAATTTTTTCGCGGATCAATCAATCATCCGACCAATCAGTCAACGTTATCATATGTCCGGTACAGTATTAGTTACGTGTACACACTCATTTTGAATCAAGTCAGGAGTTTTGTCCCTTATTCCTTGCAATTCGACACCAGAGTAAGGTCTTTATCACTTGCAGAAAAGAACCATTAATATATTGTCATATTAAAATTATGCTTACTGTCTTTCAATCAGTAGTTAAATTTAATAAATTATATTCTATCCAAAGTTTCCATGTCAAAGAATATTTATGTCAAAGTAAAATATGGCAGACGGTATATATCAACTATAGTCAACTTTACATAAATCATAAAACTCTGGAGCTGATGAAACTAAAGAAAATGACTTATCACCACTTTATCCCCGCAAATGAAACAGAATATGGCATCTTGTTGAATTCAATACTGAACTTAGTAATACTCGCTTATTTGAATTTTTCTTCCTGATTAAAGCTGGCGCCTGTATTTTCGTCTGAAACTCCTTTCTCCAATAGCGAAGCTTGACGTCTGTATTATGATCCTTGAATTCGCAATTTCATCGTCTCCCTACCAAAACACTCCAAGAGATTGCTCGCTGCAAAAGCGAGTGTGTCCCTTCATCTCTTTTTTCGGTCATGGTTTAAATCTTTCATATTTTTTCTCCTACATGCATGACAGAGGATTAGTTAAGAAACAGCATACGTTTTTAGAGAGAATCCCACCATCCACTTATAGGATACAAGCAAATCTTTGAAACTCTTACATTTTCTCCATGAAGCTTTCAAATTTTATGATTTTGGAATTTTGTTATTTATATTGTTATGTGTGTGTGTACGTTAAAATCGAGTAGATTAAATTGTGTTACAGTATTTGCATTATGTTTGTCTATTTAACCAGCCGAATAGTATGAAATACGAAATTTATAAATTATATTAATTTATTCGCCGTTGAATATCCCTCTCCCGAAACGATTTCCTCATGACATCTGATTTACATATTTCACTGATATGATTCATTCTTGGCACGTACTACGTGTGATACTCGGCACGAATTCAATTTTTGTTTTAATGTTATGCCGTTTTGGACCTAAGTACTGTAAGATAAGTACTGTAATATACGCCATTCCGGACGTAAGTACAGTCAACTCAGCTATTGTCCATAGCCTCAAGACCGAATCCAAGCTATGCATATAAGCGGAGTATGCAGTTAAACGGAATTCGTGTATATTTACAATGTACTTGTAGAATTAAAAATTATACAAAGTTATAAAGATATAAATGCGTTTCAGTGTATTAAACATATCATTTTAAATTCAATTTTAATATCATTTAATTCCACAACACATGTAAAATCAGATAAACACCATAAACTGGTATTGCCGAAATTATTATTGACAGTCTGTAACTCTCTTTGGTAGCAAAATATTATACGGGTCGCTACTAAAATTAGTTGCCAGTAAAGTAGTAACTTTACGGATAAATAAAATACATCAAAGTCGTTGCCAAACGTTTGCAAGTAGCTTGATAAAAAGTCCGGAATTGATTTTGGAACACAGCTGAACCATCACAACAGGGCTTCCTCGACATCTTCTGCGTTTTCTGCCCTTTGATGCCTTCTGCTAGGATTGATGTTATTCTGCCGCTCTTCAAGAATATTGTCCTTATTTATTTATGAATTCTTGATATCGCACTTTGGTTAACACCAAACAGCCGTGCAACTGACGACTGACTTTCTTTATTATCTAACTTCTTTATCACCTCCACACGATTCGCCATTTTAGATTTTTAATAACACTTTACCTGATGAACGCAGTTTAGACTGGGCGGCAGTCTAGAATTTTCTACAATCTTTGGGATAGCTGTCTACACATATACAGCATTAGGTGGTATCAAATACGTATAAAGCCAATGGTTCAGACCAGCAAATTGTATGCAAGTAAGCGATTTTTGCATGGGTATGCATTTATCCGATATTTGTTACTATGCATATTATTGAAGGAAAATCGGGACCGTACATTCGCTATGTAATTAAGCGATATGCGTTAAAGTGGAACCGACTGTACTGTAAGATATGCCATTTAGAACCTAAGTACCGTAAAGTATTCCATTCGGGTTCAAAGTACTGTAAGATAGCCATTCGGGACCCAAGTACTGTATTATATTCCATTCGGGTTCAAAGTACTGTGAAATAGCCATTCGGGACGTAATTACTGTAAAATATTCCATTCGGGACCTAAGTACTGTAAGATACACCATTCGGAACCTAAGTAAAATAAACTATGCCATTCGGGACCTAAGTACTGTAAAATATTCAATTTGGGTTAAAAGTATTGAAAGATAGCCATTCGGGACCTAAGTACTGTATGAAACGCCATTCGAGACTTAACTATACTAATGACTATGTTCTGTATAGTTTATAAATGGAGTAACCAATGAAGTGTAATTGTTTAGTATGTTCACACATCTGTGCATGCAAGATCATACACCGACAATATTTACCAGTCGAAATACATTGAGAAAAATAAAACATATGTCCGAAAAGAAAGAACATTTAAAGTCGTTAGGATCAAGACAAACATACTAATCGATACTGACGATATGAAGTATACTAATCGATATTGAAGATATAAAGAAAAAGGACGTTCGATGAATGCACAACTTTGCATATCAGTCTCGCATTATAAATATCGTTAAAAGTAGTATATGCAAATTATGTGACGTCATGAAGTCTATTCAATCAAGTCGAAATAATCATTATGTTAACAAGATTCAAGCTTATTTATCTATTTCATTCTAATTTACTGTCATTCCCATCAAAACGAGGGCATTGTGCATTTTTTCTAAGCAATATATCCACATAAATATTTTTATTCACCCATGTCAACATAACAAATGTATTCAGAATAGAAAAATGTCTTATCCCTGTTAGCGGGGTTAGATGTACATTTTATGGTGTACCTAAGACAAGTTGTTACATTCAAGAATGTGTTGATAAAAAGGGATAAAAATCAGACTGGCATTCTATGTAAATATTCACTTCAGACAAGTAAAACATTTAAGATTTTTTTTTTAATCCAGCTTCGGTACAACGCACGATTTTATATACAATCTGCACTTGATCTACAGCCTGACTATTGTTAAAGTTAATTACATCTCCTTCCTACAATTATTGCACAAAATGGATCAACCATAGTACAGTAGAAACATTATGTACAAGAAGTTCGTAATTAATTTCTTTCCGATGATCAAACAAGCATAAATAACATTTCACGCTAGGCTATACAAATCTAATAGTAACTCAGTAAACGCAGCATGCGTACTGCAGTTGGGATTGTCATGCACTCGATAATCTCCAGGTTTGACAAATAAACCTATCCCAGACGCTTTAGACTGCTTGACCAAGCTTGGGTGAATTGAAAATAGTTTTGTTTTACTCAGACGATAATATCATGAACTTACGAAGATAAAATAATATATGTAAACAGTGTAGCACAATCAATACTGAAAAGGAATAAGCACAAAAATGTAATAGACCTCTAAACACCATAGTATATGGAGTAAGGCATGAATATTGTTATAATATGGAAAGTAACCTGCGACAAATTAAAAATATATTTATCTGTGGTAAACTCGTTACTTTGCAATAATGAAACTGTTATATATATATATATATATATATATATATATATATATATATATATATATATATATAATAATAATAATAATAATAATAATAATAATAATAATAATGATGAGCAATTTGTATTGAACATAATATCTAGAAACTCTAAGCGCTTTACAACATTAGAAAATATATTTAATGATATGGTTAAAATTAAACGCCACGAAATTAGAAAAAACAAAACATGCTGAAAGTATTTATGGCATTATTAGTTCTTTAAGTTTGTTCTTGCAGTCGAAGTAGGTGAGATTTAATAGTACTCTTGAATGGGATCACTGTGTCTTTATGCCTAAGTTTAGTGGGAAATTCGTTCCACGTCGCTGTTTCCACAGTTCGAATAATTAGTATACGGTTATCAGAAGAGGAGTGTCAGTATCTTGCTGGTGTATACGCATGGGTGAGGTCGGATAGGTATGTTGGACTGGAGTCCGTCAGTTAAACGCATCACAGAGAACAATTTTTACATTTGATACTGGATCGAATGGATATTAGGGTACAGATCCGCGGGGTGGTGTGTTATGATTGTGGTACTCATAGGATGATAAGAGCAGCTGTGTTTTTAATAGTCCAGTCTTAAAAGTACTAATGAACACACGAGCTGTGTATTGGCATCAGCTAAAAGTTATTTGCGAATGGAGCTGATGCGTCTCAGTTCAAGATATGCAGCCTTGCCTATGTTGATGCAATGTGAGAGTACTGTCCACAGTAACACCTAGGTTTTGTACTGACTGTGAATTTAGTGTCTACCTTCCAGACCTGTTTGCAAATTTCTTCCGTGATAAAGTACAAACCATCGGAGATACGCTTGACAACACAATTTCAATTGACTCATTGTCACCACATAGATGCGATACAGAATTTCGGTGGCAACCTTAGCAGCATTTAAACCTGTCTAAATGGATTTAGCAACCCAAAATCGTGATGAAGAATGCACCAAAGTCATGTGAACTTGACCCAATTCCAACATCACTGATGCTTGAGTGCTTAGATCCAGTACTGCCATCTCTAACTGATATCATTAATACTTCTCTTTCATCAGAGGAATCCCCATCATTTTTCAGCACTGCCATTGTTATATCTCTGCCGAAGAAACCAACACTCGACCATAACGATTTTAAGAACTACCCCACCGTTTCTAATCTTACATTCATTTCTTAGAAAAAGTTATTCTAACGCAACTTGTATCTCATTTTTAGTAATGTACAGTCTGCATATCGCCCTTGCCACAGTACTGAAACTACTCTTATACTAGTAATGACATTTCTTCTGCTTTGGACAGCGGAAATATTACAGTACAAACCCTCAGTTAAGTCCTACTTGTTCAAGAAGACACAAATTGTGTTAGCAAATGGAATACACTCCAGCACATTTGATCTATGTTATGGTGTTTCACATGCGTCTGTTCTTGGACCTATTCTATTCATTTTATATATACTCAGTCGCTTTCTAGTGCCATAGATCATCATCCCGTGTCTCACCAATTGTATGCTGATGACACCCAAATATACTAATCTAGCTACCCAACTGAAGTTGATGAAACCACCCAAGGAGTAGAGAGGTGCATTTCAGACGTGAAATCTTGGATGTCATGTAACAAGCTGCAGATGAATGATGATAAAACTGAGGCCACTCTGATTACAACACAAAGATTTTCTCATTCACATCTTGTACCTAAAACAAAACATGTCAGCAACATCGACATTAAATTCACACAGTCAGTACGAAACCAGGGTGTTACTCTCGACAGTACTCTCAGAACGCACCAACATGCCATGAACATATGCAAGGCTGCATATCTTGAGCAGAGACGCATCAGCTCCATTCGCAAATATCTTTTCAGTTGATGCCACTAAAACGCTTGTGTGTTCCTTAGTACTTTCAAGACTGAACTATTGTAACTCAATTCTGTCTGGTTCGTGCTAATATCTCCTCCAGAACTTTCAAAAAGTTTAAAAGTTTAAAAACACAGCTGCTCTGATCATCCTTAGCGTACCACGGTCATAGCACACCTCCCTGCTGCTCTGTATACTACACTGGCAATCCATTCGATCCAGAATCAGACATAAGATTTGTACTCTGTACTACGTTTCACTGACGGACTCCAGTCCAACATACCTATCCGACCTCACCCGTGTGTACACACCAGCAACATACTTACGCTCTTCTTCTGGCAATCGAATACTCATTATTACCACTATGAAAACAAAGTCATATGGACAACGCTTTTGTTTTTCATACCAGGCCCAACAACGTGGAACGAATTGCTAATTGAAATTAGACACAAAGACACAGTGATCTTTCTCAAGAGTGCTCTTACAACTCACCGTTTGCGACTGCAAGAATGCAAGAACAAATTTAAAGACTTATAAATGTTTCCTACCTTAAATATTTTCAGCATGTTTTTATGTTTTTTTAATTTCGTGGTGGGTTTTTGTTTGGTAGTCATATTAATATGACTACCTATATATATATAGGTTAGGCGCTATACAAAGTCATTATTATTATTATTATTATTATTATTATTATTATTATTATTATTATTATTATTATTATTATTCAGTTTTATGTGGCAGGGCCTGATACTTTTTGGTTTAATTTCCGTTTGTCAATAGCTGAATAAAGTATCTTGCCTGATTTATAGCAAACTGACATCATATTATATCATGATGTTATTTGTAAAACATACATATTAATGTTCTTGAAATAAGCGAATAGATTTTTCAGCTCAAAAGAAATCATGTAAATCACCGAACATTAAAAGGCATGTATATCCAGTAAATGAATTTGCTGTGTGTGCGTTAATTGTTCTGTACGTTGCAATCTAAATGATGATACTAATGTGGGATGATTAAGCACACACCATAGTCGATACCGTGACAAACATCGGGCCGACATTGAGGTTACTGATACAAATAGGAAGTGTTGATACTGGAGCCTAACATTTTCAAGCTGCACTATTTGATATAACAGGAAGAGAAACTTTGAGTGGGATACAAAAGCCCGGGAAAATTATTTAAACACTTATTCAAAAGAAGAGAAGACATTTAGTGGACTTGAGCAGTTACGTAAAGTTAAATCAGAAAATATGAACATTGTAGGACGGTTCATACGCTAGGAAATATATATATATATATATATATATATATATATATATATATATATATATATATATATATATATATATATATATATATATATATATATATATATATATATATATATATATATATATATATATATAACAGGAAGTGGGTCTTTATTATAACCGAAAGTAGGATTCGGCTCAGAAAAGCTTCACTTCAAACATATGATTAAAAGATCATTAAAATACATTTATTTATAATATTCACCAATAATTTGTAACATATTCAACGCACTGGTTTATTTTTAAAAAAAAGAGGATAATTTTGATTTTAACTATTCTCTCACGAACCGAAAACGCTGTTAAAATCATTGAATTGGTAACAAGATTCAAAGGGAATTTAATTACTGACGAAAACACTGTTAAAATCATTCAAATCATAACAAGATTTAAATAGAATTTACTTATTGACGGAAACTATCAATTTATAGGTACAGTGAAGAACTAACATAGAACGTACCACCGGAGAAAAAAAGTACCGGGGTAAACCGGTAGAGTTCTTTCAGGAAGTTGAATATGGTTCTTTTTAGCTATACACTTAATTTATAGCCGAATAGTTTGGTTATCAGACAAGGAATTACGTTAATATCGCCATAAATCTATATAAAGTCCATTATTTCATCTCATTACTATCATTAGGCCATTATAACATGTCATAGAGCAAGGTTGCATTTGACACAAGTAGGTCACCGTATGTAATGTTAAAGTCTGTATAGCGGCGTTTTAAAAGTTCGTCTGCAATTTGGGGTACCTTCATTGGCTCCAAGTCAGTATAAGCGCTTTTATCATCAGTATTACCACAAACTTTGTATACAACAGTTTTACATTACAGTAAATACTTATCTAATCTATAGATCAAACAGGCTACGAAGTACCTCATGTACCCCGTAGAAGTAGCTTCGTATTGAATGTTTGTAAAGCAAATTTTTTATTAGATCGGTCCGGCGGCCTAGTAGTTAAAGCGTCCCACCTGGATGCGGGAGATTACGGGTTTTGAACTCAGGCCGAGTCATACCAAATATATAAAATTGGCAGTAGCAGCTGTCTCGCCTGGCGCTCAGCATTAAGAGGTTAATGTTGCGACTGGTCAGCCTGGTGTCAGGATAATGTGACTGGGTGGGGCATCATGCTACATATTTTCAGCATGATGCTCTAGTGCTGGATATCACTATAAATTGTCACACTGCAGACATCGAAGCGATATGACTAAACAAATGTTAAAACTACGTTAAAAATCCAAATCCCACACACAATATTTTTATTGCAGTCATACTAAATACCTATCTGATTTAGTGACAGTAAAGTCTCTTTAAATGATAGAAGGTGCTGAGTAAATATATTAATCACCGAATTTCAGTAAAAATGACTTTTTGATTCACCATGCAAGCTCTCATGTTTATACAAGTGAAATATTCTTTTGGTAACATATCGGTTGTAACGATAACTCTCCATTAGAGGACATGCTACGCATATTTTGACAAGTTGCAAAACACAAATGGTCCGGGAGTTCCAAAAAGCAGCAGAAAATGAAACTTTACCTTTGCCTGTCAGATTTAGCTTTTTGAATAGTAAATCTAGATTTTAAACCGATTGTTAGAAAACTGGCTTTGTTATAATTAAAATACAATCAGTTTTAAAACTATTACAATCAGTTGTAATTGTTGTAGGGTTTAACGCCATTTTTCAGTACACGATAGACTATACATGGCGGCCAGTATTACAATAAGAGATGAAGAACGAACCCATTTCAGTAATTTATCCAATTTTACATACCTGCATCAATAGGAAATCACAAGAATAGTTGAAACGACAAATCGTCGTGGAAAATATGAGTAATTCTATTAGGACAGAATTTTTACTAAAAATTCTAAAAATTCTGTCCTAATAATAGGAATTTCAATCTTATTATTTTTTTTAAATTCTGCCCTAATAATTCGTCGAAAACCTCCTACCATATTGTTACACGCACAGGGGTATTACTTGACCGAGCAATGTCAAACCCTGGTGCGAGTCCCGCTGGAAGTCATATGTTTCCCCAAATTTCCAAAGACTTCCATACAATTTGAGTTGTAAATTGGGAAGCCAGACGTGTCTGTTTTTATATACTAAATTTTACTCTAATCAATATAAGACCACAGATAAAACAACTTGCCAAAAGTCCATCAACCGCACATTTGCATGGTTTTTCTTCATTATCATCATCAGATTCCGTACCGCCAGCCGGTTATGCCATAGAAAATACACTTGTATCCCCTTTTTCACTAGGAACTATTTTAACTCCGCCACCTTAGGCCAGTCAATGTACACTTTTTACCGGCACATTACGCCAATATAACTTCACCTATTTTCCACAATGAATACATAAACGGTATCTAATAAGTCCCTTCTTATTGATTCTATTGTGTAATTGACCGGTTTACTACCGTAAATACTGCCACCTCAACCACACCACTATTGTACACCACTAGATTTTAATATGGACTATGCTACTCATTCGGTTTGTATCTGAATTCACTACTAGCGAACCATGGCATCATTCAAACTCACTAACACTCGATTCAGTGACGTTTGCTCCTAGTAATTCGCTAATTATTTCAGGCTAAGAATATTTCCATAGCGCCGAATCCCAATAATCACACAACTCTAAGAATTGCTTAAAACGGGGCGCTATCAAATTATTACAATATCATTTATACGTACAATCAAAACGAGGCTTAATAACGAAATAAAAAACACTGAGTGACCAGAACGTTTCGAAAAGTTTGATTTGACCATACATGTCAATAAAAAACCGTTGTCTTCAGTTTCTAATGTTGTCATGGAACCGTACTCAGTATCTTAATACTTGCCGTAAGATTTTAATTTTACAACAAGTACTTTTTGCCCTGTTTTTAAGGGCTTTTGATATATCGCACAAATAGCACATGAAACATTATTATCTAAAGCCTTGCATAAAAAGCGAGATGTATTTGAGTTTATAGGGCGTGACATGGCCAGGTAGAAAGGATGACTGATGATGGATGGACATTTTCATAGAAATAATTATAAACCTATTTAATACAGATTTTGTTCTTCAAATGTTTAACCAACATCGATAAGAACATATATTGTTATATAAAGATATGAGACCCATTGGTTTCCATATTAGTCTATAAATAAATGTGAACCACTGGTTTCCATATTAGTCTATAAATAAATGTGAACCACTGGTTTCCATATTAGTCTATAAATAAATGTGAACCACTGGTTTCCATATTAGTCTATAAATAAATGTGAACCACTGGTTTCTATATTAGTCTATAAATAAATGTGAACCACTGGTTTCCATATTAGTCTATAAATAGATGTGAACCACTGGTTTCCATATTAGTCTATAAATAGATGTGAACCACTGGTTTCCATATTAGTCTATAAATAAATGTGAACCACTGGTTTCCATATTAGTCTATAAATAAATGTGAACCACTGGTTTCTATATCAGTCTATAAATAAATGTGAACCACTGGTTTCCATATTAGTCTATAAATAAATGTGAACCACTGGTTTCCATATTAGTCTATAAATAAATGTGAACCACTGGTTTCTATATTAGTCTATAAATAAATGTGAACCACTGGTTTCCATATTAGTCTATAAATAAATGTGAACCATTGCTTTCTATATTAGTCTATAAATAAATGTGAACCATTGCTTTCTATATTAGTCTATAAATAAATGTGAACCATTGCTTTCTATATTAGTCTATAAATAAATGTGAACCATTGCTTTCTATATTAGTCTATAAATAAATGTGAACCATTGCTTTCTATATTAGCCTATAAATAAATGTGAACCATTGGTTTCTATATTAGTCTATAAATAAATGTGAACCATTGCTTTCCATATTAGTCTATAAATAAATGTGAACCACTGGTTTCTATATTAGTCTATAAATAAATGTGAACCATTGCTTTCCATATTAGTCTATAAATAAATGTGAACCACTGGTTTCTATATTAGTCTATAAATAAATGTGAACCATTGCTTTCCATATTAGTCTATAAATAAATGTGAACCATTGCTTTCCATATTAGTCTATAAATAAATGTGAACCACTGGTTTCCATATTAGTCTATAAATAAATGTGAACCACTGGTTTCCATATTAGTCTATAAATAAATGTGAACCATTGCTTTCCATATTAGTCTATAAATAAATGTGAACCACTGCTTTCCATATTAGTCTATAAATAAATGTGAACCACTGCTTTCTATATTACTCTATAAATAAATGTGAACCACTGGTTTCTATATTAGTCTATAAATAAATGTGAACCACTGGTTTCTATATTAGTCTATAAATAAATGTGAACCATTGCTTTCTATATTAGTCTATAAATAAATGTGAACCACTGCTTTCTATATTAGTCTATAAATAAATGTGAACCACTGCTTTCTATATTAGTCTATAAATAAATGTGGACCACTGGTTTCTATATTAGTCTATAAATAAATGTGAACCATTGCTTTCTATATTAGTCTATAAATAAATGTGAACCATTGCTTTCTATATTAGTCTATAAATAAATGTGAACCATTGCTCTCTATATTAGTCTATAAATAAATGTGAACCATTGCTTTCCATATTAGTCTATAAATAAATGTGAACCATTGGTTTCTATATTAGTCTATAAATAAATGTGAACCATTGCTTTCTATATTAGTCTATAAATAAATGTGAACCATTGCTTTCCATATTAGTCTATAAATATATGTGAACCATTGCTTTCTATATTAGTCTATAAATAAATGTGAACCATTGCTTTCCATATTAGTCTATAAATAAATGTGAACCATTGCTTTCCATATTAGTCTATAAATAAATGTTAACCATTGCTTTCCATATTAGTCTATAAATAAATGTGAACCACTGGTTTCCATATTAGTCTATAAATAAATGTGAACCATTGCTTTCCATATTGGTCTATAAATAAATGTGAACCATTGCTTTCCATATTGGTCTATAAATAAATGTGAACCATTGCTTTCCATATTAGTCTATAAATAAATGTGAACCATTGGTTTCTATATTGGTCTATAAATAGATGGAACGCTAATGTCGTTGACATTGAACAATATATAATGCGTTTTCTTTCTTTTTTGGAAATATCTGACTATATTGTCGATAATATGATTAAAACGTTGCAGTGTGTGTGTGTGTGTGTGTGTGTGTGTGTGTGTGTGTGTGTGTGTGTGTGTGTTTTAAGTTGGCTTGATGGTGTGGACTCTTAAGTGGTCCAGTGTTTGAACCTCGCTATCACAAGTGAGTCTTAGACAAAACCCTTCCCATTACCCACTTACACCAGTATTTAAAGAAACGAGTTTGTTAGTAGGAGTCGAGCACATTCCAGTATTCCTCTGTATCTCGATAGTAAGTAAAATGTCACAAGATGAAGAATCAAGACAAATGTCTAGTGCACATATTCGCGATGAATGTGTTGACAGGAGGTATAAAGATTACAAGATTATTGATTCACTAATGTCAATAAGATTTGTAAAAGGAAAGAATGTACGAAAAATGAACCCTGCTGCGAATGATTGGTGAAATTATTAGCAAGAAC
The DNA here is from genome assembly GCA_029339505.1 of Unio delphinus. Classification (NCBI taxonomy): domain Eukaryota; kingdom Metazoa; phylum Mollusca; class Bivalvia; order Unionida; family Unionidae; genus Unio; species Unio delphinus. The sequence goes on along the minus strand of JAQISU010000311.1, from coordinate 1,504,023 downwards.
CAGCCTTTGTTGAAAAAGTTATGTTAAGCACAATATTAATCATGTCTCGATTTTATTTTATATCATGAACTTCATATCTGTGATGCGGTGATCGCCTACTGTTACAGTTTGACAGTGTAACGAAACATGTAGATAATGAGTAAACACTTTTTTCAAGTATTTATGCATGTTAATGCCTGTTTAAAATATAATGTTACAGCATATCTACAAAAACAATTATTTCTTTAACTTGTCATGTAGACTAATTTTGTTTCACTTTGTATTCCTGTCTTACAAAAATGCATGTATGGAATTTCTCATATATTTGTCAGTTTTCACTATAATATGATTGATAAATTCAAAACTATACAGCTTTTTATGGTACGTAATTTTGCTATTTTTAAAGCAAAGTTTGCATGTAATTGGTCATTTTAATAGCTTTTTCTGCCTTCAAGAAATGTGCATCCGCGGAATTCAATTTAGTTGCCAAGACAGTAAAGGTACATGAATTTATCTATAGGTAATTTTTCTATTTGTCCTATTCAGCCGGGCTTTCGTCGGCCATCTATTAATACATCAATGAATCAAGCATAACTGGCGATAGATCACATCATTGGTCCATGCGATAGTTTAATGAATAGCTGATTGGCAGATACTATCCTCGTTCGATTGGTCATATACCTCCCCGACATGTCAGTCTGCCTTGCTTTGTACATACGTACCTAATGACTGTCACCAACGGAATGGCTCTCAGGTTGTATTGTGGTACATTATATATGAGAGGCAACATGTGTAAAATGTTCCTACGACCGGTCTAACCTTAGGAAAACATTATCTAACCTTTGATCCCATTATCTAAGAAACACCCGTTTTGTTGGTTCACAAATCTGAACTTGTCCATTTTAAATCACTTAAAGTCTGTAAAGATTTCGTATTGTTATTTTATGCCTTTCGAAACATTTCTTTTGTAAATGTAGGTGGGTGGGCTTAGAGCAAATTTCGGAAAGGTCCATCACTTTACTGACAAGTTTGTTGCATATCTGGAGAAAATGCCTTATTGCATCGTTTTCTACACGTACATTTGTTATAGACGTACTTTCCTTTTATAGAAAAAAGGGATCTTAACATCATAGTTTTATATATAATCAAATATCCAATACACTAGTTACGTGGGATGACATGATGATGGTGGAAGGTAGTTTCAAGGTAAGTACAATCTGATGCAAATTTTAGATAAAAGCAAGCATCGCGGATAAAATAAAACAACTTTAAAATGCGTACTTGCTATTGTAGTTTGGTTGGTTGTTTGGTTGGCTATATGGAATGGTGGTCTGGAATAGTTCTTTCAAACATGAACCATTTGTTTCAGAGAACATTCACATTTACGATTTAGTTCTTGAATTTTGTGAGATGGTTGAATGGGCCACATTGTTTAAAACAGTACGTAAATAAAAACTGGAAGGGATGCAGAACAGTCAACGGTAAAATAATATGTGTAGTTATATTCATTATTATCAAAATCGTTACATAAACCAAGCCGGTTAGGATGTTGTCTCGGTTGTTTCAATAGCGCTACATAAATGTAGCCTACTATGGTTCTTGTTCAATTACTTGTTCGATACTCTTCTTCTGTGACAAGAAAAACAAAAAGTCAGGTCAGTCAGTACAGTCTTATCTCAAAATATAAATTTCACTAACAGAGATCTGCTTCTCCCTAGACCCGTCTAAATCCCTCCATTGTCTTAGTTGTACTTTAGAATCCAATAAATAATAGCGTGCTGAATCCAATGGCTCGCCTATAATTATTCATTACCGAATAAGATCAGCACCTGTTCTTTTTTTACAACCAAGCAGATAAAATTGATTTTATGTTTTTCTTTATAGGTGTCATTAAGTGTATATCAAGTATGGGCCATATTTTCTAACGTTGACAATAGGATAAATTATGTTGTTGAAATAACTTCCCATCTCTCTCTCTCTCTCTCCCAAATAAAGTATTGACGGTGGCAATACTATGCAATATTTACAACGTATGTTTATTTGTTTCGTTCATTTATTCTTGGATTTGTTTTTCTTTTGTTTTTCAGGAGTAATATTTACAACTTCTAAGTTAATGACAGAGAATACCCATATTTGATAAAACAAAAGAAGAAAAACGTTTTTAAGATAAATTGTGGCGAAACAAATAATAATGGTGATATGGAGATTATGTATAAATAATAATGGTGATATGGAGATTATGTATAAATAATAATGGTGATATGGAGATTATGTATAAATAATAATGGTGATATGGAGATTATGTATAAATAATAATGGTGATATGGAGATTATGTATAAATAATAATGGTGATATGGAGATTATGTATAAATAATAATGGTGATATGGAGATTATGTATAAATAATAATGGTGATATGGAGATTATGTATAAATAATAATGGTGATATGGAGATTATGTATAAATAATAATGGTGATATGGAGATTATGTATAAATAATAATGGTGATATGGAGATTATGTATAAATAATAATGGTGATATGGAGATTATGTATAAATGATAATGGTGATATGGAGATTATGTATAAATAATAATGGTGATATGGAGATTATGTATAAATAATAATGGTGATATGGAGATTATGCATAAATGCCGTTAAAAAAATATTTAAATATTTTATTTAGACAAAGAGGACATTCGTGTATTTCCTACTAATACTAATCATGTATCTCTCTCATTGTTTGTTACTTTCATTCCAAACTACTAAATATTATCTTAATAAAATATCTGGCATCAAACCCCATGTATTAAGGTGATTACGTCGTTATTATGCATTTTCAAAAGATAGACAGCAGTAAGGCGAAGTTTTTTAAGCATTTATAATACCTACAAAGAAGGAACATTTTAATGCCAATCTTAAGTACTGAGACTGCAACATATTTGCATGAGGTATTTATGGCATTCTTGCAACATTCACATCAGACAGCTGATAGAAATGACTGATCCCATCTGTTCGACAAATCGGCTTGAACTTGTCAAAGGCCCACTGATTTTAAAGAAGAAACGAATTTTGCCAGCGTAGGCATTACCAGAGCTAAATAAATTATATATATATATATATATATATATATATATATATATATATATATATATATATATATATATATATATATATATATATATATATATAACATTTAAACAATGACCAAGCAGGTGTTTATAAGGTGCACATCTAAAGAACTCACAATACTAATTCAACTTCCAAAGTAAACGAATGGAACATCATGACATTACAAATTCAAAAACCTAAGCTATTTCCTTGATACCAGCATCTGAGCAGAGAAAACTACATGATCCGCGGCATTTTTCATTTACATTTAGAACGTGATTACCGTCATCTGCCAAATTGGTTTGACTAATTTAAGTGTTTCAAAGAAGTGAAATTCCATCAATGAAATATTGTCTCTTTTTTTCAATTATAATTATGACAAGCTCTCAAAAAATTCTTTTCCTAAACTTAATTTTATTATCAAAATATTCTGGACAACCAATTCCATATATATTAAATGTGATCTCTACCTATTTCCAAAATTATTCCCATCGATCCATGCCATTAATACTTTGAGTACTTAGTCCACTCTTGATTGAATTGACAGCCTTATTTATGGCAGAAGAATGCGTACGTGTGTGTGTGTGTGTGTGTGTGTGTGTGTGTGTGTGTGTGTGTATTTGATCTGGAGTTTCAACATAGCTTTAACAATGTTTCAGTCATATCACTACTATATCTGCAGGGTGGCAGTTCATAGTGATGTCTAGCGTTGGGGCATCATGCCGCAGACATGTAGTATGATGCCCTACCCAGTCATATTATCCTGACACCAGGCCGACCAGTCCTAACACTAACCTCTCAATGCTGATCACCAAACGAGCATGCTGGTAGTATCATTTTTATAAGTCTTTGGTATGACTAGGGGGGGGGGGGAGTTCAAACCCGCGACATTCTAGGCGGACTCTAACCACTAGGCCACCGGAGCGGTCGATTGAGTAAGTAAACACTGCGCATAGTATTGCTTGACAACGATCACATTTGTGAATATTAAATCATTATGTACGTTATGTAAGTTATTTTAACAACATAATTTATCCTATTGTCAACGTTAGAAAATATAGTCGATACTTTATATCAACTTACACCTAATGACACCTATAAAGAAAAACATAAAATCAATTTTATCTGCTTGGTTGTGAAAAAAGAACAGGTGCTGATCTTATTCGGTAATGAATAATTATAGGTGAACCATTGGATTCAGAACAATTTTATTTATTGGATTCTAAAGTACAACTAAGACAATGGAGGGATTTAGACGGGTCTAGGAAGAAGCAGATTTCTGTTAGTGAAATTTATATTTTGAGATAAGACTGTATCGACTGACCTGGCTTTTGTTTCTCTAGTCACGAAAGAGGACAAATTTATCGTCATAAACGCTGACAGTCGGGCCCATAATCCAAAAGTGCTGACTGGTATCGTCATCGGAATTACGTGGACATTTCTTTTCGACCTTTTATCGTTCTTTTTATCAGTCATATTGGTTAATAAAAAGTACTGCAAGCTGCTGGATGATTTAAGAAACTACCGAAGACAACTATTTTATCTCGCTTATTTCTTAGCTGTTGACTATGGATTGTGTGCGATGTTCACGCGGTCACCATGAAAGTGTGTGTGTGTGTGTGTGTGTGTGTGTGTGTGTGTGTGTGTGTGTGTGTGTGAAGAATTAGATTTTGAAGTTTAAAAGTTTTACTTAGCGTGTTCCTTGGTGTAATGCAAGCGACACATGCCCAAGAAGACCCTAGCTGTCGTACGCTCTCAAACTACGGGCTTCGTCAAAGGTCGATACTCGGTCAAAGCTCTGAACTGGGTATATTACTTGTGAGAAAGCAAGACAAATGGACAAACAGAGGAGGCGAATAAACCTCTGGAACATATTCGGTGGATGACTGAGACTTAGAACACCCTTAGATCATCCACCCGTTTAACTAATGTTTTTCAAGGGATGTACGACTTGTTACCCTCAACGTGACACGAAAACCCATTCGCCGGGTTTTAAAGTTAGAAGTGCAAGGATACAGAATTGTGACAATGTGGGTACACAACTTAGACCACCATTTGAAAACCTGTACCGAATTAAGAACATCGTGAATATTTAAAACCTGGTAGACCGTCTAAACTCACGGGACAGTTTGTTTGGAGGACGAAGGAATTGTACATTCTTGCTGTACCATGTAGACGAAGAGAAAGGATAAGAAATCGAATACCTTGACATGTGTTAAATGTATACTTGGGTATGCAAATATTATCACTTTTCAGCAAGGAATTGATGCTGTTGACGGAAGGACTGATCCAATGCAAAGTCTTGCCACGCACCAACTTGTACCATCACGACTTACTCTACTATAGCCAACGACAACTGATGTTTCCTTTGTGCCGAACTTGTACCGAAATGTGTTATCAAGACCAACATTGTCATCACACTAATAAATAACACACATTGACAAGAACGCAGGTCATAGTGGAATTGATTCGAGCTCAGGACCGACTAACTATTAAAAGTGTACGAAATTTAACACTTTCCAAAGACAGAACAGCACCTAAGGGACAATGATATAGAAGGGTATTTTCTTGGGCTACGTCGATACTTTTTTGATACTCAAGCATAAAACCCAGCTGCTATCCTATCTGGCAAAGAGTACCTTTCCAACGAGGGTATCACTTTTGACGACATCAAGAGAAACGATAGAAGACGATCGTGTGCCAAAGTCATGTTGAATTGCTTCTGGATTGAAATGGCACAACGACCGTGATTACACAAGACGTAGTACTTGAAATGACATTCCGGCTACTTTTAGTTAATTCGCGAGAAATTAAACTATATTAAACACGTGGACGTCGTCCGCCAAGATCAGATCCTGCTGACTTACAAAGAAGACTAGAGTTTGTCCAGGCCGACGAATTTGGAAATGCCATCTTTGCGGCATATGTTACAGCCCTAGCTCGCTTAAAAATGTACAAAGCTATACACCTGTTAAGAGATCACGTCTTGTACTTTGACACGGACAGTTGCATCCTATATCCAGCGCCATGATCATTGTCACCCTGAAATAGAGCAGATTCTTTAGGAGCCTGGACAGACGAGCACCCTGAAAATAAGAGTCTGAGTTTTTCTAGCGGCTACTAATGCAGATAAACTGGAAGAATTACACACAGAGTGCAAAGCGTAAGGACTGACACTGTATCATCGCACGAGTCAAGTGGTCAAGTTTGGTTCATTGAAAATGTTTTGCAGTAAATTGCAAGATGTACGTGATTGGAAGCGTCTTGGTTTCGATGCTTGGATAAAAGACGTGACTATGCCAAAGATTTGTGTTAATGACTTCATACGTCCAGTGCAAAATGTGAAATTCAAACACGTGTTAGCCACAGTCCCAGAACAACCCAATTCAGGACAACGGCAGAACTGTTGTCAGCATTGACACCCCAAAAACCCATTGCGCAAGTAAACATGTGAGACTGTAGAGTGTAGAGACTCCAGGAACATTACATAATGTAGCTAGGACACGACACTTTCGTAAAAAATGTTGTACAATGACTTTTTGTAAAGCATTTTGAACGTTTTTATGTCATGTTTGACATATATTTAACCATTTGGCTCAAACTGTTTTTGTATTTCGTGTTGAATCGCCGTTTTTGAACACTTATCAAACGTGTTCTGAAAAGTATAAAATCTCTTGTCATGTCTATATTTTTCAAAGTTGTGAATACATTCACTGTGACTATATTTTCCTCTGCTACCTCTTCCTCTGCTACCTCTTCCTCTACTTTCAAAGTCATCGACGATAAGTTAGATCGTTACATTTGGCAGGCGTTGTATTTTCGCAGTCCTTTTAATATGATTATTGCGGGACCAAATGGTTCAGGCAAAACCGAATTTGTCAAACGTGTGATCCAACCTAAAAGTCATTTAATCAATTGTCCACTCAGTCGCTTCGTGTGGTGTTTCAATGAGTAACAATTGGCTTATAATCTCCTTCAAGAACGTCGAGGAGATTCCATCAATTTTGGGGAAGGCAATCCTGGCGAGGACAACGGGATGTGTATGACACCAAAAACATCTGGTCATCTTCGATGACATGTTCGGAGAAGACGAAGAAGAAATTATACTCTGGTTTACGCTCAAAGAGCATCATCGTAATGCCCGTGTCTAAGTCATATCACCCAAAATCTATTTCAACAAAGTAAGACACATTGTACCATCATTCTCAATGCTCATTATGCGGTTATGTTTAAAGGTCCCAGAGATAAATCCCAAATGAAAGTGTTGGCTAACTCATGCGTAGGACGATGCCACTCAAACACCCTATGCCTATTTCCTCGTTGATTTGAAGCTACCACATCCAATTATTTGCGATGTCGTGCTCATCTAGTTCACAGCCTATGCCAAGACCTGAAGACATGTCGTTTTCACGTCCCCGGCGATGTGTAAAAGTTATGTAAACGTTTGACACTTCTGGTTATTCTCAAACATGGTCAACATCACATCCCTTCAGTATAATATGCCAGTCCAATTGATACGAGCTTTGTACGGCATCAGTTGCGACAAACATCAATAAATACGTGTTCGTGTCTTAGAAGCCAGTTTCATATAAGTCTTGGGACTGTTTACAGTGACAGCACGTAAATTATTGCAAGGCATCATTCACATCCATCATCAAATAAAAGGCATTTTTAACAAACACAAAGTAGCTTTGATGCAACTGGCAGATCCTAAAATCGATACTTGACCAAAGAGCAAATGATTTTGAAACCTGGAGATAGAAATTCTCTTGGAGGTGTCATCATTCGCTCCCTCTTAAAATGGGATACAAATGCTTCAGATGTCACCCCAAGAAAAAAGCCTGTCCCAAATAACAATGTTCAAAGAAGAAAAAGAGCAGTGGTACCAAGACCAGGTGACATCCCCAGAAAAATAAAAGTTCCAAGAAAAAGTATTTTAAAAAACAGTTTCTACCCGAAAAAGAAACAGTGTTGTCCGGACGCAACCTTACTTTCCCTAACCACGAACTTCAGTGACTGAGTATGCAGTAGCAGCAGGGGCTTCTTCCATCTCGCCGTTGCTGGTGATGCCAGCCAAACCCGATTTGACTCCTATCTGTTCCAGTTTGATGAAATATGGAAACCCGTTTCTATAGAATCCTTTCCGTTTGCCACGACCTCCTCCTTCAAAGCTATAGCCGAAACGGCAGTCTCTAAAAATACCTTTCCCCAAAACCAAAGTTCAAGAGATATTGTGAATGTTATATAATTTTTTGTATTTATCCAAACAAGAACTTTCGCGGTTGTATCCGCTGTGAACCACCCAAAGGCGAGTGATGCCCGTCATGAAGATGATACGACGTACCTACAATAAGCAGAAACGTATTCCAGTATACAAAGACATGTGACAGACAATTGGCATCAGTGATGTGTTGCTCCTAAAAGAAAACAATGTCGCCTCAAATAATTCAACACCATAATCGACACTCTCCGACCAAAATATGAAAACGAAAAGGACAGTCTCTTAGTTTAAACGAACATCAGAAAAGACGTTAGGTGAAGCATCGCCAATTTTGTCATCAAGCAAACGACAGTACCTACCCGTCAAAGGAAAAAGTGGTATGTGCAAAGGGAATGATTTATTAACGGCCAGTCGGTGATAGGACCCATGCTTTGAGTCTACTAAGAGGACTAAAAGATTAAGATAAAAAAAACAATCGACTTAAGTGTATTTTCTGCTCCTAAACGAATAAGATGACACCCCCAAAAAGCCATCACACTGCTACCAAAAAAGGAAAAAGAAAAGGACTGCCTCCTCGTTAAACAAACATAGGTTCTATCCAAATCTACTTCACGCGTGCGAAAACAACTCCTTCAAAACAGCCTCGAAAGACATCAACGATACTGTATGCGAATGTTTCCTGAACATTTTTAAAGGAACCATACCTTTATCTAATCACCAGAAAAAACACTTAGCCATGCATCGACACGTTCTTCTTCAAATGGTCCAAACGAACATTCACATCATTCAAACGAAAATATGTTTGTGGAACGCAGATGATTTATTTTTCCCCGCATTGATTGGACCCATGATGCAAGGAATGATGGGAGAAATGCTGGGAGGACTTGTAGGAAATGTTTTACCCTCCGCCAGACAAAAAGATAAAAGGGATCTCTTTGTGTAAAGACTTCATACGTGTACTTTGAATCTCAGGAAGAACGAAAGCTAACTTTAGTGTCCTACAAACGATGGATGAAATTGCGTTGTTGGCACGAACAATGGACCGCTCATTCACCTCCCAATCCGCATCTGACCGAGATGGCCCAGTTACAACATGAATTGCAATCGTTGATGGATCACAACAAATTGTCAGAAACGATAAAATCGCAATGTTACGGCCACGTTTTGCACCACCACCATTTCCAGTGAAAAAGGCAGACGAAAGCACACGACGAACGCCATAGGAAGAAGACACACGATAAGTCTTTGAAACACCATCAGCTCCCATGCCTAGGAAGATTTCAGCATCCTTGTTGAAGCCTTCCCCTACACCGCAGCGAGTAGAAGAGAAGAACTCAAGAATTGGTTTAAAACATGATGACCACTCTACCCTCGACAGAAGTAAAAAAGAAACCAGGAAAAACAGAAGCGATAAAGAAAGCAAGAAAAAGCAATACCTTTACCACTTCAACCACCACCATCACCACTCTCGTCTTCTGACTGTGCGGCATGTTGGAAATGCCAGGCCATTTCCATTTCATTCCACTAAAGCAAGAGTAACATCAGTGAACAGTGGTGAAACATTGAAGAAAGCGTCCTAATGGCAAATCCGTTAGTCAGTATTTACTACAATCCAGCCAATCATGCAGGTTACAGAGGAGTTCAACAAGTATAATGTGCTACCAAAACCCAATTTAAAAGTATCCATTAACCGCAGTTACAACGATGGTTACAAAGAACAATCCACGTACCCATTTTATGAAATTTCCAGAAGTTGCACCAATGTGGAAGGTATCGATCATCAATGGCAAGCCCATATAGCCGATGTCTCTCATTTGACCACCTACAAACGCGGTTACAAATATTTGTTTGGCGACATCGACGTCTTTGCCAAATTTGCATGGGCCGTGCCTTTGACTTCCAAATCGAGCTCTAATTTACTGAAAGCCGTCACCCTCTCCGTTGGCAAACCGATAAGGCACTGAATTTCTGAATCAAGCTTTCCCAAAAAATATTGAAGTGACCTGTATACGTTTCACCACTGATAATTCCGTAACCAAAGCGGCACCGTGAATCGTTTTCAACGCACGGTAAAATAACGCAAGTTGAAATAGTTTGTGCGTCAACAAACTCTGAAGTACATTGATGTGATATCGCGCCTGGTCAAAGCTTATAACCAATCTTACCATTGGAACATCTTATGCGCCCCCGAAGAAATGATTCCCAACAATTAAGTGACCGTGTTTGCTCGCCTGCTTGGTACGTCCCAAAGAAAATTGGACTGTTAATGACGCGATATTGGGTGTGTACTGGCAAAACCAAACGCACTGTCAAAAAAAGCTTGTTTACCCTATTACACAACTGGACCACCGAATTGTTTCTTTTCACTTAACAAGTGTGTGACCGTCATCTTTTCACCTATTAATTGTAAGACCTGAACGGTAAAATAACGAAAGTAACTTTCTACTTGCCCGAGTTAAAAAAAAACGAGTGACAAAAAATGAAGAATTATCGATCTCAAAACCCGCAAAGTTGTCAAACGTCCTGTCAAGGAAGCAAAAGGGCGTTGGAAATTGTATCCTAAACGTTTTGATTCTTGAATCGACTCACTGCAAGTCATCAACGATAAAAAGAAGTGACCATCAACACAACATCAGCATTCGCAACCATTCTTCCTCCGAGTTTTTCTCTGCAAGATCTACAAAATCAGTTCCTGTTGGTTTGGTGTGGAGAACTAGTGCCTAAAATGTAAATCATATTTTCAGCCAAATTCTTGTGTATTGCGTCATCGGTCCTGCCATCGCCAATTTGAATTTGCAGCAAGGAGACATACGAACGTGGACCATTTTACATAGCAGTTGCATTGGTTACTTTTTCCAAATCCTTTCAATGAAATATTCTACCAGTAACAACAATGGAAACCTTACGGACAATGCCAGTCACACCCAAATAGTAATAACCTTATTTGGAAACTCCTATAACCTTAATTGACTTCTCGGAAAGCAGAACACTCGAATTATGAATAACCAGTTTGACTTCACTCTGCAATTCGCACATCGCTTCTTGAAATCCTGTCGTGTGCGTTAACGATAAACTTCCTCATCGCAACCTAAAGACAATCACGATGTGTCATCAACTCCGAATACAGTCATCTCACAGGAACTCATTGGGTGTCGTCTACTTTCCAACGATCACAGTGTGTAGCATTTCGATTCTTATGGATTACCTTCTTTGGAAGCGATAAGACTGATTTTTTCGAAAGCTACTTTAGAAATCTTAATCAAACATACACACACAAACACACACACACACACACACACACACACACACACACACACACACACATATAAAGGTTTTATTGGTTCTTAAAATTTCAACTGACTCTTTTAGGCATGCAACACTTTGAAGGTTCCAGATGTACGAGCAATCACACACATACTCAACAAAGTTCTCTCTCTCTCTCTCTCTCTCTCTCTCTCTCTCTCTCTCTCTCTCTCTCTCTCTCTCTCTGGATATACGTCTTATACATCAGGTAATTTCTGACATCATCGACTTTATGAGAAGAAATGTGAACACGACTCGATTCCATAATGCGAAATTGCAAGGCACATATTCTCTGGTGTGTGAATAATATTGTGTGCATTTCTTCATCAACGCAGTCATGTATATCCCTTAGAATATTTAGTGACTCATTTGTATAGTAACTCTCCTAGAAACGATGACAAAATAGAAAAATGGTTGTGTGAACATTATGGTTATCTTTAGTCTTTATCTCGGAAAATCAGTGTTCATATCACGCCAAAAGAAGTCAATGAGTGGATCTGGCGTGTCATTCCACAAATTTGTCAAGTTTGTACATAAGTTCCTGTTTGAAAAAAAATTCTTGACTCGTTTTATTTTTTGTGGATAAAATGAATATGATGTTTTGTTGAAAATGGGTGTTGGATTTTTTGTAAACAGACTCGACTCTGTATGAATATGTACTCTTTTAAGTCTCTCTATCCCTCTGGTTATGTTAGCTATAGCAGTCCTGCAAAACTGTGGGAAGTTTTTCATCGCGTCCTCGCTTGAGACAAAGCTGTGCGGTGAACCTTAAAAATTTTAATGTGAAGACTTGGACTTACAATTGCGGTAGCAGTTCGGTTCAGTTCAAATGATTTAGATCTATCTACACCAAACTGCTTCCCCAATCATAACCCCAAGCCTTAGCGCTGAATTTGGAAGCAGACTACCAGACGGAAGATCCATATTCACATAATAATTTTTGGCATTCATTGAAGTCTTAAAGTGGATACACAATACCCACACCACAATAAACAATAAATTTCTTATCGGATTCTCTTGGTGTATTAAAGACAATCCAAACATATAACTCCAAAATTGGAGACAACTTTCTACTGAAAGTCATTATACTCATTGGGAACATTGAAGACACGGGACTAACCTTAGAATTAATGGGGGTACCCTTGTCAATAAACGTACCAGGTTACAATAAAGCAGACAAAAATAAGCCAACGACTGGCCTATATTACAGCATATACAAACTTTAGATCCAAACCAAAACGAAAACTAACAAATTTATGACAAAATGATTGCGAGTACAAAAAAAATGGAAAACCCTATTCAGATTGCGAAAACAGGCAACTAGAAACATCAAAGCCAATTCCCTACAATTCGCTAGATCAGAAGATTATCAACAGAATCATTATTAGAAAACCCTCCTCGTTGTGGCAGTTTGGGTAAATATTTTAAGAATAACACAGCAATTAATACCATTTGCATACATTGCCCAACAATAAAAGATCTTAAACATATTTTCATCAACTGACCAAAATATCAAACTCAAAGAACCAGATTAGAAGAAAAAGAAAAGCTAATTAAAACCTCGTGGCAATACCAATTCTCGTCGAACAGTGTGCAATAGTAACATAATCAAAACCTATAGAAACATTACTGATTATATTAGAGACATAGGTAAATATAACTCATATAAAACACCACATTATTTATCCTAGTAATTATCGGCTTTTTAATCTCACTTTTTCGTTATTTGCAACTTTGTTACAATCATATTTTCATTCACCTCTATCGCTTAATTAATAAGAAAAGGTAAATAACGTGGGGAGGCCCTGAGAGTGGCGCAGACAAGCTGACTCGGAGGGTAAAGGACATTATCCGCCTTTGGATGGTTATGCCAGTGCGCATAGAGTGGAGTCAGTGGACTGTATATCAACTGCTAAAACATGATCTGCTCCCCATTCACTAAACCTTCAATATAAGGCGGCTTAAACCCCCAGCCATCAGGCCCAGCCTCAGAATGCCGCACTATTAGAAAAATTACTACAATAACGGAATATATATTCTAAATTCCAAATTTTAAGACGACACTATCAGAGCCGGATACCCGGATGTCTGGGGCACTTGGTGTGGTGGCGGTGCCTCTCTTTCCGCCGTTGGCGCCATCTCTTGCATCGTTTGGATATTCAATTTAATATTAAGCAATATATCAAATGCTAAGGGTAGCAGCTAAACCTATCCATTTGATAATATTAAATGTCCCACATAGTGAGAATAAAAACGTCGCAAAATACACTTTGTTAACGTTAACCTCTAATTCATCATCAGCGGCAGCCTGACTACCTATCGTTGACCTGTCAACAACACCGAAAAAGAGCTGCGTAGATGATATGAGTGATGTTTGGCATTGGATGTTGAGAAGAGAAGATTGTCATCTATTGGAGATATCCAACAACTCTGCCGTGTGTGACAAGACAAGTGTCAACCGTTCAAAAGGTCAATGACCTAGATAAAGAGCTACGACGAGAGGAAAAGAAAAGATTCAAGGAGTGATACTGCAAAGTGGGTTATTGAAGAAAGCTTTGGGTTTAATGGTGGTGACTAAGGATTTTTTAATACAAAAGATAGAGAGCTCCATCTATTGGCCTTACCCACAATTAAGTTGCGGGAAAAGGGCATCCATTGCCTTAAACAATTATGAGATCATTGTCAGGAAGGTGATGAAGAATGGAGTGGACACGATCAAGACCACCTAGGTAAAATAAAGAAAGGAAAAAGAAAATAAGAAGATCAAGGAAAACGTTCAATAACAACTGGATCAAAGTCCAGGAACAGTTTAGAGCTAAGGGATATCCTGATTGGATTCCGGATTGAAAAAATAAGAAAGGAATAAAAGACGGGATGAGCAGTTAGTGAAGGAAATTGAGGAAATAAAAGAAGAACTCAATAGCCCTTTTCAGGGCCATTCCATTACTTTGAAAATATTTACTCCTTTGCTCCCCTCCCCATTTTTGTCTTTCTGTTGTATATGAATTGTGTGTATATATGTATGTATGTATGTATGTATGTATGTATGTATGTATGTATGTATGTATGTATGTATGTATGTATGTATGTATGTATGTATGTATGTATGTATGTATGTATGTATGTATGTATTTCTATCCGTATGTTTGTCCCTATCTCAATTTCACCTACCCACAGCAGCGCGTATTCATGCCAATTCAAACACTGTTACTAACTGTCCATCCGATAGCCGCTTGCAAAACTGTTGCCATGTTTTCATAACGTCAGTACAGTGAAGTCCCCCCTGTTCCAATCTTGTTGACCCTATACTAACCTCTCATGTTAAATTTCCATTTTCCCTAAAATGTTTTGATCCTATACATTTGGCATGACTCTATATTCCATAATTAACTTTTTAACAGGGGAAGTCCCATTGACCACTAGTCGCCACAAATTACTATTGTCATGCGTTTTTTTAAATTTTTATTCAGGTGAGGAATACAATTTACTCGTGCAAATTACCGGAAATAAATATAAAATTAATTAATCGCAATCATGAAATAAATAGTTACAATTGATCCACAGACATATATATATATATATATATATATATATATAATTATATATATATATATATATATATATATATATATATATATATATATATATATATATATATATATATATATATATATATATATATATATACATATATATATATATATATACATATATACATATATATATATATATATATATATATATATATATATATATATATATATATATATATATATATACATATATACATATATATATATATATATATATATATATATATATATATATCAGTGACATATTGTTGGTGTTTTTGTTTGTGTTCTATGTAATAAAGTAATTATTGATAAGTATGTATGTATGTATGTATGTATGTATGTATGTATGTATGTATGTATGTATGTATGTATAAAACAAGTTGATTGAACCATATATTACATAATTGTCTTAATGTTTGATTGGGATACTTTTCGTTCAACGTCGCTATTAAATACAAATTTAAGGTTGTTTTTTTTTCATCGATACCGGAAAACACCATATCTTTACGCAGTTTAAGTGTTTTCATTCTGCTTTTAATATACTAAATTGATTTCCATTTCTTAAAACTATGTTTGTAAATTTTGACAGAAACAAACGTACGTAAGAAAACAAAATTTGAAGTCAGTCTATAGTTATTTTCTAATTATCTGTTTATGTGTTGTTAAGTTCTAAAACATTTACTGGCTTGAAATATAATATGCAATCAAATCCCCAGATTAAGATAATATGCAATCAAATCCCCAGATTAAGATAATATGCAATCAAATCCCCAGATTAAGATAATATGCAATCAAATCCCTAGATTAAGATAATATGCAATCAAATCCCCAGATTAAGATAATATGCAATCAAATCCCCAGATTAAGATAATATGCAATCAAATCCCCAGATTAAGATAATATGCAATCAAATCCCCAGATTAAGATAATATGCAATCAAATCCCCAGATTAAGATAATATGCAATCAAATCCCCAGATTAAGATAATATGCAATCAAATCCCCAGATTAAGATAATACGCAATCAAATCCCCAGATTAAGATAATACGCAATCAAATCCCCAGATTAAGATAATACGCAATCAAATCCCCAGATTAAGATAATACGCAATCAAATCCCCAGATTAAGATAATATGCAATCAAATCCCCAGATTAAGATAATACGCAATCAAATTCCAGATTAAGATAATACGCAATCAAATCCCCAGATTAAGATAATATGCAATCAAATCCCCAGATTAAGATAATATGCAATCAAATCCCCAGATTAAGATAATATGCAAACAAATCCCCAGATTAAGATAATATGCAATCAAATCCCCAGATTAAGATAATACGCAATCAAATCCCCAGATTAAGATAGTAGGCAATCAAATCCCCAGATTAAGATAGTACGCAATCAAATCCCCAGATTAAGATAATATGCAATCAAATCCCCAGATTAAGATAGTATGCAATCAAATCCCCAGATTAAGATAGTATGCAATCGAATCCCCAGATTAAGATAATATGCAATCAAATCCCCAGATTAAGATAATATGCAATCAAATCCCCAGATTAAGATAATATGCAATCAAATCCCCAGATTAAGATAATATGCAATCAAATCCCCAGATTAAGATAATATGCAATCAAATCCCCAGATTAAGATAATATGCAATCAAATCCCCAGATTAAGATAATATGCAATCAAATCCCCAGATTAAGATAATATGCAATCAAATCCCCAGATTAAGATAATACGCAATCAAATCCCCAGATTAAGATAATACGGATCGTTTGCTCTTCTCGTTCTTTGTCCAATCACACATTTTCGTTTTAAAAATTTTATTCCAAACAAACTTCCGTAATTTACCTTTTTACTTCTTTTGCGGCTTTTCAGCATCAGACGTAATGTTTCTTTATATTTCCTCGCAAAGGAGGCCCACATAACTTTCGACGATAACTTTCAAAAATGATATCAGCGACATAAGTGATAATTCTTTATATTTGTATTTTAAAAATATAAATTGCAATGGAGAAAGGTTTTCTTTACTTATATCGGAAAAGATGCCATGAAACTTGTACATCAAAGCATATCCTTACTATGCCTACTACCTTACTACCTTACTACCCAATCATTACTACGCTTGGTATCCCGTCGTTAGCGCGCAGGTCAAAAGCGCGCCGACAAAATCGCGCACTGGCAATTGCGCGTAAGACAAAAGCGCGCCGTCAAAAGCGCGCAAGGCAAAACATGTAAAAGTCAATATGTCAAATAAAAAAGATCCATCCGTATAAATAATTCATACAATTTTAAATAATCGGGTATTTAAATAAGGCTTAATATTATAAAAATGAGTTACAGTTTATTATTTCTATCTCTGGTAAAATTTCAACTTATATCCATCAATTATTATATGCTCTTTCCCCTTCTGAGACAGTCTTTTCTATGGTTAGATAAGATTGTAAAATTTTCACAAAATAAATTTTGTATTTATAGTTGTCTAGGCTTATACTGCGTAAATGCACATCTTGATGTCTGCTCACTGAAAACAGTTATTCAAACTTTTAGTTTATTTCTATTCAATATTAAGAGTGTATACTTGGATGTCTGCTCACTGGAAACAGTGATTCAAACTATTAATTTATTTCTACTCAATATTAGTGTGTGTGTGTGTGTGTGTGTGTGTGTGTGTGTGTGTGTGTTCACATATACAAACATTCCAATGTAATTGATTATGTTTCTAATTCTTTCAGATATTCTTTATGGGCTAAAATTATAATTTTAAACAATAGAATATCGACACATTGAAATGAGTTCACACGAATTTATTATAATTGAAAATTACACGAGGTTTAATTCTTTTAAAAAAATTTGGTTGTACGATAGTTGTTACGGCCATTGTCATGTCCGAGTTTACCCGACGTATAAGACGTATATCCAATATATGATTGTTCTTATATTTGGAACCTTCAAAGTGTTTGCATACCTAAAATTTCAAAAACCACTAAAACGCGCGCGCGTGTGTGTGTGTTTGTGTGTGTGTGTGTGTGATGCAATTTTCACAAGTTCTTTCGTCAGCTCAAGGTTTGTTAGGAAAGCTTGTCTAGTAATTAACTGTTTTAATACTTTTTGTTGCAGTAGGGTTGATCACGTGTCTAATGTGTCTGGTCAAGTTTTAAACGTAATAATTTATTCGAATACGCTATGACACGTTACAAGGAAACGCTCTCTGTAGATTTCGGAAAATGTCCACCTTATTCAACTTCATAGCAAATTCTGAGTTTGAGCTGATTTACACCATATCTAGTCAGACAGACATGTACGCATGCAGTCACACAATTGTACATGCATAAACATGTGTTAACTTACATATACAATCCATGCATATATATTCACCGAGACAAATACACATAACAATAGCATTATGTTATAATTGTTTCTGAGCTAAAACATATTTTTTAAACAAGAGTTTCTAATATAGAATGTCTTTACATAGAAATCAGCCCACACCAACTTATTATAATCCATAATTACACGAAATGTTTAGTTTAAACAGAACTATAGTTCTTCGAAGTTGTTTCTGCCAATGACAGAGTTTACCTGATGTATACCTAACAAGATATCCAATATCTGATTGTTATTACATTTGGAACATTCAAGGTGCTTGCATACCTAAAAGAGAAAGTTTAAATTTTAAAAAAACGAATAAAACCATTTAAATCGGTTGAACATCGCTCTCTTTTTATAAACTTGAACACATCAAGTATGGTAGTAATTAATCTTTGACAGATGGACCAAATTATAAAAAGGTAGGGTACAATTTATAGATTCATTACATTTTTCAGAGGTCTTCCATTCAAGTTCGTTCATGTGTGTGAGACTATTGAAATGCCATGATAATGGCCCAAAGTTGAAGTTTAATATACTGAATGAGAGATAGACTGCCACTTGTACTTCATTTTGCAAGCTATTTACCAATTATTTCGAGCACATTCTTATATCGTGTATTTGTATAATTTCTGAAGGATCTCAGACGTTGACTGACTGACGTTTAGTATATAGTCTAAAGTGACTTTCATGGAGAATAAACAGTTAAACACCTTCACGTGGTCTATAAGTCTCGTTGGTGGCGAAAGCGTTCATATATTGATTTTAGATTTCTTACGAGGTGCTTGAAAGCGTTCATATATTGATTTTAGATTTCTTACGAGGTGCTTGAAAGCGTTCATATATTGATTTTAGATTTCTTACGAGGTGCTTGAAAGCGTTCATATATTGATTTTAGATTTCTTACGAGGTGCTTGAAAGCGTTCATATATTGATTTTAGATTTCTTACGAGGTGCTTGAAAGCGTTCATATATTGATTTTAGATTTCTTACGAGGTGCTTGAAAGCGTTCATATATTGATTTTAGATTTCTTACGAGGTGCTTGAAAGCGTTCATATATTGATTTTAGATTTCTTACGAGGTGCTTGAAAGCGTTCAAGATTTGCTTTCATTTCATAGTCTGAACACCCATCTGTCCCAATTAATGCAATCAATTTTCAATGAAGACAGTAAGGTGTTGTTGAGCAAAATATTACATGAAGTTTACGACATAGTTTTATAAATTAGAATGATTTCTGAGTAGGTGATCAAACATTTACCCCTAAGGTGTTTCTTTATAGATATTTGCTCACGAATTGGTTGAGTGTTTTTTGTTTCTTCGCTTTGAACGATAATCTGCTATATAGTGTTTACAGATGAATCTGAAAATCTCTGTGAAAACAGATTCTGGAGGAGGAACTTTTGGTATAAATAGTCCAATTCTTTAAATAGTTTCAAAATAAATGATGCCTACTTTTTTAATTTACAGTTAGCATACGTTTTCAAAGTATCATTTTACTAAAATCTTACATTTTTATCAACAACCTCTGGTGCATGTTCTCGTTGATTTCCACCAATTTCCAGGCTGGTTCCCATTCTTCTTTTTCATTAGTACGTAGAGGCCTATATCCAGTCTTTTATTTTTTTAATATAGCCTTGTGTAAATTAGAAGACTAAACACTGTGCATTGTCAAGGATTACAATAGTCAATATTAAAGTATTATTTACGTGAGTCCTTAGTCCAAATCACACCAATAATCATACACCGAAATAAAGAGAATGAAAAATTATTTTAACAATACCCAACGGTAATAACGTCTTTCGAAAATAATCTATCTAATATATAGCCAGAAAAACATTGAAAACTCTTTTCCTTTAATAAGAAACCTTCTGCAAATTACAAAGCTCTTGGGCGGAAGCTAATGCATTTTTGGAGGTCAGTGAATACAGGTATTGTTAAAAAGTTATTTAGAAACTGCAATACATTTCCAAAATGCAATTTATACTGATCGTCTCCGTCTTATAATTGGGAAACACTAAATATGTATATGCTAATGAAGTGTATTCGGGGCAAAATCAATTTTAATACACCAATCTCGAGAAAGGAAAGTAATGATGTCTGATATATTACACTATTGTTATTGTATGCGTCATGCGTTTTTGGCTCAGGTGAGGTTTACAATTCACGTGTGTAATTTACTGAGACATTTCATCGAGAACGGAAGATACCAAATCTGAATTGTTATGCAATTTAAATGTTTTCATTCTGTGTTTGATGTAATGAATTGATTTCCAATTCTTTCAACTGTAACTGTAATTTTTAGAAATAAACAAACGCACATAAATATGCAGATAGTGTCGTCACAGTATATTGTATATCTATCTTTTTATGTGTTGCTAAATTCCAAAACATTTACTAGCTTACAAGACAATATTCAGTCTAATCCCCAATTAAGATAATTTATATCGTCAACTGTGTTCCGTTGGTTTTGAGACAAATTTAAATAGTTTCAGGTCACCGACTTTCAAAACTGTCTCCAAAGTATGCCATGTACAAGAATGTTATAACGCGGGACTACTGTATCGTTACTCACCGCGTTCATTGTTCCAAAACATCCTTCTGCTGCATTCACTTTTTTTTTTTTACTCATGTTCAGCATAAGACGTACTGGTGGTTCTCTGTATTACCTGATGAAACAGGCACAATGCAATCATTTTCGACCGTAATTTTTGAAAATGGAATCATCGACATAGGTGATAATTACTTCATATATTTATTTAAAAAAATATAAATTATACAGGGAAAAAGCAAAGTTTACTTACTTATATCGGAAAAAAAAATGCCATGAACCTTGTACATCAAGGTGTATTCATACACCTTCGTCAATCTCTAACTATGGCAACATAGGCGAGGATAATAGTAACGTGATCAAGATCTTCAAACGTTAACCAGGTTATATATATTTATGTACTTGGACTGCCTGCCCACGATCTGATCACGCACCTGCATAATGAATGTGATGAAATTTTCCAAGTTCTTTCATCAACTCGAGTATTTTTTTAAAAAAAAAAAAAAATTTTTTTTATTGCAATAAGGACGACAGCCTGTCTAGCGTATCTTGTATAGTTTTAAATGTAATTCGTTTATTCGAATACACTATGAAACGTTACAATATACACTCTCATTATTTGGGATACATATATACATACACACACATACACACACGCACACACACATACATACATACATACATACATACATACATACATACATACATACATACATACATACATACATACATACATACATACATACAAACATACATACATACATACATACATACATACATACATACATACATACATACATACATACATACATACATACACACGTGAAATTCTGCATATGTGCATACATCAATGCATAAACCTACATGCATGTGTATTCACAAAGGCAAACCAATATATCAATGTAATTGATTATGTTTTTAATTCTTTCGAATATTAGTTGAATAGAAAAATATATTTTTTAAAAATCAGTCTCATCATATAGATTTTCTATACATCAGTCCACACAAATATATTAGAATACAAATTATACGAGATTTATTGTTTAAACAAATATATAGTTTACGAAAGTTGTTACGACCATTGTCATTTCAGAGTTTACCTGACGTATACCTTACAAGACGTCCAATATATGATTGCTCGTACATTTGGAACCTTCAAAGTATTTTCATACCTAAAACTGTAAGTTGCAATTTTTTTAATAAAATATTAAAGGATCTGAGTAGGTTGAAATGTTTTTAATAAATGTGAACATATGGGCCAAATCTATTGCATTTTTCAGGTTTGTGCATATTTGTGAGACTGTTGAAGTATCATGATAAAATAGACAAAAATTACTCTCAGGAGTTTCAAGAAATCTTCACGTGAACAATTTGTCTCATTCGGGGAGAAAGTCTACAAAATGTAAACTTTTAAAATCATATATTTATGTATACAAAATCAGATATTGATTTTAATTTTTCTTACCATGTGCTTAAAACTATTCAAAGTTTGCTTTCATTTCAATGTCTGAGGACCCATGTGACCTAAATAATGTGTTCAGTTTTCAATGAAGACTTTGACAGTAAGGTCTCAAGGAGATAATGCAGCATGTAGTCTATAGTTTTATAGATTGGAATGAGTAGGTGACCAAGAATTGACCTCTGGCATAAACCTTTATAGATACCTCCTCACAAATTCTTTGACGTTCTTTCTGTTTGATGTTTTATCTGCTTTAATGTGTATAGTCAACATCATCATTGACGACTCAGTCTCGAGAGATCATGCGAATAGAGCCTTTGGGGTAATATATGTGACTGGGGTGTTGGCATCGTCTGCTGTGTCTGTGCAGGCCTATACGCAAGTGACAGTCTCTCTTGCAGTTGGTGCAGACATACTGGGAAGGCTGAGTTACTGTGGCTGCTGACGCGTTCTTCTTTCTCTCACGTTTCTCTGCCGCAACTTATCTCTCCTTGCATCAGCGACTGATATGCCATTGCTTACCGTCAGTCTGCAGGTGCCTCGGTCCTCGTCCATCACTTCCCAAAATGTCGCATGCCTTCATGTCCCTCTTGCACACATCCTTTAAACGGATTGAGGGGCGGCAAACTATTATCGTGCCGGTGGCCAGCTGTCCATATAGGATGTCCTTCATCAGCTTCCCATCCTCCATGCGTCGGACGTGTCCCAGAGTACATGCTGGGGGTATTTGCACGCTGAAAGATCTCGCTTTGTGAAACATAGTCTTGCCAGCAGATTTTCAGGATAAGTTTAAGGCACCGAATATTGAAGGAGTTGAGCCGGCGCTCTTGCCTCGTGTAGGTTCTCCAGGTCTCACTTCCATAAAGAAGAGTGCTGTGAATGCAGGCCTGGTACACTTGAGCCTTGGTGTGCTCTGTCAGCGCATTGCTTTCCCAAACCCTAGTTGTTAGTCGTGCCATGATGGTGTTTGCCTTTCCAAGCCTTCTGTTCAGCTCCTTACCAAGCGAGAGAGTGGTATTGTTGGCTGCTTCCAGGATTACACCGTCGATTTTGAAGGAAGTGGCAATAGTGGTATCTTGCACGCTGACATTTGTCTTTTCCAGACTGATGGTCAGACCACACTACATGCAGGAATCAGCAAAACGGTATCCCAATCTATGGAGGGGTTCTTCGGTTTGGGTCACATGAATCTCATCATCTGCAAAAAGCATCTCCCTGATGAACACAGCCATCACTTTGGTCATCTAGTGCAGTAGTGCCAAGGTGAACAGACTCCTGTCGGACCTGGTATGAAGATATATGCCATCCGTGGTCCAGTCGAAGACGTATGACAGAAGCAAGGAGAAGATCCCGAAAAGTGTTTGCGTCAGTACGCAGACCTACTTCACGCCACTGTTAATTGGGAAGGAGTTGAGGACGATCCATCTTACAGGACTGTTCCCTTCACATCTGCATGGAAAGAGATTATCATGCTGCGGAGTTTTGGGGGACAACTGATCTTACTGAGAAGTTCAAAGAGGCCATTCCTGCTTACCAAATCAAAGACCTTGTTGAGATTGATGTACATCATGTAGAGTGGTTTATCTTGCTCTCTGCTCTTCTCTTTGAGTTGTCTTAGGGATAAGATAATGTTTGTTGTTCCTGCTATGACGTAGCACTATAATTCTGGGTACGCACGGTCTGTCAGCAACTGCAGCCTGTTGAGTATGATGCGGGAGTACACTTTACTAACGATGATCAGGAGAGAGATCCCGCTGTAATTACAGTCATTGTGGTCGCCCTTGTTTTTGTAAAGGGTCACAATTGTGGTGTCGCGCATGTCTTGGGGGACTGCTCCGTCCTCTCAGCATCCTTCCTCTAGGTGGTTACAGATACATTTTGGTGATTTCGTTTCAGATAAGTTTCTATGTTTTGGAGGGCGCATGTAGCCGATTGAAGGTCAAAACACAACTTGATCAGCTTCATACAGCCACAAAATAGAACACGTCGGTGACAATAAATTTGTCAAGGTCAAAGATGGCACAAATGCAAACGAACAGTGCAAAGTTTTCAATCCTGGTGATCATTTCAGCGCTGTTAGCGGTTGCCAGTCTAGCAATTGCCTAAGCGGGTGAGTTAGGGATCACATATGTGATGGCGCTGGAAAAGGAGATTGGATAAAGTTTAAAACAAGTAAGAGGCCTCTTCTTAATCCTGCTTGAAAATCAAATAATTTATTGATTCTGATTTTGATTAAGGTATTAATCCCCCATGGCTTTCTCTTGCAGAGACACCTGTGTGCAACCTTCTCGCCTAGGCATGCCCTTGTGATATTGTAATGAAGTTATGATGATAGATGGCTGTAGCCTGGATTGTTAATTAAACTTAAAAGCTAACATTAAAATACTGGTCTACTTGGATAAAAAGGTACAAGATAAATATATACAGGAACGTCTACTTTGCAAAAAATAAGACTCGACATATTTGATATCGTATTGGTTTTCACATTTCTCTTTAATAAGAAAAATGTCAATCAGTTACGTTGTAATATGTAAATGATGTGTACAATCTTTAAATCAATGAATTTATAAAATAATGATTAATTAACTATCAAATCAAAATATAATTTACCAATAAAGTTTCAATAATAGATGTGGGGGTTTGAAGATATCATTTTAAACGATATTATGATCTCATGCGTTTAACTTCAAAAGTGGAGTCTAGAGTGCCCTATGCAAGAGCAATAAAATGTTGACAATTTATGGGAAATACCATACACATATATGCATACATAAATACGTTAATAAAGTATGATTCAGAGACTTTACGGTAGTTAACATTGTGTTATGAAATTCATGAAGCTTAATTAACTTATTTTTCAGGCAGCAAATGTTAAACAATTACATTTATCTGTAAAATTAGCATGCAGGTTTTTTATGACGGTAATATATCAAGAAAGACAAATATATGCGCAAAGTGGCCTTAATGAACTTACATTTCTAAATCAACGTGCTGATTCAAAGTTTGTTAAAGCAGTGTTAAAGACCGTCATTAAAAACGTGCACAAATTGCAAAGCAAAGATAGTTCCTCTTTTTCCTTGGGTCTAGATTTTTTCTATTTTGTTCCATGAATTCATTAATTACTTACAACCTTTCCTTACGGACATCTTATTGCAATCATTGTTTTCTGCACACATTTATAATTTTTTTTAGATACAAGTAGCCTGTAAATGTTCAACAACCAAACAACTTCTAATTAATATGATAATGCAGTTTGCATTGTAAATCTATACATTTTCAGACAATCTATAAATACAAGACAAGAACTTACTTAGCATTTCATACACTTTTAATATGAACTTCATCTTGGAAATGATTTTATATGACCTGCTTCAGAGCCTAGCATCTTTAAAGAACAGCGTTTTTTATTATGAGTTCACTTGTAGGGATTCTCGTCATTTATTTAATTTTCTTTTTACATTCAAACGTGACTTTTTGTGGTCTTAACAAGCTTGAAGTTCAGTTTGCTGTATCCAATTTTCAATTATCGCTTAATTTCGGTTGACAATAACAGTTATTAACGCCTGATTTATCTATCGTTTTCAAACACGATTGTAGTGCAGGTTAAATTTGATACTTTTTCAAGTTTATTATTATATTTAAAGACCATTGTTTCCTTAAAAATGTGTACCTTATATTATTACATTTTCACAATAATGAATGGATGACACGAAGCAACAGATCAAATAAATTCAATCACTGACAGTTTCCATGTATATAGCTAATCATATATATATATATATATATATATATATATATATATATATATATATATATAGAGAGAGAGAGAGAGAGAGAGAGAGAGAGAGAGAGAGAGAGAGAGAGAGAGAGAGAGAGAGAGAGAGAGAGATAATACATGAAGTCTTCTGGTTTATTTGGGTTTCTGTTTTTGACATTTCTTGATGGCACCTCATAGACTTCTGCAAACATACCAGAAGGTCTTGGGTTGATATAGTTTAACTACCTACATCCTGATGAGGGGTGAGGGTGAATAGAAAAAGATGATAAGACCTAAAGGTTGAAATACAAGTTTGAATAACATACATAAGGTCATATATTATATTTTGTATGGGGAAAAGGAAGTTCTAAAGTGATATCGACACTGTGTAAATAACAGTTTTAGTTTTTATTTGAATAAGCCAACAGATTCAGCGTATTCAGCTCAATTAACATGATTTTGGGAAAATGAATACTAGATTAAGATCGATGGACTACCCACATTAAATCTGGATATAATCCCAACCAAATTATGGTACACGAAACGAAAATATTAGAGAACAAATTGCCACATTGTCGATAGTATGACAGCTCCACTTTGTCAGGAGTCCCACAATCAATCTTCATTTCTTCGTTTTGGAGATTAAAAATCACAGAGAAATAGTGGTATATTTGAGTATGGTAATGACGTAACGTACAATTATATATATATATATATATATATATATATATATATATATATATATATATATATATATATATATATATATATATATATATATATATATATATATATATATATATAATTCACAAAACTCATGCATACTTAAACAACAAAAACAAGTTTTATGTTTGATTGGCATATTTCACTTTGCCAGACTAAAATAGCCCGATAATGAATGGTTGAGGTTATTATGCGACGAATACCGTCTCCTTACTTAGGAAAAATGAGATGTGTTCATCCCCAACAAATTATCTTATTGATAACATACCAGTGGATCAAACAACACAATTAGTTTAAAAGTCATTAAAATCACGTTTTAAGTGTGTACGTGCATGTGTGCACGCGCGCATGTGTGTGTGTGTGTGTGTGAGAGAGAGAGAGAGAGAGAGAGAGAGAGAGAGAGAGAGAGATGTGGATTTTTAGCGTAGCTACTAAACAATTTTTCAGTCTTGTTACCACGATGTCGGCAGTATGGCAGTTTATCGTAATGTCAAGCACTGAGGCATCATGCCGCAGACATATAGCAAGATGTCCCACCCAGTCACATTTTCCTGACCCTGACACCAGGCCGACCAATCCTAACACTAACCTCTTACTGCTGAGGGCCTAGCGAAGCAGCTGCAAGTATCATTTTTATATGCCTTTGGTATGACTCTCCCGGGGTTCAAATACGTTATCTCCCCATTCCGAGGCGCTCTGAGCACTTAAGCTACCGGAGAGGTCAGGTCACATTTTAATATCTAAATTTTCCTTTCAATGTACGAAATCATCCGAATCTTGAATGCATTCTACAGATAAATGGTTAATACATTCATTCTCCAACTCAACATACATAAATATGAGGCACGAAAAAAAAAAAACACTTTTCAAGGTTGAGAACTTGTATAAAGTTGACATCAAAAGTATGAACAGTTATTTAAGTACATAATCCTCAATACTGTCGAATCGTGTTACATGTGAGGTCAGGATAATTTTTTAGTCAATTCATTCGTTTATAATCGTTTACAATCGTTTCTTTTTGTTTTCCTTTAATGCAACTAAAACGAACAAACAAACACAAATCCCAAAACAATTAAACAAAGAACCCATGCCTGCCCCAACAAAGAGATCCGATCAATTGCAATATCCATGCAACTTCCTGCAGAAAATATTAAAGCTGACATCGTATACTTTGTATAGGGATTTCCCTCCAAAGTAAGCACTGAAAAACATGTTCTTCAGATACACTGTGAATATATGCACCAAGAGCGACCTCAAAATTATTGGTAACATAATATCCAGCAGAAATCTCTCAAGCTTTGTGTTTTTAAACACGAGAGAAGCTGATGTGCAATAACATCAGTGTACGAAGTATTATAATGTTGGCAGTTAGGAATTATTTTATGTGTGGAATGGCCAGAAACATAGTAATAATGTCTACCACACAATGGCGGATTCAATAAGATGAATCAGGATTTAAACTTTTTAAATGCATATATGCTTAAATGATTATTTGGAAGTCCTTTGTAAAATGTGCTGCCAGTTCTACTTAGCCCTCAAAAAACTTATCTTTCACAGAAGTATAAAATCTTTCAAGCCATATTTGTAAAAATCCATTATGCCTCATACGGTCCTAAAGTTCTTTTAGACATTTTATTCTTAGGCATATGACATAATTTGCAAAGAAAATATAACTTTCCTTATCAACTTCATGACAATTATATTCGGTCTAAGCATGCTTACACTCACTGTAGATCTCTAGTAGGTAATAATCCTAGTATGGGTATAATTTCATTAAAGTCTTGCGATCTCATCTTTGACCTATAACAATCTAATTCTATAGTGCGTGCAGTAATAAAGGGGTTTACTTTACACTCCATTTCCGCACTCACAATAATGGAATATGGAGGTTTTCTTCTTTTTGAACATGCCTTTCCTACTGTTGCTATGCAGCTCTTGCCAGAGCTAATATTGATACACACGTGTTCAACAGTTTGGGAAATATAAATAATGCTTAGACGGAATTTCCAGTTTACAGTGAAATATTTTTGTCTGCTCGTTTTGAAAACGATGATGCAACTCTTGTTCTCGTTGATTTTAAAAATTGTGGCTGCTGAATACAAGCCAGAGATATCAAGCATTGCATGTAAATGGGATGGGTTGTTGCTATACGAATGACATCATCAAAGTCGGATAACTTTTCTTAACTTGAATGTCCGTATCTAATAGATGAAGTAAATTATATACACATGTATGTATGTATGTATGTATGTATGTATGTATGTATGTATGTATGTATGTATGTATGTATGTATGTGTGTGTGTGTGTGTGTGTGTGTGTGTGTGTGTGTGTGTGTGTGTGTGTGTGTGTGCGCGCGCGCGTGCGTGCGTGCGTATGTATGTATGTATGGTATGTATGTACGTACGTACGTAGGTATTTACCTTTTAATAATTGAACTGAATACCAGAATTTGCTATAGAAACGACATTTTTGTTGAGGCTTGATTACATCTGTTTCATTCTAAACCACTCTGTTTCCTGGTGTACATCAGAGATACAGAACACCGTTTCCCTATCTCAGAATACATTTTACCGTTTCCCTATCTCAGAATACATTTTACCGTTTCCCTATCTCAGAATACATTTTACCGTTTCCCTATCTCAGAATACATTTTACCGTTTCCTTATCTCAGAATACATTTTACCGTTTCCTTATCTTAATGTACCCTTTTGCATAACTAGTTGCATCTCATTTAGCGTCGTGTTTTCCCGGTATGATATGCGATAATCGTAATCAACCATAAAAGTTGTCTACCTTAGCCTGACCTCAAGTTGTGGAATATTTACGGAAAAGCAGATGATGGCAATCTAAATCGACGATATTATTGATTGTGCCGTTAGTTTTATGTTTATTTCACAATAAAATTTTGTGTTTTACATTGAATAACTTCATAAATGAAATGGACAACTCCTTATTTGCACAGTACGATACCCCACGTTGATTATGATAATCATAACTCTTTCATGTAGGTGGTTCTTTATTATTGAGGTATTGCCTAAAAATAATTATCCCCGTCTTTAAATACTGTGCATGAACGACTCAGCTGCAATAAAGAAAATTGTTTTTATTATTATTACAGCTGAATGTTACCTATCAATTGTTCTTATGTTGGGCAACATTTGGGGTCAGACCACAATACAATTTTTTCCGGTTTGGTGTGGAGCTAGGTAGTTCTATCTATATTTAACGGTGATGTTTGTGGTGTCGTTCACTGTGATATATCCGTGGCATTGATTGGAGTCATTTTTTATTTTAAGATGCCTTTTGTGACTTTGAAAGCAATATAGCGCAAGCGCACGGGTAAATTATGTATGAAAAATAGTCAAGAACAATTTTGTCGTTGACCCGTAATTTGATTTATATCCGCATTAGGCTTTTGTCGAAGGATAACACCCAACAAGTTTATTAGTGCACAATAATGGCATTGTTTGGTTCCAATGGTTGTTATAGTCGGGGCGGATAAGCATCACACTCTTGGAAAATCCCCAATGGCTTCCGTCTGATAGAACCTCTGAAAACCAAACCAAACTCAGGCCTTCACGAGCGGCTTAACTAAGCCCAGCGGAACCTGTTTAAACAGACTGAAGATGGGTTGACTTGCGCGTTTCTGGCGCTTCAAAACCAGTCGCTTCAGGCAGATGGAGAACATTAAACTTGCGTGGTCGCCCATCTAGGAGAAAGTAAACTCAGACTTAAAACATTCGCAGCCTTGCGAGTATACCCTTTCACGGGAAAGGCTAAGGGAGTAAACTTTAACAGAAAAATCTGGAGACCATGCTGACTGGACTCTCAGATGATATCCAGGCAATTAGCGATGCTCGAAAGACTTCAGTCATCAACGACGACCTTGCAAAACTCCAGGTCGACATCTCCGCACTTATAGGAGACACGGCTACCAGATTCCCGGTTCGACAGAGGCGAAAACTACACGTTCTTCTGGCAAGGAAAGACTGCTTAAGAAGCCAGAGATATTGGTGTTGGATTCGCCTCTTTGTTGGGGATGACGTCATATCTAGACAAGGCTGAATAATTCACTTATGCCTCTACAAGTCGTTTGATTCAGATTCTTAAAACGAGAGCGTCAAAGAGAAATGAGATCACATCAGAGAGACTGTGAACATCACAGCAACACTGATATTTGGTAAGAAGCAGTCAATGAACAACGACTGGTTTGAGGGCTAACTCCGTCACACTCATGCCAGTCATAGAAGAGCGTCGCGGTGTTCGTCTGGACTACAAACGATCCCACCTGCCAGAGGACTCTACGAGCACACAGGTCTACAAGAAGAAAAGTGCAGAGGTTAGAACGGCAGTACGCCAATTAATACTGGCTTCAGCTCTGTCAGAGCATACAGTCATCAGCAGATATTGGAAGCATCAGAGGCATGTACGATGACATAACGAAAGGCAATGGGTCCAACGAAGAAATTGATAGCACCACTGAAGTCTGTCGCAGGCGATACGGTCAACGACACTGGCAAGCAGATGGAACGTTGGGCAGAGTACTACTCTGAACTGTACTCCAGAGAGAACCACGTAACCATCAATGCCCTCTACACCACTGAAAATCTCCCGATCATAGTCGAACTGGACAAGAAAGTTACTGTGGCAGAACTAAAGAAGGCATTAAAGAAAATTTACTTAGGTAAAGCCCAAAGAAGGATGGCATCCAAGCAGAAGTCATCAAGCGCGGATGAAGAGTGTTGATCACACCGGCATGGCCTCGTCTGCAAATGCTAGGATGAGGATGCAGTGCCTCAGGACGCGAGAGAGGCCAACATCGTCAACCTGTACAAGAACAAAGGCGACAGAAGTGACTGAAAAATTTACGAGTGCACATACGTTCTCAGCATCACGGGTAAAGTCTTCGCAAGCGTCATCCTGAACAGACAGCATACGCATGCTGCCAGAGTGTATCCAGAGTCACAGTGCGAGTTCCGGGCAGAGAGATCCACAACTGACATGATCTTCTCCGTCAGGTAGCTGCAGGAGAAATTCAGATAATAAAACAAATTCCTCTTCCGGGCCTCCTTCAGACCTTACGAAGGCGTTCGATCTGGTCAGCAGAGACGGACTATTCACAATCCTGGCAAAGAATGGAGGCTCTCCAAAGCTGCTAAAGATGATCCAATCCTTCCATGATGACATGGAAGGCGCCGTGCAGTACGTTGGCTCAGCGTCCGACCCCTTCAACACCTGCAGCGGAGTGAAACAGGGATGCTCTTTGCAGCATCTTCTTCGCAATCCTGCTCAAGTACGCCTTTGGTACGTCCACAGAACGGATCTATCTGCACACGCGATCAGACGGCAAACTGTTCAACCTGACAAAACTAAAGGCAAAGAGAAAAATGTGTGAAGCAACCATCAGGTACACGCTCTTCGCAGACAATGCTGCCCTAGCCACTCACACAGAAGCTGCGCTACATCACCTGATGTACCACTTTGCTAAAGCATGTGATGAGTTTGGGCGGACCATCATTCTAAAGAAAACAAACGTGATGGCTCAGAACGCGGAAGCCCAGGCATCATCATCAACAACTACAAACTTGAGGTAGTCAGTCAGTTCACGTACCTCTGCTCTACCATCACCAACAACCTATGGCTCGATGCTAAGATCAACACGCGGATTAAAAAGGTATCAACAATTTTCTCCAGGTTGTCGTAGAGTGTGTGGAACATCTTGCTGACCCTGATCACTAATATATCAGTGTACCATGCCTACGTGTTAATCACTCTCTTGTTTGCCAATGAAACATGGACTCTGTACGCTTTAAAAGAGAAACGTCTGAGCGCCTTTCACATGCGATGTCAACGACGCATACTCGGGATCACTTGGAGCGATCGAGTAACAAACAACGAGGTGCTTGAATATGTCAAGATTCTCAGCATGGTCACACTCATCCGCCAACGTCTCATCAGATGGCCGAACCATGTACGTCGGATGGATGACTGACGGATCCCAAAGACCTTATTTATTCGGAACTTGTTTCTAGCAAAAGGTCGATCGGACAGCCACATCTCCTCTTCAAGGATATCTGCAAGTGCGACATGAAAGCCCTTGACATCGATATCAATACCAGGGAAGAGCTTGCTCAAGAAAGGCTTAGCTGGCGACATGTTCTGATCAGTGTTTCGAAAGTCGGCGAGGACAAGCTACGCTTACTAGCTGATCAAAAGCGATATTAGAGGAAGAAGAAACAGTTTCATCACACACCAGACTCAACTTTCAAGTGCATCATGCGCAGTAAAGACTGCCAGTCCCGTGTTTGGCTGCATAGCCATTAGAGACGCTGCACAACCACCTATCGGAACATTGCTCATAGGCACACTTCCATCGTTCCTCGATACTAACGAATGCCAACAATGGCATTGTCACCCTTAAGAATCCTAGTGTCTCTGGAATGTTAGTCTGAGTTCGGCTGGAAAAGAAACAAATTCTTACTACTATTCGCATTTTTGACTAAAAGTATTTATGCCTTCTTTCAGAGACAAAGAATGAAAATGGGAAATTATAATTACTTTTACTCTAAATCCATGAACAAGTTTACTTTTTTAAGGTCTGTGAATGTCTCATGGAGGCACCATTTCAAGTATCTGTCTATAAAATGTTTGTTTTTACAATTCTCTCTTTTGATTAAATGTTCCTTCCATTCATGGACAAATAATAAAATAGAAAAAAAAACAATTATTTTTAACCTAAATTCATGAAAAGTTACTTTTTGAAAACTGAAATGAATCTTATAAGCACCATTTTGATTTTTTTTTTCAACCGTTTCATATTTTTATCTTGGTTGTTTTCTCTTCATATTTTAAGCAAATGAAAATTGAATCTACGTTGACAGTGTCTTGACTGAGAATCTTACATGTATTCATTTTCATACTATTGACTTACAGAGGCAAATATACCTGAACACTGTGCTGCTGAACATCTGACCAGTTCCCTCCACTTCTTTCGGTCATGTGCCAATGCTTGTGTGTCTGCAAAACTTTTCCTGGTCTATTCTGTGATGTTGTCACTCCACTTTTTTCTCTGTCTACCTACAGAGGCAAATGTACCCGAACACTAATTTGTATTCTCTTATACGATGAAGCTATTGACTAACAGAGGCAAATGTACCGGAACACAAATTTGTATTCTCTTATACGATGAAGGTATTGACTAAAAGAGGCAAATATACCTGAATACTGATTTGTCTTCTCTTATACGATGAAGCTATTGACAGAGGCAAATATATCTGGACACTAATTTGTATTATCTTATACGATGAAGCTATTGACTAACAAAGGCAAATATACCCGAACACTAATTTGTATTCTCTGATATGATGAAGCTATTGACTAACATAAGCAAAATACGATGAAGCTATTGACTAACAGAGGCAAATATACCTGAACACTTATTTGTATTCTCTTATATTGCCAGTCTAGATTTGTATTCTCTCGAATTGCCCATTGAAATTAGACACAAAGACACATTGGTCCCTTTTAAAAGTGCTCTTAAGATTCACCTGTTTCGACTGCAGGGACAAACTTAGGAACCTAATCATGTTTTATATCTTATATGTTTTCAGCATGTTTTTATGTTTTCCAATTTCATTGCTTTTGTCATTT
This sequence comes from Unio delphinus, assembly GCA_029339505.1. Taxonomy (NCBI): domain Eukaryota; kingdom Metazoa; phylum Mollusca; class Bivalvia; order Unionida; family Unionidae; genus Unio; species Unio delphinus. The sequence continues at coordinate 1,469,322 of JAQISU010000311.1, read as the reverse complement.
GTTGTTCTGTAGTGTAGTCATATCATTATTGATGGTGTAAAGCGCTTAGAGCTTTGAAAGATTAGGCGTTATACAAAGTCCTTATTATTATTATTATTATTATTATTATTATTATTATTATTATTATTATTATTATACGATGAAGCTATTGACAAACAGAGGCAAATATACCTGAACACAAATTTGTTTTCTCTTATACGATGAAGCTATTAGTAACAGTATTCCTCTCTTTGGGGATTTTGCTTCTCCATTCAGTAATGTTACAATGGTGCTGATGTAATAAATGTATTACATTGAATGATATATGCATTGTAATAGTTCCCTCTGAGACCCTAATATGTATGCTCTTAGATGAAAAATTGACATTGACTCCATAAAAAAAATCAATAATTGTTGGTTATACTCTGTTTCTTTGTGTTTGTGTAATTTTTGGAATATGAAATGGAAAACGGAGATAGATCAGTGTACATAATTGATTATCTAGATAGATCAGTATACACAATTGATTATCAGATAAATCATTATACACAATCGATTATCTCTATATAGATCAATATACACAATCTATTATCTAGATAGATCAGTCCACACAATTATCTAAATAGATCAGTACACATAATCTATTATCTAGATAGATCAGTACACACAATTGATGATCTAGATAGATCAGTATATACAATCGATTATCAGATAAATCATTATATACAATCGATTATCAGATAAATCATATACAATCGATTATTAAGATAGATCAGTATATACAATTGATTATTATCGATACAGCTGAAAATAACAGTTCAATAATCCTACAAAAGATACAAGGTTTAATATCTTTTACAATTTGAGGTATACTGACGGATAAAAGTATAGAATGTAATCAGCCGTATGAAGTTGTATCCCTGAAACTACCAGATTACCAGTCTAGATAAAACATAACGATCATTTATATTGAAATGTGACGTGTGTTGTGCTTTGTAATATAATTTTAACATAGCTTTACCAATTTCAGTCATATCGCCACGATGCCTGCAGTGTGGCAGTTTATTATGATGTCTAGCAATGGAACATCATCCCACCTGACATGTACATGATGTCCCACTCAGTCACATTTTCCTGACACAAGGTCGACCAGTCCTAATACAAACTCTTAATGCTGAGCGCCAAGCGAGACAGCTTCTAGTACCATTTTATACGTCTTTGGTACGACTCTGCCTGGGTTCAAACCTGCGACCGTCAGCGTCCGAGGTGGGTGTTCTAACCTCTTCCGAAAACGGAGTGGTGCTATTTTCATCCTTATTAATTCTCTTTGTATATTTTAAATACGCTCATGAAAAGCGTAACTTTCACTGTCTGCATATAAGTTTTCTCAAGAGAAGAGATGCACGTGCTGCCTTTATTTCAAGTACCTATGCAGACCATATCGCCCTCCTTTCAGTATCTAGACATACTATGTCTTACATTCTAGTACTAACTATACCGACCTATTTTTCTGTGCCTGTGCAGACAACACCGACCTACATTAAAACAAAAAGGAAAGGAAAATAGCCCAGGTATTTCAATAATCCTAAGGGAGAAGAGTACAATCCTAGTTAAGGAGTTGAACTGAGAAGGAAACCAGTACTCTCTGTAGCATTAACAAAGAGCACAATACCCTGAGTAAGCATTATATATATATATATATATATATATAAATAAAATGAATAAATAGAGATAAACGAAATGTCGTATAGTATTTTGGAATTTAGACCTTTACGGATATTTCGTGTTAAGACGGTGAATCCAACAGGTTTCCTGTGGCTGACATTCCAATTCAGAATCAACGATAGCAATAGGCCGAAAGGAGAAATCTTGCACAGTATGGGAACTCTTGTTAAAATGTGTGGCATCATGTGAAGGAAATGATTGATAGATATAATTTTTTATGTCTGATCTATGTTTGTTCATACATTTAGATAGTTGTTGACTGGTTTAGATTAGATGCAATAGTTTTGGCATGTGATCAAATAAATAACATTTTATGTTGCACAATTAGTATCACAACGCATATTAAAAGTTTATTTCGTGTTATTGCTATTAAAAGAAGCATTTTCATTAATAAAAGAACAGTGCGAACATCTAGGTCTATTACATTTAGCTGATGATCATTTTTTATATGATGTATTTTTTAATTTAGAATTAATTAGGAAATCTTTAAGATTTTTAGCCCTTTTATAAGCAAGTGTGTGTTTACTTTTGTGCAGCGATTTAACACTTGCTTTACTTGATAATGTTAATAAATCCCAAAATTTATTTATACTCTTACCTATATTAGGCAAACTTGGATTATACTCAATAAAAAAAGGAATGATATATTCATTTCTATTTTTGATTTTATGTTGTAATGATTTTAGTTGTGTAAGATATGATACGTTTTTGAAAGAAGTATTAATACTCTTAATAGGGTAATTTCTATTTACAGATTGCTGACCTAACTCTGTTAAAAATGACTTAATAACAGTGCCATCAGAAATACTTATTATATATCTTTTCGCTTGACTCTATGGTATCCCGTTTTTACACGATTTAGGATAACATGAATAGTTAACATATTGATGAATATCTGGGTTTTTAACATGAACCATGGAAATGATGTCATTATTTTCATTTTCATGACCTCAACGTCCAAAAATGATACTTTAGTTTTAGATATATTGAAGTTAAATTTTATTGTTGGATATAATTTGTTTAAACAAACAATCCGATTGGTTGATAGGGTGTGTGTGTGTTGGGTCTATTCCACCCACCCCAGGGTTTACATTCATGTCAATAGCCACTAATTAGTGGTTTGACATGACGCCCAATTAATTAAGTGCACTTTGTTTGCACAAATGCCCGTGGTGATGTGATACCATCCCTTCCCCACGGGAAAAATAAATGGTCAACGATATGTTAACTTAAAATAGTGAACATATGACCCTCAGTGGCCGGATTCACTTAAAACTCAAAAGTTAGGTTTATTTGTTTAAACAATCTATACAATAGTGAAGGTCTTCAAACAAATGACTCCAAATTATAAAGAAATCATCTAAAAATATTAACCAAAGATCTGGTTTTAAGAGGCATTTATTTAGAAAATCATTTTATAATTTCCCCATAAATAAAGATTCATAAGAAGGTGTCATATGACTATGCATTGCTGTTCCCAACGTTTGGAGATAGTTTGTATTACCAAATTGAAATAAGTTTTTTTCAAGCACAAATTGTATCAAATCACAAACATGTTCTTTTGATAATTTACTTGTACATCATTTATTTTCTTCACGATAATATTTATACGCTTTGATACAATCATTGTATGGTATAATCGCGTAGACAGAAACCATAGCAAATGTAACTATAAAATAATTTTTGCTTAGTTTCGGCAAAGATTCAATTTGGTAATAAAATAAAAAGTGTATTTGACATATCAAGGTAGTGATTTCATTAGTGGTTGTAACATTTGATCAATATAAAGAGATGTATATTATTTATAACTGAGTTACATGATCAAATAGTGGGTCTACCTAAATATCCTAAAAGTAGTGACTTAGCAATTTAATGTATTTTGTGTAAAATATAAAACTAAGGTGTACGTAGTTTATTTGGGAATATATCTAGTTCGTCATATATGAAGCAATACTGTACAGTGATTTCAATAATACATTTGCTCATTATTTTTTCTTCCTTATTTTCTTCAGAAGGATTATAGGAAAGGTTTGCATATTATGCTTTACCATTTAACAGTCTTTCTATGTCTTTCATATATTCCTTGTCGTTCTACATCTTTATTATAATCCTCTTATTCAAAATTAATATGGTGCTCAACTTAGCTTTTATTTTTACTAATAAAACATTCTACGTGTAGGTGTTGTTTATTTTATAATTACACACACACATACACACGCACACACATACACACACACACACACACACACACACACACACACATATATAGAATTTTGTCTTGTATGGAAATAAATAGCAGCCTAGTTTAGATTCTCAATAAAGGTAAATATAAATACGTGCGCATATAGTATAACAGTCATAGTTTGATAGATTGACAGACTTTCCACATATCAAAGCTATTTCAAACTGGATGGTTTTTGTCAGATAGAACTTTATAACTACAAATATCTTTAAATATGATGTATTGCCACAATTATCATTCCCTGGCGTTCATCAGACGGACTAATTCAGGAAACAATCTGTCAGCTGCACCTTCTATATCATCGTTCATTCCAAATTATGTTATTACCCAAGTATTTGTATTGGTGAGCTTATATGTGGTCGCATACGTCTCATATCGTTCATTCCAAATTATGTTATTACCCAAGTATTTGTATTGGTGAGCTTATATGTGGTCGCATACGTCTCATATCGTTCATTCCAAATTATGTTATTACCCAAGTATTTGTATTGGTGAGCTTATATGTGGTCGTATACGTCTCATCTTATTGGAAATAAATCTTATCTGGAGGTTTCTAACATGGACGTTAAATTCTAATATTACAATGACAACGATGATATACAATTGTTTCTATCAGCATTTTCTAAATAGAATGATCATTTAGCCTTTCGAAAGAATGCAGAAAGGCCCATTCATATATTATGTAAATGGAGGACATTAATTCTACATATTAAAATAATATATCTGCATATAAACAAAGCACTCCTAAATTTGAATAATGTTAACGCATATGTATGCGTCAGCGGATCTGGTACAGCACTCTGTACGTTTTACGTTTATGAAGTCATGCAAACATCATATACCTTGGTTGCTTCATCATACAGTTTTAATCCATTCCAAATAGTTACTCGAAAATATTCCGCTGAATCAAAGCTGCTTTTGTTGCTTTCGAGTAAGATTTCAATGTTTTGAATTAACATTTACGCTGAGTTAGTTTCGTGATAGATACCCGATCGATGTACTGGCCTGCCAAAAGAATTTATCAATCGACAGTTCGGTGCGCAGCATTTGCAACTTATTGGAGTCGCGAACAAAAGGGGGAAACAAAACGTCTGAAGACTATAAAACTGATTTTAAAAATATACTACATTCTCCAATTCTGGCGAGTCTACAAAACTAAAAATATACCACAGCCACTAATTCTGACAAGTCTACAAAAATGAAAACCAGCAACAAACTGGCGACTAGTCGATGAAAATCCTTAAATCCGTCTCTTAAATTATTTAATATAAAAGTTTTTCTTTTGAACATTTCTTCTCTCGCATCGTCAAAAGACAGTCTTACATTCACCTTCATTTCATCATTGTTTGTCATGCTTAAAACTCGTACAATTGAGTACTGCATTTTATCATACATAACGCTTGTGCAAGCGCACACAAACATACCACGTGCGCGCGCCCACACACGCGAACTACGTAAATCATGATCCTCGATCTACCGTCACATGATGCGCCTATAGGTCAGGGTCCAATGTTTCTTTCAATTTAGGATTTTAACTCAAATCAGACCATGATGCATGTGGTAGCCTAACATTGTCTATTTTTTTAAGTTAGGTGTGTAGGTACGAACGTTTGTAATTTTAGCTTGTAATTTTAGAAGATTTTGTCATTTCGGTTTGATTAAAATCACATTTGACTGACCTTTCGAGTTCAAAGAAAATATTGCGTTCTGACCTGGTAGAGTGGATCAGAGACCTCTCCTCCCCCCCCCTTCCCTGCCTCTTTCATAACAGTAAGTATCTGTCCACTATTTTAAAGCTGGCTACGTTATTTATCTGAGTATAATACTCTGATAACCGCGATCTATGCCGTCGTCCCATAATTCATAGGTGGATCAGGGTCTACTGTGTTACTTTTGAATATAAATTTAAACAGTAGAATTTGATGTACTGGACCATTCTGGACGGGAAATCCAGTGTCACGCTGATCACATGATACATGCGTAATATATTTAGGTATATAGGGTGAACCTGTTATAAAATTTCATAAACTTTGACTAAGGCTTCTGAATCATAAGCAGACATCGGTTTGAAAAGTAAAATCAACATTATTCGATGCATAAGACTCAATATTAGTAATGGGCGCGGCCCTGAAGGATTGTGTAATGAATGTCACGCTAGCATTCATATTAACTGTAAGAAAAAACCCGAGTTTAGTATTGCAAATGACGTACGTCTGATGTATACATGTATTTGAATGTTAATGCTTTTATCAATTATACTATTCAATAATTATTCATACCATGTTAATGCTTTATCAATTATACTATTCAATAATTATTTATACCATGTTAATGCTTTTATCAATTATACTATTCAATAATTATTCATACCATGTTAATGCTTTATCAATTATACTATTCAATAATTATTTATACCATGTTAATGCTTTTATCAATTATACTATTCAATAATTATTCATACCATGTTAATGCTTTATCAATTATACTATTCAATAATTATTTATACCATGTTAATGCTTTTATCAATTATACTATTCAATAATTATTCATACCATGTTAATGCTTTATCAATTATACTATTCAATAATTATTTATACCATGTTAATGCTTTATCAATTATACTATTCAATAATTATTTATACCATGTTAATGCTTTTATCAATTATACTATTCAATAATTATTCATACCATGTTAATGCTTTATCAATTATACTATTCAATAATTATTTATACCATGTTAATGCTTTATCAATTATACTATTCAATAATTATTTATACCATGTTAATGCTTTTATCAATTATACTATTCAATAATTATTCATACCAGTCTTCCCTAGTCACGATTAAAGATAAGTTTATTCATTAAGTATGTAATATAATGACTCAGAATAAATAACAAACCCGATACAAAAATCTGAAAAAGGCTTCAAAAAACTCATTTAAATCTTAAATACAAACTATTCTCTTAAATATAATCTATATTCAAACAGAAAACCTTGAACACTAACCTAGACAAGTAGTAAAACAGTAAAACTAAAGAATTGTCAAACAGTAACACCATCAACATAGACCCTAGCAAATCACTGAAACATAGACCCTAGCAAATCACTGAAACATAGACCCTAGCAAATCACTGAAATCTTCAACACAAACCGTAATAAAATAACCCTAATCCATAAACATTATCCACCAGTCTGCTGGTCTAGTGGGTAAGAGTGTCTGCATCGGATACAGGATGTCGTGGGTTCGATTCCCGGTAAAGTCATACTAAAAGACTTTTAAATTGTATTAATAGCTGCCTAGACTGATCGGCCTTGTTCAAAATAACCAGGTGGGATTTCCGGATTCACAACAAAACACTCAATAAAAAATACAAATAAATTACTTTACAAAGACAAGGGATGAATAGTTCATAGTGACTTCACAATAAAAAGATGGATATAGTTTATTCAGCCAGGAAACAATGTACAATATTACTTTGTGTAGTAAAATAAATTCACTCAGATAGTGAAATTAAAATAAAACGGAACAGATATAGAACTTATCTTTACAGTTCCGAAATTTACAATGGATTTTACAAAACGCAAAATTAGTCCATCAGCACACTTTGCAGCTCCATGGCTGCTTCAGTTAATTCTTGCGGTTGGCATTACAGCTTGCAACACGTCTCTTATTACTAATATTAATCCGTTACCAAGTCGCAAACAAGAATATAAATATCTGCATCATAATGCGTAGACCATACCAAACATACAAAAATAGACGTGGTAGGACATTATAGTTATATCTTATATACAAGAAATTAGTAAACCTACATACCTCTACAGCTGAAGATGTGCAAGTCCTTATATTATTTGCAGACACCTAATTTCTCCCCAGAATAAAGCTGGTTTGAAGTCTAAAGATCATACATTTGTTTTTACAAATGTGTGGTGTTTGCATTTGTTTCTCTACCCAGACATATTATATATGCAGTGTTCTGTTTTTTTTTTCTTTCAAAAACGTAATAGTTCTAAATAAGTAGTTTTGTCAGGGTTGATCTCCCTTCTGTTCCATCAGTCTTTTTAATTATCCCTTCCGCGCTTGGTCCTGGTCTGTATTTACGCCTCATGGAGCTCATAAATTGATAAATAAGTTTCACTGGGGATTAATTCGAGAAACTGGAACGTAATACCCTTGATTAACATACTGGTGTAGTTTCTGGTTGAGAGGACTCTTAGATCTCAACCACTCCCTAAAACTAATCAAAATAGGATTATCCGTGGATCTAGTCCTCGTGAATTATTCTCTTGGAACTCTGTGGGCATTTTCCATTCCTAGACCCTCAGGCTTAAACTTGGGTTCATATTCCCCTACCCTTGTCTCTCGTCAAAAGATCAGGTTTTCGCTCCCTGTAAAGGTTTGTTTATTTTTAGTGACTTTTGCCAAAGTCGGATTTCTTCTATGTACGTATGTATACATCTGCTGGTTGTTGTATTATTGTTTGTTAATTGTCTTGTACGTTACTTTAGTCACTTTCACAGTCCATAATTATGTATGTATAAAATCTGTATTCATTAAGTCGTTTTTCTATATAGCAGGCTCGTGATATTTACTTCCTCGGTTTCTTTTTCCGTCATCCAGGTTCAATGTATGTGTTCTATTAAAGAATTGCATTTTGTGGGGAAAATTCCATAATTATAAATCTAAATATATACATGTTTAGAGTTCCTGAACCATGAATCATCTTCCATATCTATTCTTATTATGTTGTCATTTCATAATAATATTGGTTTGTTTTGTAGGTTTTCGTTCATAGAAAGTACGAAGTTTAAATGTTCCCATATATCTTGAATCAAAGTCCGTATGCGTTTCCGTTCTGATGTCGTTATTGGTATTGTAGTTGTGCTTAACAAGTTATACTACAAGAGAAAAACTAAGTTTAGAATTCCTGTATATATTTAATCTGTAATCATAAATGAAAGTCCATATCCGTTCCTATTTTGTTGCCATGGTATTGTAATTTTTTTATGGTCTATACTTCCTAAGAAGTAGATGTTGATTCACTACGCCTCGTGGTTGGGCTTACCTGCGCACTTTTTTTCCATGCACTTTCCTGAAATTACTGTTGTTCCAGTGACAACATAGTAAATCCAGACCTCTCACTGACAAGACGTTCCGTAATATATAGAGCTTACCTATGGTGAGGTATTTATACACATACATCGTCTGTGCACTGAAGGCATTTGGTTCTTCCCATCGAGAGAACTTCGCACGTGCGGCATAGGAGGGAACCTGCACCTAAATATGTCGTCTGGTATTGAGTTACTAAGGAACAATACTGGAATGATATTGAAATATTTGGTTCTGTGTATGTTACAATACACTCAATGTTTCTTTTTACAGACTTACGTTAACTTTGTTTGCGATAGAAACGATGCTGTACATGGCTCCACTTTTTTAATTCTAGATTCTCAATTTTCTGAAGTTTACAGTGCTTCAACTTAAAGAAGAAAATTAATTTAATCAAAACCGTAATAATTCCACAGTATCCGTGAATGAAATTAATTTCGCATTCGAAAATGAGTTAAAATTAGAATTTTACTGATATTGTTTGGTTCAGGAGGAAACAGTTAACAGCAAAACTCGTATAAAAACTTGTACAAATTGTACAAATAGAGAGACATTTTAATTACAGACCAAGTCTAGGCTCAAATATGTCAACGTTATATCGTCTTCTCAGTTATATTTGTAAGGAATTCTACATCAGCACATAAATACGTTTTGTCCGGGAATGGTTACAAGTCATAAATTTCGTTGTGTATATTCTATGCATATGTAAGGAAATTTAAAAATGGCAAATTAAAATACTTTGCTCTTGTTGTTTTTATCAAGTTTAAGATAGCAGCCAAAGAATGCTTCTACTTGTAAAGAGAATTATAATTATAATAGCAGCTGGGTAAAATGGGAAGTAAAAATGGGGATGTAGTTTGCTATTTTTTCATTCCCTAATCCGCATTTTCCATTTATGGGTATATCATTAAAATTAATGAGGTCCAACAGTCTAATCTCTCATATTAAAATCCCGTAAGGTGTTATTCTCTAACTTTGAAGTGTTAAATATGAATTATACTCCACAACGTTCAAATATCTGTTTGATTTAAATAATTTCCATTCCCCCCTCCCCCCATATATTACTTACATTTTATCTTCAACACGTCTATGTTTCTGTTGCTTTATCGGTAGGGGGTTGGGTGAGGTCAGTTATTTATCTCGCGCGCCTCTGTCTGTCTGTGTGTGTGTGTGTGTGTGTTTAATAATAAATATATTTTGGTCTAAGAGAGCGTCAACCCTTGATAGCAATGTTCAAACATAATTTTTTATTCTAAAAGTCAACATATAAAGGAAGGGCAACATTTATGTAAAATCTTTCCTCAATCTTATATGAATCACCACTACGATGCCTGAATGTATTTGTTTTACTCCTTTTTCAATTGTGGTGTCAGCGGCGTCACAGGAAATGCAAAAGCACCACCTGGCGATGAGTTTGCATTCTTAACGCGCACCTTTCACACAAACTTTACTCGGGATCCTCTTGATAATTCCTATTTTCACTACCTTTTAAACTATGCAGGGATTCAGACAGATCCGATGCCCAATACCCTGTTCATTCCTAACAATACTTTTAAACTTGGCGGAATTCAGTTTGGTAATTGGCATTATCTTTTATAATTCTTTCTTAAATGCTATTCATTTCGATAATGTTACGGGGGTTATGTATCGGTTTTTTCAAACTATTTTGTGACAGAAACTATATATTTATCTTTTCTCTAACATTGTTTAAAACTAAAATTAATAGTGTTCGCCTCCCCTCCCTTGCACTACTTCCCACATTTCCCTCCACTACACTTCCTTCCACATCTCCTGTCTCGGCATGACATTCCTTTGATGACGACAAAAGTGTGATTGAATTGTAGCTGAATTTGTAGATCCAACGGATATGTGATTAGAAGTGCACATAAAATAAAGGATTTATGGTTAGACGTTGCCAATCTTCACATAAAAAACAGCTCCGGTGGCCAAGTGGTTAGAGAGTCCACCGCGGAAGCGGGAGGTCGTGGATTTGATCTCCGGCCGAGTCATACCAATGACTTACAAAAATGGTACCTATAGCTGCCTCGCCTGGCGCTCAGCATTAAGAGGTTAGTGTTAGGACTGGTTGGCCTGGTGTCAGGATAATTTGACTGGGTGGGGCATCATGCTACATGTCTGTGGCATGATGTCCCAGTGCTAGACATCACTATAAACTGAGTCACTGCAGACATCGTAGCGATATGTGTGAAAAAATGTTAAAGCTACGTTAAAAATCCTAATTGCGCACACACACACACACACACACATACACATGAAAAAAGGATAAATTGATAGTCGTAATATTTTACATGAATTAGGATATGTGATTAAACCGTGCCATTCTTCACATCAAAAAGGATACCTGTATAGAAGTGCCATTCTCAATATATACAGGATATGTATTGAGATGCAATTCTTTAGATAAAATAAAGGCTATGTGGATAGACGTGCCATTCTTCACATAAAAAAAGGATATGTGGAGTGAGTAGTTAATGGGGTCGTTTTAAGGACAATGAAAATCCAAGTCAAAAAGGTCGTCGATCGGTGTAAGAACAAGATTTTAAGGACAATGAAAATACCTTTGAAAATGGTCGTGGGTCGGTATAGGGAAAATGACACTTACCATTGGGGCAATAGTAATGTGAGGTGACGTCACGGTACTAGCTAGTTTAGCAGGTAGCAGGAAGCGGTTGGCGGGTAAGTTCAGCTAGTTCAGTGAGTGGCGGCTAACGAGTGGCGGGTAACTTCAGCTAGTTGAGCGAGTGGCGGATAGTGAGAACCGGGTGTCAAGTGAGTGTAAGGGATGTTTTCTTTGCCGTCTGTGCTTGACACATAATAATCAAGAGACCTTCATTCGCGACATTGTTAAGTCTCTGCTGAAGAAACCATCACTCAACCATAACGATTTAAAGAACTACCGCCCAGTTTATAATCTCCCATTTGTATAAAACATCTTAGAAAACGTTGCTCTAACCCAACTTGTATCTCATCTAAATTCCAACAGTCTTTTTAGCAATGTAGCATCTGCATATCCCCCTTGCCACAGTACTGAAACTACTTTTCTGAAAGTAGCTGATAACATTTTCTCTGCTTTGGATAGCGGCAATCACAATACAGCCTTACTGTGGTTCAAGTCCTACTAAGTCAACAGGACACAAATTGTATCTGCAAATGGAATACACTCCAGCCCATTTGATATATGTTGTGTATTCCACAGTGGTCTGTTGTTGGACGTGGTCTCATCATTCTATACACTCAGCCCCTCTCAAGTGTTATAGATCATCATCCAGTGTTTCATCAATTGTACGCTGACGAAACCAAAATATACAAATCTAGCCACCCAACTGAAGATGATGCTACCATTCAAGGAGTAGAGAGGTGCATTCTGATGTGAAATCATGGATGACATGTAACAAGCTGCAGGTGAATAATGATATAACTGAAGCCATTCTGATCACAACACAACACCAAGACATTCTCATTCACATCCTTTACCTCAAATAACAAATATCAGCAACACCAACATTAAATTCACACATTCAGTAAGAAACATAGGTGTTACTCTAGACAGTACTCTCACATTGCACCAACATATCATCAATATATGCAAGGCTGCATATCCTGAGCTGAGACGCATCAGTTCCATTTGCAAATATATTTCAGTTGATGCCACTAAAACACTTGTGTGTTCATTAATACTTTCAAGACTGGGCCACTGTAACTCAGTTATGGCTGGTTCGTCTCAATATCTACTCCAGAAATTTCAAAAAGTTCAAAACACAACTGCTCAGATCATCCTTAGAGTACCACGATCAGAGCACACTTCCCCGCTGATATGTACACTACACTGGCTATCCATTCGATCCAGAATCAAACACAAAATCTGTTCTCTGTGCTTCATTTCACTGATGGACTCCAGTCCAACATACCTCTCTGGTCTCATCCATATGTACATACCAGCAAGATACTTTATGCTCCTTTTATGAAAATCAGGTCATATGGACAACGTTCTTTTGCATACCAGGGCCCAGCAGCGTGGAATCAATTGCCCACTGAAACAAAGACACGGTGATCCCTTTCAAGAATTTTCTTAAAAATCACCGTTTTCGACTGCGAGAACAAACTTAAAGACCTAAGATTGTTTCCTACCTTAAGTAATTTTTAGCATTTTTTATGTTTTCTAATTTCATGGTGTTTTTCATTATTATATTATTATAGACATTGAAAAGCATTTAGAACATGTAAAGATTAGGCACTATATAAAGTATTCATAAGTAGTAGTAGTAGTATTAGTAGTAGTAGTAGTAGCAGCAGTAGTAGTAGTAGTAGTAGTAGCAGTAGTAGTAGTAGTAGTAATAGTAGCAGTAGTAGTAGGATTAGTAGTAGTAGTAGTAGTAGTAGCAGTAGCAGTAGTAGTACTAGTATTAGTAGTAGTAGTAGTAGCAGTAGTAATTGTAGTAGTAGTAGTAGCAGTAGTAGTAGTAGTAGCAGTAGTAGCAGTAGTAGTAGTAGTAGTAGTAGTAGTTGTAGTAGTAGTAGTAGTAGTATTTAAGTTTTCTTCTCTAATTCGTTACAGTATGTCTACCAATCCTACTTGTCCACGTCTAATTTAACAATGTCTGACCGCTGGAACACTTTCATCTGAATCATTCCTTTATAGCATTTAGATGTACTAGTGGTTTAAACATCGGTGACGTAACAGATGCAACTGTTCTTTGCGTTTGACTTGTTCTTTGACCATTTCTCGGTAAATGCGTTCTCTCAACTCCATAGGCAAACCACGAATGTTCTATTGTAAAATATCTATCTATTCAGCGTCCTCCAAGAACCAGAATCGCTAGGTCGTGGCCAATAGCCTCGTCTGTATTTGTGACTGAAGTAGTGTCATCCCATAATCAGTCTTTCTTTACATACTTTAAAATTGGAGAAATGATTTTGAAATAACGTTTCACTTGTATTTTGACCAAACTCTCGATAAATGCGTTCTCTCACAACCACAGGCAAATCATAAATGTTCTCTTGTACAGTATCCATCCAGAGATTACTGATGTCGTCCTTCTAAATTTAGGAAGTGACAATCTGGATACCATCGAGCATGCTCCAGGTAAGTCAAATCTTTATGTTCCCACTTGTGAAGTGACACACCGGAACGGAAGCACTTGACCTTTCCCCTTTACTCAAGCTGAAAAATTCTATTCTGACTAATTCTTCGGGGATAGGTCCTCCCCGTTATTTAATATGTTGTGTTATCTCCCTCTTTGTATATTTGTGTGTTTGTGTGCGTTCTCTTATGTTTATGTGGATAGTAGATATTGGGGTTTCCCATGAGTGGATAGTAGATGTTGTGGCTTGTTTTCACTCCCTTCTGTATTGATAGTATATTTGTAGATCGTTTCCTCTCCCTTCTGTGTTGATATGATATCTGTGGTTGCTTTTAATCTCCTTTATGTGTAAGGATAGTAGATCTGAGGGCTTGTTGTTGTGTTTTATTTGTTCCTTCCCGTGTATGGATAACATAATTTGTTTTTTGATAGTATATATTGGGGTTTTATGCGTTCGCGTACGTTTTTGTGGATAGTATATACTGTGGTTTGTTTTATCTCCTTCTCGCGTGTGAATAGTAGATGTTTGGGTTTATATGCATGCCCGTACGTTTGTGTGGATAGTAGAGTGTGTGTTTGTGTTGACAGTAGAGTGTAGGTTTAAGTTTTAATGCGTTTGCGTACGTTGTGTGGATAGTAAATTTAGGTTTAGTTTTCTCCTTCATCTGTATGTGTGTGTGTGTGTGTGTGTGTGTGTGTGTGTGTGTGTGTGTGTGTGTGTGTGTGTCGCTTCCTTCTATGTGGATAGTATATTTTGGATTTGTATGTCTTCGCATACGTTGTGCAAATAGTATATTTTGGGGTTTTTTTTCCCCGTTTGTGATAGTATATTTGGAGTTTGGGTGTTTATTGCTCCTTTTCGTGTGTGTAGATAGTATATATTGTGTTTGATTTCCTTTGATCCTTCCTGCTGTGTGGATAGTATATTTGGGTTTTTTTTTCTTCCCATAAGTGAATAGTTTTGTATGGATAGCATATTTGGGGGTCTTCTTTTTCCGTGTTTGGACATTATATTTAGAGTTTGTTTGTTTTGTTGTTGTGACTGTTTTTTCTCCTTTCCGTATGTGGATAGTAACTATTGTGTCTGTCTGAATAGTAGATTTTGGTTTTGTGTGTGTTCGCGTACGTTTGTGTGAAGAGTAAATATTGTGTTTGGGTTTTTTCTCCTTCCAGTGTGATACTAGTAGATTTTCGGTTTGTATGCGTGTGCATACGTTTGTGGGGATAGTAGAGTGTATGTGTTGCAGTGCGTGCACTTATGTTGTATGGATAGTAGATATTTTGGGGTTTTCTTCTTCCCTATTTTGTGTGGATAGGATATATTGGGGATTTTGATAGTAAATTGTGGATATTTTATCCTTCCTTCTGTGTGGATAGTATATATTTAGTTTTTTTTTTTATAGTAGATTCTTTTTACCCTTCCATTCTGTGTGAATAGTAGATAATATGTGAAGTGAGTTTATATGATGTTGTCCTTCACGACCGTGCTTGACACATATAAAGTCAAGCGTCCGTCATTCGCGCCATTTTACACGGAATATTCAAAGAAAGTGTCATTTGGACAAAACGAACAAGCTACCAGAAGTGGTTGATGATACTGGGATGGTAGAGGAAATGTTGGTGAGATGGGAGGGTAGTTACTGCTATACTCACCACCGTCTCAAAATGGAAATAAATAAAATATGGAAAGCAAAGGAAATATTAAGATAAATAAACTTGTAAGAAAAGAAGAACAGGAGGATGAAATGGGCAGAAAACAAATGAGGGAATGGAATGGCAAAATAGAAAAGGAAGAGGTAAATGAAAAGAGTAAGAAACATGATGTAGTAAAGAAAAATCAGGAAAAGGAAGAATGAGAAGAAGACAATGAATGTCAGAAGAAAATAAGAACATGGCGGAGGAATAGAAGAAATTCGAAGAAGAAAACGAAATGTTCTTTTTCGGGCCTCGAAAAGACATTCATTCTAGTTGCCATTATGTGTATTTCTGTTGTTTTTTTTTTAAATAGTGTTTGCTTGTTTACCCTTCCCGCCAAGCGTTGTTCTATTCGTATAGTTTAGGTTTTTTTAACTAGCTGAACCCGCTACCCGCAACTCGCTAACTAAACTAGCTGAATTTATACGCCACCCGCAACCCTCTACCCGCCACTCACCGAAATAGGTGATTTTACCCGCACCTCGCTTAACTAGCTGAACTTACAAGCCTCCCGCGATCCGCCACCAGCCACTCACTGAACTAGCTGAACTTATCCGCCACCCGCTACCCGCTGACTAGTTAGTACCGTGAGGTGACCTCACCTGTTCTGTTTCTATTGCCCGTATATTAATTTTAAGTCCCATTGTCCCTATAAATACACAGGACCTTATTGTCTGGAATTTCGAGTGTCCCTATAAATCTTGTCCCTATACCGACGCACAACCTTTTTAACTGTGATTTCCACTGTCCCAAAAAGCGACCCCAGTAACTACTGACATGCCATTCCTCACATAAAATAGAGGATATGAAAAGACGAACCATCCTTTACACAAGATAAAGGATATATATATTTGTACGTGCAATTCTTCACATAGAATAAATACATGGAAAGACATGCCGTTCTTCACATAAAATAATATGTGGATAGACGTACCATTCTTCACATAACATAAATGATACGTGGATAGACGTATCATTCTTTACATAATAATAATATATGGAATAACGTACCGTTCTACAAATAAAATAAAGAATAATTTAACGATATAAAAATTAGCCAACATTCACATCTGATCTAACATGATTACAAAAGACATTCCCCAGTATGTTTTAAACTTAAAGACAAAAGCTATACCGTTATCATCACAATCACCCGATAAGGACAATAGCTATCATCATTATCGTCGTCATTATGATTATTATTATTAGCAGTAGTAGTAGTAGTAGTAGTAGTAGTAGTAGTAGTAGTAGTAGTTGTAGTAGTAGTTGTAGTAGTAATAGTAGTAGTGTTTTGTTTGTTTGATTAGGATTTTTAACGTAGCTTTAACAATTTTTCAGTTATATGGCTACGATGTATTAGTATTATTATTATTAGTAGTAGTAGTAATAGCAGTGATGGTAGTAATTGTAGTAGCAGTTTGTTTGTTTTGTTTGCTTGATTAGGATTTTTAATGTAGCTTTAACAAATTTTTCAGTCATATGGCTACGATGTATTAGTAGTAGTAGTAGTAGTAGTAGTAGCACTGTATAGGATGGTACAGTAAATCATAAGAAATACTTCCATTTAAAGTACAAATACTTAAGCCCAACTATACACTTGACATCAGCTGATATATTATACGTATCACCTTGCATATTTAACCTAAATGTTGGTAATTCAAATTAAAACTCACCCAAAGTGCATTTCACTCCTGTAGTGGAATGATTTATGCTTGTATTCCATGGCAAGGCACGTACTCTTCGCTTAACAATGCATACTGTAGTTTGGGCACGATTGTCATTAATCTTAATTGAAAAAGTACACGCGTCATTTTTACTGAATGTACCCTTTTCAAGACTCCACTTCATATACTATAGTAATAGTCCCCGTGCGTCACTGTTTGCCTGTTCACATGTATGTTCTCGACAAAGTTTGTTATTGCTTCTCCTCCTCAAGTTAATTAAACAGTTTATCGATTCTTTGTGAACTGAATAATTGGTTGATTTGGATACGGGGATACTATGAGATAATTCTAAAACATAGTGAAATGTAGGGTACAAATTGTAAGCCCAAATTTTATAACGCATACACCGCCTAATATAAAAATTCATTATTGAAAAACATTCGCTAGTGAGGTCATAAAGATAGAGGATATGTATAATAAAGCAAAACATAAGAATATCATTCACTTGATCTGAAAAGTCAATAAAAGTTCATAGAATATGCACCCCAACCACAAGTTCATGCATGCATTTTTCCCGTCCTAAGGCCGTTGTTTGACAGCACGTCATGCACACAGTACAAACACAAGCCCTTTCCCTAGTGTACTTAATGGCTTCATGTAATTCAAACAAGTTTTCATCCACGTCGTTTTTTAAATATTGTACTTGCCTTGCATCCACGTGTCTACTGGTAATGGTGGCTAGCTCTGCTTCCTAGCCAACTATTGGTATTTCCCTTACTATATACTGTAAAGTGACTATGGAAGTATACATGCGTCACATCATGCTTAATGCTGAGCACCAAGCGAGGCAGCTGTTAGTACCATTTTTGTAAGTCTTTGGCCGCGGATCGAACGCACGACCTTATGATCAATGGCACAACAGTACCATGTATTCAACAAATTTCGAAGCGATAATAAAAAATATTTTCACTACATGAAATTATGAATTCTCATGGTATGGTCATTTTCCTATTTTTGTTGCAATTTTTTTTACACTTTTGTGATGCATGAACCCCTGGAGTATTTCCGACTTCCTGTGGCGCTTCATGCGTTCACATGGTAATTGTCTATTTAATGACTTGATTAAAGTGTGCACATATTAAACTTGTTGTGACTAACAGCAGAGCGTAAACTTATCTTTGATTACGGGCTCTAGACGTGGTTTACATTATAAGGTGTTTTATTACATGGTACGGAGTTGCTGTTTTATTAAATACATTAATTTCGTTCATATACCCATCATGTCAAATTTCATTTTTAAATGTTATGTGATTTATTTAAATAAGTCTTTATGTAATATATATATATATATATATATATATATATATATATATATATATATATATATATATATATATATATATATATTAAAATCCATAAAATACGGTAATCTGGATATTTTGTACAAAAGTATATAATATTAAAAACTTGTATTACTTTTACAATTTTTTCATCTTTTTAATATCAAGAAGAATATGAAAAATAAGCTTGTGTCGGAAAAATCCATTTATCCAAAATTAATATATTATTAAGAATTGAAGAAATTCATAAAAACAGAGCCACCGCCATTGTGTTCGTTGTATTCGTCATTATCTGTTCTGTGTAAAAGTTATCAAATTAGTATTTCCGTCCGCTGAAAGCTTTAATAGTAGAACTTGTAAATTAAACTTGGTTTCAATTCATACAAGTTATATCGCAGAGCAAAATAGGTTTGAAAAAAGAACTGTCGTCTCATTGGTCTTAAGTACAATCCAATACTGTCACCATTGAAAAGATTATATGTCTTCTCAGCCACATTTTTGAGGGGTCAATTTCTATGAAACTTTTCGGAAGAATGAGTATCTTGAAGTACTTAAATAATTTACCGAGACTTTGATGGCTAAGTATAACTTATTGTAGATTGGGATAAGTTATTTTAATTCTTTTGTTTTTGTCTGCCTGTTTTCGGAAATTGTGTAATTTTAGCAATCAAGTGCTGTTAAAAAAAAAGGTTTGTGGCGGCTTTTTCTACAAAAGGTATTTAAGGGGCAAAGTTAGAAACTGTCGGCATCTAGCAAAGGTTAGGTGACGCATATGGCCTTGGAATTATCATTGCTTGCATCAAATAAGACGTAACAAGAAAACGCCCTTTGGTCAGTGAAGTGGCTGATCAACAGATGCCAGTTCGCCTCCCCCTTTAGGCAATTATCAATTAATGGTGGCTAATTAAGAGATAAATATCACCTGTCAGTTAAATGTTATGTTGCTTCCAGTGTACGAAAGTATATCTGATTTAAGTTAAGTCGAAATCTTCTCGTAGACAACTACATTAAAACAGACAGAAATTTCCGACTCGTTTCCATTCATATTGGAACAGTTTATTAAAAGGCATATCCAACCTATCTATCTCTCCCTACCTACCTAATTTAACCGCTCCGGTGGCCTAGTGATTCGAGCGGTTGCCGCGGAAGTGGGGGTCGTGGGTTTGATCCCCGGCTGAGCCATAACAAAACTTACAAAAATGGTACGAACAGCTGCCTCGCTCGACGCTCAGCATTAAGAGGTTAGTGTTAGGACTGGTCGGCCTGGTGTCAGGATAATGTGACTGGGTGGGACAACATGCTACATGTCTGCGGCATGATGCCCCAGTGCTAGACATCACTATAAACTGCCTCACTGCAGACATCTTAGCAATATGGCTGAAAAATTGTTAAATCTAAGTTAAAAATCCTAATCAAACAAACAAACAAACCTAATTTATTAGTCTAAACGCGCATTAATGTTCAACTTTTATCTCTGCATTTGTTTGAGGAAGATAGGATGTAGAAGGAGGACAAAATTGACACGAACTTTCACGAACGTTCGTACAAAAAAAAACATATGATGATGCATGCAAACACAAACACACACACACGCACGCACGCACACACACACACACACACACAAGGAATCGTAAGGAATTGTTTATAGATGTACTCCTTACATACAAACACAAACTATCTAAAGAGAGGGGTGTATGGGACGTATATGGAGGGAGTAGCACCTCTGGTTGGGGGACGCAGTCATACCCCTTCGGGGGTAGCTCGCTCACCTTAGGTCCCCACTTGGCACTCAACTCTCACCTGTTGTTACAAGAAGCTGTGGAATATGCAGCAGTGACATCCCGGAAAGCTGCAACGACTGACCGGCTAAACAAGGCTGAGGGTAACCGATATATCTTAAACCCTCGATGAGTTAGGCTTTGTCTGCCTAGCACGTGAATACTGAATTCAACAGCCTGCGTGGAGAAACCTACAGCTGGTCAATGGTAAGAAAGGCGATTCCCAGCAAAGCGCCGTGTAGACGAGGTATGTACGACATTATGGTCATCGACTGCACTCAACTCAGTCTCTGGCCGTCTCTACGTTGTCAAGCTGCTGAAATCAGATAGTTTTGGACGACAAACTGTGTAATTCTTCTTGACTTAAAAGAAAGTCACGGTGTAAGCATTCTTGTCATCCACCCATCCAATTTCATAACCCACTAAAGTCACGTGACGACAGGCAAGCTTCAACGAGGCAGATGTGTGTGCACTGGCAGCCGTAGCCGCAAAGCTGCACGCAAGCGGCTCAGGTCATTAGGGTCGTTCATCGCTGACACAGATCAAGGGTGGAGTCCGGTAGCCCCCTGACCGATTGAGCAGCCCTCTATAGGAATGCACTGCTCACCTCCGTGGCATGAAGAAGGGGCTAAAAATGTACCCTAAACATTGCCTGCTCAAAATACCCCTAGCCAGCATGCCGAGGTTGGCGGAGACCCTACTCGTGCGGTCAATATACAAAAAAGAAAATGTGGATTATTCCTCTCTCACATGGCGAATGGAATGTACGCACATTACTGGACAGAGACGGTGCAGAAAGACTCCAAAGAAGAACCGCCCAAATAGGAAAAACCTCTCCAGATAATACAACGTGGACGTTGCTGCTTTGAGCGAGACCCTGCTAGCAGGAGAAGGAGAACTCTGTGAAAGGGTCTCCGGATACATTTTCTTATCAAGCGGCTGAGGCAATGAAAAGCGCCGTGAGGCTGCTGTCGGCTTCGCAGTGAAAACAGCACTGATTGGCAAATTGGCTGGACCTCCCAAGAGAGTAAACGAAAGACACAGGACCATGAAACTCCCTCTTTTGTCTGGAAGAAAGCACCTTACCATCATTAGTTGCTATGCACCAACCACGAACAAACCAGATAAAATGAAGGTCAAGTTCTATGAGGATCTTCACTACGTCATTGCAGACGTGCCAATAGCAGATAAACTCGCCATTCTTGGCTATTTAAATGCTAGAGTAGGCAGTGATCACGTTGCCTGAGATGGAGAGCTAGGAAAGTATCGGTATCTTTTCGCAGACTACCGCATCATCATTACCGAGCTCAATATCCGCAATCAGTCCAAAAGATACCCACAGGGAAGAATGGCTCATAAATGATTAAACATCACCAAACTGAAATGCAACCGAACAGTCTTCCCTGGTAGAAAGTCTGAAATCCACCCTCTCGACAATCAGAAGATTGTGGAGACCGACTGGGCGGCATTCCGAGAGCTGGAGCACAGTTTTGGAAATCACTCAACCAGAAAGCACCAAAACTGGGTTGATGAGAACTGCGAAGAAATCAAGCAGTTGCTGGATGAGAAACACTTCCTCCTTCAAACCTACCTCAACAACCCCAAGTCCACCTCTAGGAAAAATGTGTACAACAATATACGCAGAACTGTACAGTAGAAACTGCATTTATATGCGACACATATGGCTGAGTAACAAAGCTGATGAGATCCAGTGCTACCCATACCAGCATGACATGAAGAACTTCTACAATGCCCTGAAAAAAGTGTATGGACCAACATTCTCTGGATCATTTTCCTTTCTCAGCGCAGAAGTGAACGCACTAATTATTGACAAAGAGAAGCTTGTTCAACGATATGCGGAACACTCTGACAGCGTCCTGAATCGTCCTTCATCCATCAACCGAGAAGCCATCAGTCGCTTCCCCCAATTATCCATCAACGAATCACTGGATGACTCTCCAACTTGCTTGAGAAAGAGAAAGCGCCACCAACTGTTTTAACTGATATGGCAGCAAGAGACGATCCCTCAGGAATTCAAAAACGCTTTGATAATCTACCTGTATAAGCGTAAAGGGAACCGCCAGGCCTGCGAAAACCAGAGGGGTATATCCTTACTCTCAACTGCAGGAAAGATACTCGCCAGAATCCTACTGAACCGCCTCACTACGCACCTTGACCCGGGACTACTGTCGGAAAGCCAGTGTGGATTCCGAAAAGAACGTGGGACCATCGACACTGTGTTTGCTCTGAGGCAGCTACGAGAGAAATGTCAAGATCAAAACATCGACCTTTTCTCTATCTACGTCGACTTAACAAAGACATTTGATAATGTCAGCAGAGTAGGCTTGCGGAAGGTAATAACCCAGTACGGATGCCCGAGAAAATTATATCAACGATGCAGCATTTCCACAACGTCATATAAGTACGAGTCCAAGACAGTGGACAGGCATCTGAGCCATTCCCAGTAACCAATGGTGTCAAGCAGAAGGTTTTTCGTCTGGCACCAATACTGTTCAGTCTAGTGTTCTCTGCCATGCTGACTAATGCTTTCAGAGATGGAAAGGTTGGAGTCGGTATCAGGTACCTTACAGATGGAAAACTATTCAACCCAAAGAGGCTTCGAGCGAAAACCATGCTTTTGACAGACACTATCAGGGAATTAGTATTTTGCTGATGAATGCGCCCTCAATGGTAGCTCAGAACACATCCTGCAATGCAGCGTCGACAAGTTCTCTAGCTCCTGCACAAGCTTCAGTCTTAGGATCAGTACTAAAAGGTACACTGTCAAAGATCGTCACTATTGATGACGAGGTGAACATTGGCATTGCCAGAGCCAGCACAACTTTTGGCAGATTGTATGCCAACGTCTGGAATAGAAGAAGCATCAGAATCCAGACCAAAGGAAAAGTCTACAGGGCAGTTGTGCTTCCCACACTATTTTACACATGCGAGACGTGGATGGTGTAACAAAGCCACGCCAGAAAGCTGGCCCACGTTCACACTACAAATCTCAGGTAAATCCTCAATATCAAGTAGCAGGACAACGGTTCCAGACACTGAGGTACTCGACAAGCAGGTCTCCCCAGATTCCACATCATCCTGATGCACTCGCAGCTACGCTGAGCGAGATATGTTGTACGCATGCCAAACCACCGGCTGCCTAAGAGACTCTTCTATGACGATCTACAGCAAGGACAGCGATCCCACGAATGTCAGAAGAAACGCTTCAAAGACAATCTGAAATCAGAATTGCAGGCGTTCAACATAAACCCTGACTCCTGGGAAAAAACAGCAAGCGATCGAGTCCCTTGGAGTTCCTCTGTGCACCAAGGCTCCATGTTGTGCGAATCTAACAGCAAAGCAGGTGCAGAGTTGAAGAGGCAAGCCAAAACAGCACGCGCCATCAACCCACTTGGAAATGTCCCACTCATCCCCGTCCTTTATGCAAACAAACATTTGGTGCAAAGGTTGGTCTCAGCCACCTGCTCACGCACATAACAGAACCACCCCCTCCAACCCTCGGATGACTGGAGTGGTCCTCGTCGAATCGACGGACGAACAACATCTAAAGAGAAGTGTTACAAAGGTGGCTTTTAAATTTATCTGTTATCTGTTGACAACATATACATAAAACTAAACAAAACACAAACTTGTTTGGCAATAAGATTAGTATATCTGGGTATACACGAAAGCGTCGATGCAATTGTTAGCCAAAGAAGAGAGTTAACACATAAAAGACCACTTTACTGTTCTTCTCTTCAGACACTCTTGCCTTTCAACATTTACTCTTCTCTTCCAGATAGCCGTGTCCGTTATTTGGTGATGGCCAATGATGCATTCATATAAAATGGATAGTCTGTTTCAAAGAATGTTGCAAAATACTTGTATAAATATATAGCCCAAGACCAAAATTGATTTAAATGTTATGCTACAACATAAAGGGCGTTGAAAATTTCGGCAGAGCACGGGATTTCTTACTAATCAAAAAGAGAGCAGAGCGAACATGAACTTGAGATTAAATATACGGGCACAGGGGCGTTTTTAAGGTTTACCATTGATACACTGTTTGTGCACTATATATATATATATATATATATATATATATATATATATATATATATATATATATATATATATATATATATATATATATATATATATATATATATATATATATATATATATATATATATATATATATATATATATATATATATATATATATCTATATATATATATATATATATATATATATATGGCTGAAACAGTGAAAACAATGCATCGGAGTGCGCCTGCTGCACATGCTTCATATATTCGAAATGATAGTACGAATAACGTGGTTACTAATGAAGATGAAACCAATATCCTTCATCCGGTATAGGATAACACTTATTTAGCATCAGTTGATTGTCTGTCATCTACGCAAGAATGTTTGCTTGTAATGGTAGCACTGCCTTTTGTATCATTACCATTCCCTGATGATTTCGAAAAGAGACAAAAGGAAGAACTAAATATTTTGCAACGATGAAAAGAAGCAGAAGTATATATTCAACTATAGCATTAAGAGAAAGCAAAAAAACGAGTAGAGGAGAGGAAAACTTTGTAATGTGAATTACAGAAGAAAGGGAGCGGAAACCAAAAAGGAGTGTATGCTGCAAGACATTTTGGCTGAGTAAACTGAGAGAACAATAGTATACTTATTTAGCTAAACCCAAGAGAAGGAGACCTTCACGTGCCAATATTTATAAATCTTCCATCACTACATCGACACTCAATGCCACTGAAATGTCAGCAGCAACAAGTGCTACTATCACTACCTAAGCAATAGTAGGGGAGGAGTAGATGTTGTACATGTAAATGGATTAAGACAAATAAATCTGATTTTTGTACATGTAAATGGATTAAGACAATTAAATCTGATTTTTTTGCATGTAAATGGATTAAGACAGTTAAATCTGATTTTTGTGCATGTAAATGGATTAAGACAGTTAAATCTGATTTTTGTGCATGTAAATGGATTAAGACAGTTAAATCTGATTTTTGTGCATGTAAATGGATTAAGACAGTTAAATCTGATTTTTGTGCATGTAAATGGATTAAGAAAGTTAAATCTTAATTTTTACGTCAATTAGTTTTTCTTTTATTAAAAATAATATACAACGGTACTCATCTCTTTCCCACTGATTCAAAAGCGTTTAAATATCTTATTTATACTATAGGCAGATAATGACAAAGAAACACGTTTTTATTGTTGGTACATTTACAAATTGAATGACCATAACAGAATTACATTCTTGGTATCAATGTCACCTATTCATTTTCACTTATGACAGGATTGACAACGCAAAACTCTCGGTCTGTCTCTTCGACTCCTACGTTTACACAGAAATAATGAATTTCAGACGTATCCTCTCTGATCAATAGGTGGGGGGGGGGGTTGTAGTTGTATTGCTTGATTTTTTAACTTCGAAGATAGTATGTGGGAGGCGACATTTAATTATGATTTGAAAAATAATTGTGTGTCTTCGGCGCTAAAAAGAAAACTGTTTGAGAGAAAGCTTGTAAACATCAATAAGATAAAAATATTGTTAAAAGGAGAGCCATTGCTGCTTTTGTCTGAGTTTGGTACTTTACGTCACAGCGACAAAAGAGGGTTATTTTGTGACAATTAAAGTAAGATCACTTGCACATGGCACATAGGCTGATCAGATAATATTATTCGAACTCTTACTGTTTCGCTCACGTGTCCAGCACACTAACCAAAGGGAAATGCAGTCACTAAAACAAATGATTGTTGTGTTTTAATTACGTTAGGAATGGTGAGTCTCTGAAGCAGAAAACAAAATTAATCAACCATCATCATCGCCGTCGTAGTCATCGTCGGTTCATGGAGATAAGGCTTAAAGTAGTTCACGATACTAATCAGGTGATAATTGTGATCTTCGCTTAGCGGGCGTGTTACATGCAAGGTTCCTACTACCTTAAATAATTGAAGTGAAAATATTTCCAACGGGAATTTCGGCCTTAATTGCAGTTAAAATTGAGCTTGGTTTTAAAGTAGGCCTTAATTGCAGTTCAAATTGAGCTTGGTTTTAAAGTAGGCCTTAATTGCAGTTCAGAATTGAGCTTGGTTTTAAAGTAGGCCTTAGTTGCAGTTCAAATTGAGCTTGGTTTTAAAGTAGGCCTTAATTGCAGTTCAAAATTGAGCTTGGTTTTGAAGTATGCCTTAATTGCAGTTCAAATTGAGCATGCTTTTAAAGTAGGCCTTAATTGCAGTTCAAATTGAGTTTGCTTTTAAAGCAGGCCATAATCACAGTTCAGATTGAGCTTGCTTTTAAAGTAGGCCTTAATTGCAGTTCAAATTGAGCTTGCTTTTGAAGTAGGCCTTAATTGCAGTTCAAATTGAGCTTGCTTTTAAAGTAGGCCTTAATTGCAGTTCAAAGTGAGCTTGCTTTTAAAGTAGGCCTTAATTGCAGTTCAAATTGAGCTTGCTTTTAAAGTAGGCCTTAATTGCAGTTCAAATTGAGCTTGCTTTTAAAGTAGGCCTTAATTGCAGTTCAAATTGAGCTTGCTTTTAAAGTACATTCGACTTCCAATAGTGCAATTAATTATGATTCATGATAACGTATACATTCTTCACATCACAATAATTGATTTTCTTTCCTACACGATCTTAATAGTACGGCATCCCCATCAATTATGAAAGAATGCGCCCACATGTAATACATCACTTTAACATTGAAGGGCGATTCTGACAGTGCCACCCGTATGACAAAGTCTTCCTGTCCGTCCGTACATCGGTCATTGGCAAGGTTTGTCATCGCTTCATCCCCTAAAGGTGTGTTCAAAATTTTAATGTAGTATTTGTCAGCTGCGCCACAATGATTGACGTGTATCTTCATTCTCCTCCTTGTCCTCATCATCAGCAACAGTTGAAACATCAGAATCTTTATTATTATTATTATTATTATTATTGTTATTATTATTATTATTATTATTATTATTATTATTATTATTATTATTATTATTATTATTAATAGTAGTAGTAGTAGTATAATTTTTATTATTATCATTATGTTCATTATGTGTTGGTGTTGTTGTGGTGGTCGTGGTGCTAACTGGTGTTGCTGCTGTTGTTTTTTTTATGGGTTGTTTCAACCGTAATTTATAAAATACCTTGCAAGTTGGACTCGGTTGCAAATACAGAATTGTGCATTTAAAATTAGTTTGTATCTTTTACATATTTAACACTTTTGCTACTTTGAATTCTTGTACGAAGACTGAAAGTGCCATCTGACTACTTGAACTAAAGTGCAGATTACATTGTACTGAATGAAACGATAGCTCTTCCATCTATCAGAATGAAATTCCTTACGCTTGGCGGTCATGATAAAGCATGAACTCTTCATATTGCAATCGGTTGTTTTCATGCACACATGAGAGACCTTTGACTTGATGCAAATACACGGAGCTCATTCAGGAGGATGTGGAGCTGTCTTAACACTTCATCTAGGAAAGGCACATGTTATTGTGAACAGACTCAGTCTTTCCGTCCGTCGTTGATAAAGTTCATCAAAGCTTCTCCCGCTAAGATATTTTAAGTTTAGTTTGATTTGGTGGTTTTGTGGTTGGGTGAGGGGGGGTGATGTTGTTTGGTTTGGGGTTGTTTTGTTTTTATCGCTTCCAGCTTTATGGGGTGGTTGGCTTGGCGGACTAACAATATGTTTGATCTGGATGTGCAATTGGGTTTAAATTTTTTCACGACCTTGTTGCACTGGAAATTTCTTGAGAAAAAGGAAAGAATAAAAGGAAGGAGGGTGGAGGTGGGGGCTTAGAAATCAAATTTTGGGAAGAAGCTTGTTATTACGACAACTGCAAAAATATTAAACTTGCCATAACAGTCAAGAACAGAACTTTATGATGAAATTTTCAAGTCACTAGTGAGCTTGAGAACACAAATTAGATAATAAGATGTCGTGGCGACATACATTGCACCTAACCTCCTGGTTCCAATTATTCATGCTCGAAACCTATTAAAAAGCGTGCACTCCTCTCTCCACGGTCATTAGTTTTCTTGCATACACGATTATCTATGATCATTAAACTGGCAAAAGGCGCATTTAGGAGAAAGTCGACCCGCCTAACGATTTCACTTCAGCACAGAGCAATTATATTATGAATGCAGATTTGTTGACCTAAAGTGCACACACCCCAGTCAAATTATTCATGCTAGGAAGTCATGATACAACATGCATTATGTGTGCTAATGACCTTTATTTAGTTTCGTAATGATTAATTACAGTCTTCATTTTGAAAGGAAGTACTTGTCCAAGGTGACTTAATTCAAACATATACATGAGCTTTAACCATAACGATTGCTTAATTAATTAATAAATTAATAAAGTAATATTGTTTTATATTATATCAGTGTACTGATCAGCTTGATAACAAACACAAATGAGGTTTTTGTTGTACCATTGTGTCGTGAAGTACTAGTACCATTGTGTCTTGAGGTACTTATATAATTGTGTAGCAAGGTATTTGTACCATTGTGTCGTAAGGTACTTGTACCATTGTGTCGTGAAGTACTAATACCATTGTGTCTTGAGGTACTTATATAATTGTGTAGCAAGGTATTTGTACCATTGTGTCGTAAGGTACTTGTACCATTGTGTCCTGAGGAAATTGTACCATTGTGTTGTGAAGATACGTGTACCATTGTGTCGTGCGGCAGTTGTACCATCGTGTTGTGAAGGTACTTGTACCGTTGTTTTTCAAAGATAAACACCTTAAAACTAAAGTATGATATTATTTCAATTAAATGTAAGGTTTTGTTAGATCCAAAATGTCCACTTCTTTCAATGTTTGTTTGTTGACTTTAAACTTGCTATAGTAGAATGTATTGCATGGGGGGAAAAAAAGGAACGTAACCGTTTGGAATGTTTTGAAACACTACTCCTTAAATTCCATTCGATAATGTGTGTGTGTGTGTGTGTGTGTGTGTGTGTGTGTGTGTGTGTGTGTGTGTGTGTGTGTGTGATGTTTGGATTTTAAAGTAGCTTTAAAAATTGTTATGTAATATAGAACACTGTCTGCAATGTGGCAGTTTATAATGATACTGGTGTATTATGCTACATACATGTAGCATGATGTCCCACCTAGTCACATTCGTCCGACACCAGATCGAAAGTCCCAACACTAAACTCTAGATGCTGAACGCCAAGCAAGACATTTGCAAGTACCATTTGTGTCTTTGGTATGACACTGCCACACTGCAGCTATATGACATAACAATTGTTAAATCTGTGCAGCATGCCGGACTTTTGTAGACATATGTGTGTAATGTACAGTATAGCCGGCGTTGTAAGGTAACATATGTACTACTACTATACTGTATGACAGGTGTGTATAACGTAATATATGTAAATAACAATATGATATGCGTGTAACGTAACTTAGATACAATACAGTATAATTGGCGTGCAATGTAACACAGTTGAAATCTGTCGTGGCAGGAGCGAAACGTAGCACAGGTGAATGACAGATATTATGACATGCGTATAAATGGACATAGGTAATTTGTTTGTTTGTTTGATTAGGATTTTTAACGTAACTTTAACAATGTTTCAGTCATATCGCTACGATGTCTGCAGTGAGGCAGTTTATAGTGATGTCTAGCACTGAGACATCATGCCGCAGACATGTAGCATGATGTCTCACCCAGTCACATTATCCTGACACCAGGCCGATCAGTCCTAACACTAACCTCTTAATGCTGAGCGTCGAGCGAGGCAGCTGTTAGTACCATTTTTGTAAGTCTTTGGTATGACTCAGCCGGGGATCGAACCGACGACCTCCCGCTTCCGGGGCGGACGCTCTAACCACTAGGCCACCGGAGCGGTTGAACATAGGTAAAATGACACCATGACATGCGTGCAACATAACATAGGTAACATAAAGTAAGGCAGACGTGTGACTAACAAATGAAAATTATGACATGCGTTTGTAACGTAAAGTAGATAACAGACAATACGATATATTAAGATTACATTACATTGGCAGATTCGTGTAGTATTTTCCATATTGCACTGCTTCATACTGTAGGTCACGTGTACCTTAAAACAGTATAGAGTATTATAAATAATTTGTAATCACACCATGTACACACGTGACGTAGACGCTTTAGCTTTTGGTTGATTAGCATTCGTCCAGTTGAAAGTAGAAAAAATAAAGTTAACGATGTGAATGGGTTCACTGACCCACAATTGAAACTTTCGAACTAGAAGATGAATGAACGTGATATTCACTTTGTCAACAACATATTGAGAGACAAAACAATTGAAAATACCATTCTGCTCATTTAAACAGTTATTTAGGCGAAATGTTCGTAACTTTTCGCAAAACGATTGGCTAAGAATATGACCAGGGTCTAAAAACACTACAGAAAAGCATATTGAGGACAATGGCTATCAATCTATCTAAAACGTACGTTTTTTTTTTACAAGTTTGCAAAATCACCAATTTCGAGGGAAAACAATGCAACTGAAGGTTTTGGTAGGAAACTAAGAACATCAAAGCCAATAAGCAAAAATGACGAAAATGCTAAATGGCCTTGGCAATTTCTGCCGTGTAACTATTTGGATACAATCTTAGGCTAGCGATAATAGCCATATAGTCATAGATGGAGTCCCTTCAAAAGCGATCATGCAAGTGATAGGGCATAAACATGTTTTATTTACCTGGCAATAAGAATGGTAATTAATATACTTACATTTATAAACCTTGAATTTTCTTAAAATGTACTTTCTTAGTTCTTCAAATCCGAATGACATGACCCATGTCATGGAAAACCTGAAACACACCGTAATTGTACCGTAATTGTCCAGCTAAAACCATGTTATTCTTACTGCACTGAATCGATAAAAAAAACCCAGAAATTCATAAGCAGTAAAGCAGAATTAAGCCGGTTCAACAGAAGAACAAAGTCCAACCGTTAATTACAAAACTGGAAAGGGTTCTCCAATGCGCATTCATTCAAAATACGACTTTAAATTTTAATTCTAAGTAGACCAAAACTACAATTCTTTTAAAATGTCGAGCTCGCGACAAAGGTGAAAAATCGATGGCCGGTGCTATATGCGCATTAGTATTGTTATTGTGTATTGATGAACTACGGTTGTGTATTTATTTTGGAATACAATACACATTAAATTACTTCGTTTCTTCTTTGTTGTTAAGTCTTAGCTAGGAAAATGAAATAAGTACATAATGACAAGGTTACTGCATTGTATGGGAAAATATAAACTCGTTCTTTCGGACTAATACTACACTCCCAATAGTTGTGAAGTATTACTATTTAAAAACAAAACAACTCGTTCATAGTTTCCCATACACACGCAGTAACCTCATGACATGCTGAACGTAAAATAGGTAAATTACATTATAACATGCGAGTATCGTAACTAGAGGTTCTCAAATGGGTTATGAGTTAATACTGAATTTATCAAACGAGTTGAATAATGCCCCGTGTTGTCGAGTCTTGCTGGCCTTGGCTGTACGCGCAGACGCTTCGTTCCGCAAGCAATTACAGATTGTCAATATTCAGCCACCAAAGTCCGGTGTCCTTATTCATCACACCACTAGACGAAACGAAAAGCTAGTTGAGGTATGAACCATATGCCCACGTTGTGATGCCGTCTTATGCGCTCTGTTTTTAGTTCTGGGCGGGCTCAGGTTTGTTTTGTTTATACGATAACACCATCTTATCATAGCTGTTGCGTTTGGCGGTCAAGGAGTGTCGAAACTATTTTCTCTGTTGGAGGTACCCCTGGTAGAAGCTGTTCCAGACATTTTTTCTGCAGTCCTTGAAATGTCTTTAGTCTTGCGATTCTCCACTCTGTCAGCCTTCATAATGTTGTACATCTTTGGGCAGCGGCTGAGGAACGGCGACACACCGATGTCAAGCATAGGGCAAATGCAGCGTGGCGATCCCGTCGGAATAGGCACTCTGGACTGGTCTTCCCTATTTGAAATAGCTTGCCAGTCTTTTATACTACCTTTCAACATTTTGTTTCTAAATGAAAATTATTATATACCAGTCACATCTACCAGCACATATATGTGTGTCTAATGAAAAGAATATCGATGTTATTATTAGAGTGTTATAAAGGAGTGTTCGTCAGAATTAGTGTACATATGTGTCTCTAATTAAAACATTTAAATTTGTCGCTTCAAGATGCTTGCACTCCTACTCAAATACTCGTATCTTCTTCAGCGCGGCAGGTCTGCTGTGCCAACAAAGATCCATTATTGCTTTGGTCAGTAGTATTGTGGGATATTTAAGCGCCAATGGGAAAATACATTACAGACACAACCACCCAGGGAACATTTAGCGTCAAGGTATTCAAAATCACCATGGGAACGTTTAACGTTTAGGAGAATTGAACATGGAAAATATTGGGACAATATAGCTTCAAGTATTAGTG
Organism: Unio delphinus; assembly: GCA_029339505.1. Classification (NCBI taxonomy): domain Eukaryota; kingdom Metazoa; phylum Mollusca; class Bivalvia; order Unionida; family Unionidae; genus Unio; species Unio delphinus. Next base: position 1,436,200 of record JAQISU010000311.1, on the reverse strand, counting down.
GTGTTGAGTAGAAATGGAACAGGTGAGGTGACGTCACAGTACTGGAGATTGGCAACAATGTTGCAAAGGACTGACTTGAATACGTGCAACTCTAGGGAGAGACAACTACCTTAGATATATCGACATAAAGAATCTATGTTGGGGTTTGGACTTAGACAACGAAATTCTAGTCAAGGGGTAGCATTATTTGTCTCCCCGTGAGGCTTGTGCGAGTGGGCAGACATATAATATAATCCCAGCGACTTGGTTTTTCTTGTATCGGTTAAAACCCCGACGTAGATTTTATTCAGGCTAGATTTCTCTGTCGCATGGGTGAGAAATATATAACACATGCAACACATAGTCATAAATTCATGAACATCAATGGACAAGGAACCTTGAATATGGATAGGCCTGTCTAGCGACAACGGGGTATTGTATAGGACCTGTCTAGGGACAAGGATGGTAGAAGGTCACAAACAAAACATAGATATAGACAGGCATATACTAGTTTTATATATAAACAACAAGTGTATATTCATAATCTCAAACTGTCCAGCTTAAGTGACGTCACTGTAAGAGTCCACAATAACGAATGATATCCAATATATTAGGTTTGACACGCTCACCATCACTTTCCATGCAAGATGTAGTGATAGTAGTCATAGCAACGTTCCCATGATGTGACACTTGGTCTTTGTAGTTACAATGAAATATCGGTCTTTGACGTTTTCCCTTTTTATACTAGTCGCAATGCAGTTTCGAACATGTGCATCGTACCTTTTTCATGCCTAGTTTTTGTAGTCTTCCTTTGTTTCTTCCTGGACAAAAGTTCTACATTCACTAAGGTACCGTCATACCTGTACCTGTGTGATGTGTGGAAAGGCCATCGATAGGTAAGGAGAGTGCGGGTACCATCGCGTGCGTTCCCGAATATCCGAATCTTTATAGATACGTCGATCCATTTGCATCTTCAGACCACAACATAAACACTGTACTTCGTATCCCAATCCAGTCTTAGGCCACAAGTAGACTAATCCTCTTTCTTGCTAAAACATTTGAATTAATTCATACTTTCTTGTCCTTATGCCATTTTTTAAACGTTTTAAATCGACGGATTACAATCACATTAGTCAGTCATGATGAGAGAAATGTGTGCTGTTTGAACTTGGAGTCCTCTGTAGGTCCCTCGCTCGATTATTGTTGTGTTGAAGTCATCATTATTGTTGGTCTCTGGATCCAAGTAGACAAATCCTGTTCTAGCTAAAACATTCGAACTGGGTAATTTTTCCTGTCCTAAGGCCATTTCTGAAACGTTTCCAATCGACGAGTACAATCGTCAGTAAAGAAGGAAATTTTTTACGTTGAATTGAAGTCCTCAGTAGGTCCCTCACTCGATTCTTGCTGTGTCGAAGAAGTCATCATTCTTGTAGAGCTGTCATGGTCTGAAGTGTCCAGTGTGCCCGGTGTTGAACGGTGATATCCAGTGTCTGGAATGTCCCAGCTGTAGAGCTGTCCAGTAAATGGAGTGTCCAGTGTCTGGCGTTTCCAGTAGCTGGAGTGTCCGGTGTTGTCCAGATTATACTGTCCAGAGTGGCTAGAAAGATCCGAGCTTTGCAAGTATCGGAGTGATCGAGGTCTACGTGGTGTAAGCTGTAAAGCCAACCACAGGAATTATTCGTAGCAGCTATAAAGCGGAACTTTAGCAGCCGTGGAGCTGAAATAATGTGTTATGACGACTAAGTGTATCTTCTTGTATGTAATCTAGTCGCCGTGGGCTTATTTTGGGGTTCGTAAAACCCATGGTATCTTTCGGGACTGTAAAGCTAAGCTATATATCTCTCCTTTTTCATTTGCATAATTCACTATGAGTGAATTCATTTTACAACATGTGTAAAATTCTACATTTGTTTGCTATCTGAGTAAACTATATCTATTTGTCCGTTGTTTAGTCACTGTGAAGCATTCACCCCTTGTGTTTGTCTTATGTAGAGTAATTTGTTTGTGTATTTTTCTTTATTAAATTGTTTGCGTCATTTTGTTAATAATCCAATATTTAGATTAAATATACACGCACGTATTCATAATTTATTTGCTCATTCAAGTCATTCATTATTAAGCATTGTATTTATATTATCGTCGAAAGTGTTATGTTGTGAATCTGAAAATCTCACCCGGTTATCTTGTTACAAAGAGTATGTTCAATTGTCAAAAGCTAAAGTCACATAGCTTTTGTACGTCTTGTAAACATTTCCATTTTAGAAAATGTGAAATATCGCAAGTTATTGGCACAAACAGAACTGAAACATATAGGACCTTGACAGTTGTTATTCAGACACCTCCGCTCAACTTCACGACTTACATGCTCAGTCTCATAATATGGTCATGGAAAGATCGCCATTGTAGTTCAGCAGCGGTAGTAAGAGCAGGAAGAGACATCGTGCTGCTGTCGAAAAAAGGTTAGTTTTCTATAAATCGGTTTAGTCAAATGTGTCCATCGTGCTAGATACACTTATCGGTAAGGAGATCAAGTGCAGTCGTGTCTTCTTCCCATGGAGGTGATATCAGCATGCCCGAATTGTAAAGATTTCTGGTCTGGAAGTTGCACTGATTGCATGCACGTAATTTGTCATGGTTTTAGTAAATAAACAACTAAGATTTTGGTACTTCATTGGTGATGTGATTGTGAGACACAGAATAATCATGGGTCTTGTTGGACTTGAGTCTTACGTTCGATACTTGCTGTGTGAAAAGAATTCATCTTTCTCGCTTGGCAATTGTAGCCACAATGAACCATCGGTCTTAGACGTTGTCCGTTTTTAAATGCTGACTAATATCAACGTGACCGCACGGTAATGTGAAGGGGTTGGGAATCTGCACTCCTTTCTGGTACACGATTTGATATACTTTTTTCCAAAGGTCGACTGCCAGTTTGGTATGTGGGTAAACGTACAATATTGTGCGGTTTGCATGTAAACACTTTAAAGTTTCGATCCTGTCCAGACTGCAAAGCATCCTTGAATACATCAAGAATCACCATTTGACAATGCGATAATTGAGAGTCAACCCTTTCACGTTGCACTCCCTGTGCACTTCTTCTTTGTCCTGGTATTCGTAGCCGTAACTTTTATGACCGTCACTAGCAAAACGTAGAATCTTGTCGTCAGGGTGATCATCTGTCCAGGCTCCTAAACGATATCCGTCGATTTTAGTGTAACAGTGGCCCAGGAGATCGATGTGGATGCAACTGTCCGTGTCAAAAAACAACACGCGATTTCCTAATAGTTCTAAACACTCGTACAATTTTGATGACATTCCTAATTTCTCGGCTCTACACAGTCCAGTTCTTCGTAATTGATTAAGATCAAGTCCGCATGAAGGAAGTCCATGTGTTCCATGTATTTGGTTTTCTTGTAAATCATCCGGAATTAGCGGCAAGATTATGTCAAATACTGGGGAAACACGGTCGTTGTGCCACTTTGCCCTCCAAGCAACTTAACATCACATTAGTAAACGATCACCTTTCTTCGCTTTTCTCCACGTGGTCGAAAGTGATGCCTTCCTGCTCCCGGTATTCCTCTTTTAATCTATTTTGGTCTTTGGGAGTATGCCACCATGACGGATAGTCGCTGGATTCTTGTTTAAGTCTTATAAAGGCATCCACGTAGTCTGAGAAAATGCCTTTCTGAGTCTCGTCACCCTTGCGATATTCTCCTGTACTGTGGAAGTGGTATATTTCGTACACTTTTAACAGTTGGTATCCAAGGTTCAGAACTTTTACCATTTAAACGCTGACCCACGCTATTGTCAAGATGCGTTCATCTTGGGTGTGCTGACAAGGTCTGTACAAGTACGGCACAAAGGAAACATAAATTGTCTTTGGCAATGGTGAGGTAAAACTTGATGGTACAAGTCCGCGGTAGACAAGACTTTGCACTTGATCAGTCTTTCTTTTTTGTCGAATGTTGTGCAGGTCGATGTGTTCGGTCAGCAATTGAGGGTTTCCTGCGGCAAAGTGCCAAATTTGCACACGTAACGATACAGCGAACACACGTCCGATTATTTTATTTCTTCTCCTTTCTCTTCGTTGGTTTGGTTCAGCAAACAAATGGCATTTGTCTGTCCTCTGTACAAATTGTCCGTGATGATAGACGTTTAAGTATTGCCCTTGCCTCGAAATAACAGAGGTCCACGCACTTCTTGACGATCCACTATCGAGGTGTAGCGTGGAGCTAAGACGTCTTGCAATTTTTGCATTTCTTGAATGCGAAGGGGTGTGTTGTTGAGTATCGCAGCTTGCTGTAATATGAGTTCTGCTTCTCTTTGTTGTTTAGATGAGTCCGATCGTTGAATAATTTTCCAGGCTCTTTTCTAATATGTCGTGTTGATATTGTCGGCATCCGTACGTCCCAACACGATGGCACTAGTTAAACAGACCTGGTCTTGACTGTTGTTAATTTGGACAAGTTATTATTGATGATCCAATGGTCGTCCATCAATAACGCATGTTTGCTTTGTCAGGTCCCTTAGGGAACAGACGCATGGGTCATGAGCAGTGTCGCATTTCCATCGATAATGTGACCCTTGTCGTTGGATTGTTGCGCCTGTTAAGTCTTGTCGATAACTTTGGAAGGTGTCAGTTCGGCTGGGCTGCTAAATCCGATCCAAACGGGAGATTTCAAACTGTCGTGCTGAATAGAAAGCCTCAAGCGATCGTCTTCTTTGGCTTGACGTTGCGGTTTCAATGTGGTTAACAAAGAATCTCATACCTTGGTGATAAACCCATCGGCTTTCTCCAACGGTACGTCGGACATGAAATCTTGAAACTTCACCGTGTACGTGCAACCCGTAGTTCTAAACTTCGGTCTATTCTGCAATGGTAAAAATGCAAGAGCCTAGGCAAAACAATGCGTCAGTCGTTTAAAGCAATTTTATTGGCTACATATATTTCTTACCACATAAGATTTGAGTCTCCTTCAGTTGCTCTTTGCACAGTGACATCAGGCGCATTTTCTGCATCTGACCACTAAACTACCTACTTTGAATTTAGAACCAACAATACGCTAGTCATTCCACCCGCTTCCCGCTATCCACTGAACTAGCTAGTAACGTAACGTCACCTCACCTGTTCCATTCTTAATCAACTCACTTTCCCTTGAGGCTATAAAGACCCAATAATCCCTATGTTCAATTCCCCTTGTCGCTAAACGTGCCCAGTGTGATTTTTATAACTTTGTCGCTAAACGTGCCCACAGGGTGGTGAGCTGTAATATATTTTCCAACTGTCGCTATAGCGTCCCACTATACTACTACCAGCCCCACCCCAAGGAACGCATCGGGGAGAAGACGAGGGCAAAATCCTGATTTTGGGTTGGTAAAATATCTAAACCGTCCTTTAACATCTGCTTCCATTTTGATAGATTCGTCTTGAGATGGTACAGATGCGAAAGTAGAAAAATAAGTTAAATTTATGATTCGCCATCAACAGCAGAAATTCTGTTTAATTTACTGTTTTAGTAAAACGTACAACCGGTTTTGTGGAGTTTAGAATTAGACAAATAGTTGCATCGCTTTCACTGGTCTATATTATGCTTGCGACGAACCGGATTGACTGAGATGGATATTAAAGCAATATGCAATTACTGCCGTATTACTAACTCGCATCATACTAATTTTCCATCTTTATCTCACATATAAAAAAGCTCATTATCTGTGTAATTGCATCCTCGAGGTATTAACTATATATATAATGGTTTACGTCATTTCATGTTATTGCTAACGTTCTCTTCCTGTTGAATTTGTAAATTTGAACCCTTGAAGAGGAGAATTTTCACTTGGAAGTGAACGGAATGTCCGCTCCTTTTTTAGAAACGATTATAATGACCACAAAATCAAACGTCATAGCTATAATAGACAAATTAAGTTCCAATTAGCCGCCATCTCCTTCCAATAAATCGATGTATAAATGCTGTTTAATCGTAATATTAGGAAGATTCAGCTAATTGAGTCAACCAATCGTTCCGGCCTGTCTAATTTACAAAAATCCCTTTCGACTAAAGTAGAACGTAAATAATTGGAACAATAGTATTCAGACCAGAATCTAAAAAACAGCAGGATACCATTAACTAATTGGAACTTAATTATTATTACTACGGAGATAATAATGTGCAAAGGTCGCTTTGCGAATCGCTTTCCAAATTGTTTTTGTAATTTCTGTCTTTCTTTATTACCTGATAGTTTATATTGGCAAAATTTAATCACATGACGTCCATTTAATTACATTTATCTCAGTAGAAACAGTTTTCCACCCACGGGCAAGATGACATAGTACAATTTACCGTACTATTTTCATGTCGCTTCCATTTATTTTAGTGAAGCTGTGTTCCTTTCGGCATTTTTTTTAAATTATAAACATTTTTTGCCAATCTATGGAATACCGTTTTTAGAAGGAACGAAACTATAATAAATTTACCTTGTGTCAATGTATGTACTCTGAATTGAATCATTCCATATTATCCTCCATATCGAATATTTGTACTATAGATATTTTTTGTCCCCATTATAAATGTTTACTGACAATGAAAGCCTTCAGATAAAGAGATCAAGACTCGAAATCCCAGAGTACTTTCACGCCTTTCAGTGAATGCCATTCATATAAGCACCTACGGTGAATATACGTTACCTTTCCATGAAATATTTCACTTATGAGAATATAAAATGAATCCTCATTGTAGATGAAATTGATATATGGAATATAATTTTTATGTTGTATGATCTTTTGCTTGCAAAAATTGAATTATTCTAAACATTTATTATAAAATGAGCCCGGACGAAATATGATGATTTGTCAAACAAAAATGAATCCCTTAACACACCTGTTTTCTATATTTTAATATTGAGACTATGCGATGGATTTGTTAAAGAGGGTTGTCTTTTACAACCATGAGCGTCGACCATTAGTCTATAGACAAAAATATCTAGATCTTCCAAATATGTCATACTTATTACTGTTGTCTAGTCAGATACTAATCTGAGTTTGTGGTTGATACGGAAACATGCAAAAAGCAAACAGAAATCCAAAAAATAGCACTTTAACGAGAATGTTCTATTTAATTGTGTACAATTGACTGTCCCTTGTAAATTACTTAGCAAGAGCGTAGCCAGTGTAATAACTTAAAAGACTTTTGGACGCCTCCGTACGCCAAAGACCAGTGCATTAAAAAGGGAAGGCATTGCTAGTGTGGCATCGAGAACTTGTGACTGAGTATGGATTGTTAACCAAGAAACATTATAAAGATATGGACCAATATACAAGAATGCAAATATACAATATGATCCGATCGCTGGAAGAATAATCAATAATTACAATAACAAAACCATCGGATTAAAGTGTCTTCCATATAACCGTATAACACACGACACACGAAACTACTACGTTAAGCTTATTTAATCATGGTTTACGCTTATGTATTGGCAACATGTAAAGCAGATCGGGCGTGGTTCTCATCTAAGTTCTTACAATAACTCATTTGGTAGCCCAAGCCCAAGGAGGCAATACGTGGCAACAACTTTTTGAATTTGATTAATTTCCGTCAATTCCACTATGTAAAACAAGAAAAAAAATTTATGTGAATTATTAGAAAATAATATTATAACATTCAATATTAGAAAAAAAAAATAACAAATTCGAGAGAGGCGATATTATTTAACTATTGTTTTACAATATAAGATATTTCTGCAAATGCTATATGTGTATGAATATCACACGGTATATTTTTGTATGACACGTCCTTTAATAATTGCAGTTGCAATGTTTAATAATTGTATGGAAGATTTTCATTGGTTAGAGGTTAACAATCTGATCAAGTAACCTCAATTTATTACGTTTTATATTGGTTCTATAAACAGGTTTTTGTTTATTTTCGTTCTCAACTTTGCAGATACATTTGGAATGATTCTGCAACGCTCAGAACAATCCTTTAATCATGAACCATTTCTACGGAAGAAAACCGACTTTAGATTGGGGCTGAAATAAAACATCGTTACATCATACACCTTAATAGAATACTTAAATAACTGTATTATATTTAGAGCACCTTGTTTTAATATTGCCTTTCCATCTTTGTGTCTGTCTCTCTGATTCAATCGACATAGTAATCTAGAGGCCATCTTTGATTTCAGTCGTAATTTGAAAGAAGACCCTAAATAAATAGTTTTCGTTAAAATAACTTGAATGCAATTTACTAACAATACCACAAATAAGAGATCCTTTTGAGCTTTTGAACATAAAGTTGTGTGAGTAACATCAGTTCTCTACCATTTTTTCAAATTGGAGAGGAACATGCCGTAAACGATAATCAGATATTATCAGGCAACTAATAGCTGTATATTTATCACATCGTTACCGGAATTCAGCCAATCATAAGTCATTATTTTGATACGCCTGTTCAGCAGAAAAAGGTATATACTTTGTGTTTATCTCTCGAGTGGCCCTTGTGAAAAAAAAAATCGTTTGAGATTGTCTTTTCTATTTTTGGACGACTACATCTTTATTTACATAGGAAAATAACATTTAGTTTGAAGAATTCTGACAAATTATTTGATTGTAACATGTAATGATGAAATAATGCAAGAAAATAATTAAGAATACCGAATGTGTTTTATCTCAGGAAAACCATTTGGTATTGTTATCATGTGACTATCCAGATTGCTCAGGACTTATTATTATGCCGCTATTCATCAAGTACGTACACTTACTTAGCTTTTTCTGACATTTTTGTGTGAAATGTCATGTGTAATGCGAACATTAAAAAACATATATGACCTGTTGCTATATAAAGTAGATCGGCGTATTATTGGCTGAAAATATTTTAACTATCAGGATAAGTAAACCTGCAACTGTTCGATGAATGGTCGTTTGTTTTTAAGAACCGGTGCCATTCCTTGCATTGCAATTCCTATTGTGATTCGAAAATCATCCAGTTATATTCCACCTTTGCCGGTATCAATTAGGTGTAATTCTCTTGTTACTTGATCCAGAGTAAGATTATGTAGGAGGTCCCACAAAATTTACACATCATTCAATCTGTCTCTACCATTAATCAGCAACCACTTTATCTCTGACATCAAAATGAGCAGGCCTTGATAAGGTTAAACTTGTGCCTGAATTGTAGGCAAATGTTGTTTTTTTTTAAATCGTTATTGGTGAACGCTCCATAGAGTAAAGATGATTGCAACCAACAACAAACAACATATGTTACCTGAGCCCTATCAGTTGAGAACTATTAAACTATGAATACCTGAAGCGTCTTCATATTTGGTTTTCGAACAAATCCCTATGAATAAAAAAAAAAAATAATCTTCCACCCCCGCCTCAAATCCAGCATCCCACGCAAACGTTAAGCTTGGAGATATGTCGATTTACATGTTTTATACATCGAAATTTTTTTCTAATTTTAGCTACGTACTGCTAGTATCAAGCAAAGTTCATTGTTCCATCTACGACATCTTGCATAAATCGATAATGGCAAACTGTATCTATCATAATAAAATTATTCATGATTACAAAATGAACAGTAAAAGGAAATTGATTTTTATGGTTGGTTGGTTTGGTAACTTAGTTTTTACAGCACTTTTGGGCTATATCGTACAGACCAAATGGTAATTAATATGCTTTTCTACGTATGAACCGATGCAGATGACCCAGGCTGACCTGATCGGGTATCGACCCCGAGACCATTAGTATAAAACATAACTGTTGACCCATGTGCTCTCACAGCAAACAAACTAATCATAACAAAACTTCAGACTTAGAATTAAGTATTTCGATTCAGTGCAAATATTGTGTATTTGTCATTGCATTCTTTATTTAAATGAGAGGAATTAAAACCCTTAACTATTTTGATAGTATAGAGAAAAACAAAACGAACGAAAATCATTACCATTTATAAACTAATGCCACCAAGAAGACATTTTTAGTTGGATTATTCTGTGATAATTAAAAGGGTAGAAGCATTGCCAGTTTATCTGAGTTTGAGAAACTTTTGTACAGAAAATTCAGGGAAGTACAGAACCAAGAGAGCTGTCATTTTCATTAGTATGTGATGTAGAGGATATAAATTAATATTGATCTTTTAATAATTACAGGAAGATAAACCATAGGTGTATCAATGATTTTAACTTGTCAATTTTTGTCTAATAGAAAATGTGTGGAATTTAAAATCAGAATACATTTTTTTTTTGTTGATGGACTAAAACCAATTGCAGACAAATTGTCATGGAGTCATTTCTATTATTTGTAATGTAGATAAGTTTGGAATCAGTAGTAGATTCCGGTCCATGAAGAATAGAACGATGCAGTGTCCTGACCAAATTTAGATATTCTTAGAATTCCAGGGGATCTTAAACCTACAAGTATATTCCAATACCGTGATCAAAACGTTTATAGAATAATATGGGCATTTTTTTATTTTGGAGACATTGCTTCTTTTAAGATTAAAATGAATTTCATAAAATTACAAGTCAAGTTATGTAATAAAGTATAAACTATCAAATATGATTTTCAAAGAAGCTTATATGCCGTATTAAATTTAGGTATTCAGGGAGTTCTGTGATTCATTAGACATTTGCTACGGCAGGTTTGGTGTTTAAGGCACAGCATCACAATCAGGTTATTCAATGCCAATGAATTTGGAATGAATTACCTTTCCCCCAGAACACGCCTTCATGATACATGTCTGTGGCATGATACACCAGCTGCTAGATATCACTATAAACTACCACACTACAGACATTGTAGCGATATGACTGAAAAATCGTTAAATTTAAGTTAAAAGTCCAAATCACACTCTCGCGCACACACCCTAAACACGACACGGTTGCTAAATCAGACTAGTTTGATGACAGGATTCGAACTCACATAATGTTATTATGCTCTAGCACGTAAACCATTGAGTCACTGAGGCTATTCTGACTATCTGACAAATATATTCAACGAAAAAACTAATAACAAGCCAAGTTAGTAACTGAATTTCTGGGGCGTTATTCGACTTTCTGGATCCAATCAATGAGTAATATATTCTGGTGATCGAGGTTCCATATATGTCTCGCTTGCTTTGGATCTTGTGGTTGTTCTCTCAGATACATATGGTTTCAATTGTATGTATTTGACGCCCTTAGCTAATCGATTGCAAAAGGATAAACATCAAAAAAATGATTTTTTTAAAAATATTAAAACTTGTCTCTCCTCGCCAAATTATTGCTAAAGAAAAATCAGTCTTTGTTTTGTTGCTGAATGTAAATACGGTACGCACGATGACCCTATCCTTGACTTCCAAACGAAATTTCGTTTATGTGATGTGGAGTCATAAGTTCAAGTATGATATAAAAATAGAAAACATAATACACAACCTTTCCTTATCTCTCCTTTCTTACAAATAATCAGATATATTTTTAAAAAATGAAATATGTCATATAGTTCTTCGCGGATGTATCTTTAATGAAGACGTAAAAGGACTTTAATATTCGATCATATTGTTTTAGAAATGCAAGTGATATAACTGAAATGACAATAATAATTTGACACGATTATACGAAAAAGAGAACTTTCTTACGAACGTAGAAGATTCAACTATAAATGAGCCCCTCAAATGAACTAATAAAAATCTGATCAACTTTGTTTATTTTAAATTATATAATTACTGCAGGCCTCAGATTCTTATGCACCCATGCTAAACATGCATAGTTAGGAGTGTACGGCAAAGTCAAACAGTCTGTGGCGTTGCCCGACCCAAAAATTAAATTAGAACCATGTGTTATCAAGTAAGTCGGACAAGCCACCTATAAACCCTATGTTATTGTTATACATGACCGCAGGCTAACACCATCCCTTACGTAAGTTTGCCATAGTTAAGAGTGGAAGCTGACCAAAGCCCGTCAGAAGTGTAATTAGCACCTTGGGCTGGAAGGATGTTTTGTACATCAAAGAAGCTGCCAGAAGGAGTGGGCGTGCCTTATCTTCTGGATACGCTGACGGACCGCCAGATTGAATAAGTCGAGTGGATAGGGTCCCAGCGCTACCCAATCAGAATCGAGATAGGGGTGGGACCCTGATTTATTCTAAAATATATATCTTTAACCCGGCGTTAGTTGCCATAGTCGTTATAGAACGCACCGTGAATTGGAACTCCGGCGGCCATACGTTAATTGGCGGAAACACCTTAGGAACAGAATTCTAAGTGTAGCTTCTAAAAAGGTCAGTGAGCTATTTGTTCGATCTTTGCTGTCTGCGACTGCATTTAATTGTAGATCGGGTATATACGTATTATTACTAAAATCGTAGTAGGAGTAATTATTTTGTGATGTTGATATGTTTGTATATTTTGAAGAATGGGTTCCTATTTGTAAAGAATCGTATTGCTTGCTAGCCGTCGTAAGAATTAATACTATTATAATTCGCTATGTGGTTATTTTATGATACAATAGCACATAATCCATGTAATTATAGAAATTGAATGGTATCTTTGAAATGATTTCACTGTGAGAAATTAATAATATGAATATTTGAATATTTGTGTACGCTTGTGGGAGTGTAGTGTACAGACATACGTCTGACTGTCGTAATATTGTAAGTACAATGAGATTATATATATATATATATATATATATATATATATATATATATATATATATATATATATATATATTAGATATACTTATGTGATATGATGTATGGATATATGTATGATATCGTGCTATTACGCTATTACTGTAAGAGTCTGTGGGAATTTCGATGTGTATGTATGCGTGTCCTAAAAGGTAATAGCCTTATCTGATGGTTAATTGATGATTTAGTGTGAGGTGAGATGTGATAAACCCTATGTTAACGCCTTGTGATTTTCACAGGAAGCTTCGAGGGACAGACTAGTGAGTGGTCCCAGTGTCTCCGTTATAGACGGAAGGAAAAGAAGGAAAGAGAGAAATTTGGAGAGGAAGTTCGGGGAACAGACCAGGGAAAGTGGTCCCAATAGTAGTGATAAAGAACGGAAGGAAAGTGAAGGGAGGAGAGGAGTCGGGAGAGGTGGAATCCAGGAAGAGTGAGAGGATCGAATAAATAGATGAGTACAACCAAAGGCAAGGTGGAAAATCGAACTCACACTGAAAATCATAAGACGAAATAGGCTATCACTTAAAGGACGAGTGATTGTGTGACATTTAAATTTATAGGCTTCATTAAATTGTTATTGTTGAATTTCATCTTCGTATATATATGTGTATATAATTTAACCGTCGGCAGTGCTGACTGGGGGCTCAGAGCCGTATACCTATTTGGTCTTTAATTTAAATTTAAATTCACGAGCCAGGTGGAACTTTCATAATATTTTAATTAATACTTTGGAAGTACCCCACCCTTTACTTTGCAGAACGCTACACAGTCGCGGGGGTGGGTGGGTTCTGACAAGTTATAGTTTGTTCCTTTCTTAACACGTGTAATTTCAGTGCTAAATACAATATAGGTGATGAAACAAATCAGAATGAAACATTGATTTTAGAAATAAAATGAAACAATCTAATTTGGAACGCAAATATTTAGAGCAGAATTCGCCTTATCTTACATACGTGTTAGACAAAAACATATATTTGTGAAAACAATTTTGTACTGTTTTTAGCTTTTCGTTTGAAAAGAATTATGACTGAAAAAAAGACAGAAAGATCAATCTTTTCCTTGACATTAAACGATTTGATGATGAATCGAAGTCCATAATTTTTTTTCTTTTTCTTTTTGCTTCTTTGATTTTAACGGCATTATGGAGATATTACTGGTAATATAATGCAGTCGAGATGGACACAAGGACACACCGAGGCAATCGACCCATGCAGGTCTGGCGGGCATTGAACCCACGGCCTTTTCGAACAATGAAAACCAGTTAGTCGTGTTGACTTTGAGGTTTAAATTGTGTCTTTATCATACCCTTGAAATATGTCAGATCTTTACTAACAAAAGTGAGAAGGAATCAAATGCTTCAGAAAAGAAAGATCTCATATGGCATTTGGCTTAATTCATCCTCAAGCTAAAGGTTCACTATGGAAATTTGAAGTTTTAATGTGTGTGTGTGTGTGTGTGTGTGTGTGTGTGTGTGTGTGTAACACCGATTTTTCATTCATATCGCTACGATGTATGCAGTTTGGTAGTTTATAGTGATGCCTAGCACTGGGATATCATGCCGCAGACATGTAGCATGATGTCCCACCCAGTCACATTATCCTGACACCAGGCCGACCACTCATAACACTAACCTCTTAATGCTGAGCGCCACACGAGGCAACTGTTAGTACCATTTTTACAAGTCTTTTGTAAAACTCGGCCGGAGATCGAACCCATGACTTCCCACATCCGAGGCGGACACGGACGCTCTAATGAATGCAGAATGGATGAAACCGAATGGAACTGAATCTAGCGAGACACAAGAGATGTTTTTATGGTGCAAAATAATAGTATTTGAGTCTCTGACACTATTTTACAGCGTTGTTTCATCTGTTATAAACTAAATGAAAATAAAAGCGAACCCTACACTACCCATACGAACACATTTGAACAACGGATATATGAAAATTGTAACGTTTCTCAACGGATATGCGTAAAGCATGACTTTTCAACAAATAATGACAAATTATGTCGTTTGTCAACTGATATGATCAAGGCATGGATTTTACCAACAGATAATATCAATGTATTAGTTCATTAGTAAATATAATGATGCATTACATTATCGCATATATAATGACATTCTACTTTATCTCGTGGTATACAGGCGATGATTACAAATACTTCTGATCAACTGTTCCCGACTTTAGGTGTTCATTCCTTCAGGCTTGCTGAAGGACTCCTCAGAAACCTCCCTATCATGCAGGCACATTGGTCCAGAACATTTGCCATTGAGTTAGCCAGTATCGTCCCTCCAATCAACGTCACTATTGAACGTCACCGCTCACCCATTGACCACGGATTACACAACCCACAGAGTTCGTGGTGTCCCTGTATCAGCTTAACATTAAAAAACAGAGCCGTGTGCTACACGTTATAGAGCGAATGAAGTGATATACTTTACGCATAAGTAGGTATGAACGAACTTGTTACTCATTTAAGTTGTATTTCATAACAACCCTATTTGTAAATGACTCTGTCGATGACACAAATACTAGCAAAGAATTATAAAAACTGGAACGTTTCTCGTGGATTGATGCCGACAACTTACTCGGCTAATGCATGCTATATAATATATCTGCACAGTAATAAAGGTCACCACTACCCCTTGAAAACAATTACGGTGGAAACCAATTTTATCATAAAGTGGGAAAGCACTTCTGATTATAAGAAGGCTGTGTCCTAAAGGATATGCTTCTTTCTGAAAAAAATCACCCTAATCAGTTCAACGATTTTGTAAGAAATGATTTAATTCCAAAGGAAAGAATCTGAAGAGCAAATTTTAATATGAGAGAGAGTCTTGAAATAAAACACGTAAAACAATATATGGTACTAAATGGATACGGATTTAAGACTTTTTTTGACTTCCAAGTCAGAGATTATTCTGGAGATGAAAAATGTACTAATTTCTTATTGGCATCCAAATGTCTGAAAAAGACTATGGAAATGCAGTGGCCTTTTGGTGATAACTTGATAGTTTGTGCTGAAATTTCCCCATGGTGCTAAAAGGTCCTATCTTGAAAAGACGTACCCTACCGAACCACCCCACCCCGCACGTAACACAACTCTACTATATTGTACTGCCTGGCTGGACTAAAGCTGTATTCGTTGGCGTTTGCTTTGTAGTTTGTCCAGCAGCTTTTGTCGGAACTTGTGGCGCCACTTGTTTCTGCTGAGCGACAGAAAAGAAAAAATAGATACGTTCATTTATACACATAGAAAACAGTTTTCTGCTATTAACGTTATATTCCGTTTAATTATTCCTTAGTGATAGTAGGCCTAAGAGAGTGAACCTGTATTTCACAAACCCGGTCAATATATCGACCAAAGATAGAACGTGACATTTGACATGGTTAACGTATCTCATCAAAAGTCTTTCACAGCACGTGCAAGCTTTATTTATTTAATGACCATGGGCTTCGTGAAGCATACCACATTTGGCAACAACAGTTCTTCATTCTTTGCACCGTTATTTTTTTGCGACCGAATATGCAGCTCTCTCGCTTATTTCACTTGTTATACGAGCGACTTTTATCGGGGCAGCCTTTATTTAGCTAGAAAGAATAAAACAAAGAATGTGAAAAAATTAGATTAATCTACGAATAAAACAAAGAATGTGTAAACAATAAAATTTATCTACGATTAAAACAAAGAATGTGAAAAGTGAGATTTAGCTACGAATATAGCATTGAACTTAATTTAGAGTGTTGATGGGCTAACGAACGGACACGCAACAGACACAGCGCTCTCTACAAAACAATGGCAAGCCTCTATGAGCTATGAAAAGCTGATTCGTTCTAAAGTGGTAGAGAAATTGTCCTGACATTTTCATTTGAATTAAATGAAATTAACTGTATCGACTGAGTACATATTACTCTTTTGTCCGGATATTCTCTTTTGCATCAAAGAATCTGAGAGGACTTGTTTCTTTGGCAAAGGTTGTAGGGTCGTTGATCCCAAATTGCTTGTATAAATACAAAACAATATCAAAGAAATTTATATTTAATGACCCGATTTAATCAAGCATAGAGAGTTGTAATTTCTTCCCAACAGGAATCGAAACCGTTACTTGAGTAAAGGCACGTATCGTCTAGGTGTTTTGCACCACCAGCGCCATAACTGTCACGGCCATGCGCTCACCCCATCCACCAACCTAACAACTATCTCTAATATATCAAATAGAATTTCATTGCGAACTAATTTCATTGTCAATGGTCACACGAGAAAACGATAAGCGTTGTGTACAAGGTCAGTACTCCACTAGTAATTCTAAATAATACATTGTTGCTAAGTAATTTTGCTTGTATTTTCCTTTAGGGAAGAAATCTCGTCTTCGGAAACGATCGATTAACAACGATTTTGTAGACACATTAAGCGAGCTTATCACTGATATTGCCGATATTTTACTTCATCAGCTATTTATTCACCAATTGTATAGGTGGTTGTATGCATACGTCATTACTCCTTGGAAAACGTAGTCTTTCTTAAAATTCACATAAATTGCTAACGTGTTTTCGTGGCATTGTTTGTAAAAATAATGTTATGCAGATCTGAGAACGTACCTTACGCAGGCGTTTAGGTATTCTTCAGTGAGTCAAAAGAGAAGGGTTCAGGTCAGATCTGTGCAGCTCTATTGTTCTTCCAAAAATGAATTCTTTTTTTTAAACCCTTACATAGTATTACTTAAAAAACAATGAATATCTTTTAACGATACATGACAACAGCAAATGTTATTTGTCTGTCTGGGATTTAAAAAAAAAAGTTTGTTTTTCTGGTACTCATATTTTTAAAAATTCTTAAAAACATACATTGCCTTATCTCCCCTTTCCCACCGCATACAAAGTCCTCTCTGACAAAATCTATTTTAATCACAAATAATATGTGACATAAGTAATTAGATATTTTTTGCAAACAATCAAGGACAGTTTAATGTGCAAGGCTTACAAACCAATCAGTAGACTTGCTAAACCTATATTAGACCTCATTACATTCTGAGCTATTATAACAATTTTCAAAGTTGTGGCGAAATCTATAATCAAAGTAAAGGCCTAAATTCGCACAGGGTCACTAAATTGGGGCTCTATCCAGGTTCTTTGAGACCAAATGGATCAACTCCCTTCCTCTTCCGGTGACATCGCACAAGCACAGCTTTCTTGAATTGAGGGTTGGAATTTACTCATTTTTTGTAAATCTATATTACTCGGATTATTTTGGGTATTTGCTAGATCCATACATGCTTTGTTAATAGAATACATTCTAAATGCAACAAATAAAGTCATAAAAGTTTACATTTCTTAAATAGGTATAAAAACTCTTCTTCATCAAAAAATGTACATAATCAGTACCAGATCCAATTTTTCCATCAAAATAAATGTCAGAAACTGATAAGAAATGCATTTAAAAAGTTCATTTATACGCGTATAGAAAACAGCTTTTTCTGCTAATAATGTTATATTTCGTTTATTTGTTTCATTAGTGTGAGTGGGCCTAAAACGGTGAACAAGTATTTCACAAACAGGGTATCGATAGAACGTGACTTTGGACACGGTTAACGTATCTCATCATACGTATTTCACAGCACGTGCAAGATTTATTTCTTTAATGACCATGGGCTTTGTGTAGAATAACAAATTTGGTATAATCAGTTGTTCATTCTTTGCTTCGCGTTGGCTGTTTTATCAGACCACGTGTTTGATCGTTTGCGATCGAAAAAGCAGCTCGCTCACTAATTCCCACTTGTAATGCAAGAGACACTTTTGTCGAGGCAGCCTTTATTTAGCTAAAACGAATAAAACAAAGAATGTGAAAAAGTGAGATTAATCTACGAATAAAATAAAGAGAATGTATTAAACAAAGCATCTGAAAAAGTGAGATTACTCTATGTTTAAAACGAACAATGAGAAAAAGTGAGATTAGTCTACGAATGAAGTAAAGAATGTGAAAAGTGGAATTTATGTA
This sequence comes from Unio delphinus, assembly GCA_029339505.1. NCBI lineage: Eukaryota > Metazoa > Mollusca > Bivalvia > Unionida > Unionidae > Unio > Unio delphinus. The sequence continues at coordinate 1,417,560 of JAQISU010000311.1, read as the reverse complement.
CGACTATAGCATTTAATTTAATTTAGGGTGTTGACGAACTAACGAACGGACACGCAACAGACGCAGCGCTCTCTACAAAATAGTGGCAAGCCTCTGTCAGAAACATTGAGATATAAAATGCTGATTTCTTGTAAAGTGGTGGACAAATTGTGCTGACATTTTATTTAAATTAAATGAAATTAACTGTATCGACTGAGAACATATTATTCTTTTGTCCGGATATTCTCTTTTGCATCAAAGGATCTGAGAGGAATTGTTTCTTTAGAGCTCAGTCTTTGGCACAGGTTGTAGAATCGTTGTTCCCAAATCGATTGCATAAATACAAAACAGTATTAAAATTTTTATATTTAATGACCCGATTTAATCAAGCATAGAGAGTTATAATTTCTTCCCAACAGGAATCGAAACCTTTCCTGAGTAAATGCACGTATCGCCTAGGTGTCATGCACCATCAGCGTCCTAACCTTGATGGCCATGCCCTCCCCCTATCCACCAACCTAACAAATGGTAAAGGTGTCTCTATACATCACAAAGAATTTCATTGCCATATTAATTTCATTGTCATTGGTCACACAAGAAAAAGATCAGCGCTGTGTACAAGGTCAATACTCCACGAGTAGTTCTAAATACATTGGATGCCCGCTGTGCTAAGAAGTCTTGCTTGTATTTTCCTTTACTAAAAAACTCTCTCTTCGGAAACGATCGTTTAGAAACGACTTTGTGGACACGTTAAGCGAGCTTATCACTGATATTACCGATATTTTACTTCATTACTATTTATTCACCAATTGTATAGGTGGTTGTATCCATATGTCATTAGTCCGTGAAAAAAGTTTAGTCTTTTTCAAAATTCACATAGGTTGCCAACGTGTTTTCGTGGCATTATTTGAAAACATTCATGTTATACAGATCTATTGTTAAGTGATTCAAAAGAGAAGGGATCAAGTCAGACCTGTGCAGCTGTAATAATTTTCCAAATTATGAATTCGTTCTTTTAAAACTCTTAGAAAATATTCCTTAGGGAAAGATTATATTTTAACGGAACATATTAGCTATCGTGTGAAACATGGTGAAATTCTCCTTGCACTATTAAGCTCTTGTTAATGTTGGTGCAATTTGATATTTGTTATGACTGTTGACTTGAACTAAGTAAAAGAAAAAGCAGAAACCAAAAAACGTTGTAACATTCAACAAATAATTTATTTCCCTTGAATACAAAGTAACATTTAAATAAAACAACTTAGAGCATTTTGTGAATCGAATGCAAAATAGTCTTAAAAGTTTTATCCCATGTCGAGATGTATAGTTCCAACCGAATTCCAGTAGTATTTCAAATAAGTTCCATTACTGAATATGTTGATTTGACTATAATCTCATATATATATATATATATATATATATATATATATATATATATATATATATATATATATATTGCTGTCCAAGAATATGTTTGTTGAATACTATTTTTTTCATGTGAACAATAATTGGAATCAATAATGTCACCTAAATAAAATATTGAACACAAATCCACTTCTGATTCGGCTAAAGATGTTAATGCAAGAATGAATATTTTCTCATGTAAACAACATTATATAAAAAGTTAAGGCACAAACGAAACTATATGATGCTAAAATGTACATTAGTTTATTCCTAAAATTATAACGAAGAACACATGAAATATCAAGTAGACTAGATATGTCCATAGGAGAAAAGCAATGCTCTAGACGCATTGCTTATTTCACAAACCCAGTCAATATATCGACCAATGATAGAACGTGACATTTGACACGGTTAACGTATCCGAATATTCTCTTTTGCATCAAAGGATCTGAGAGGACTTGTTTCTTTGGAGCTCAATCTCTGGCAAAGTTTGTAGGGTCATTGATCCCAAATTGCTTGCATAAATATAAAACGATATCAAAGAAGTTTATATTGAATGGCCCGGTTTAATCAAGCATAGAGCATAGAGAGTTATAACTTCTTCCCAACAGGAATCGAAACCGTTCCTGAGTAAAGGCACGTATCGCCTAGGTTTCATGCACCACCTAAATGAAATATTGAACACAATGTACGTCTGTGTCTGCTAAAGACGTTAATGCAAGAATGAATGATTTCTCATGTAAACAACATTATATAAAGAGTTAAGACAAATACAATTGTGTGAGAGCAAACAGTCTTTTTATCAACAAAACGAGGTTTAATCTAAATTATAACGAAGAACACAGATAATATCACGTAGACTAGATAGTTCAATAGGCGAATATCAATACCCCAGACGAAGAATAAGAGAAACATGTATACCTACTTTGATATTGTTCCTAATATTTAACATATTATCACAGAGAAATATTAGCTATCTATTAAGTTGTTTACAAAATCATTTACCCTAGTCAGGTACACACCGAACTTGATTTTGGACAATAACAGTTACAAAATATAAGTGTATGTAAAATAAAACGATTAAAAAAAATCCAGCAAAAATATAAATAAAATTTGCATAAAACATTAATATGGAATTACTTTTTAGTCTAAAATTTTAAAAAGATAATATTTCGGTATATTTTAGCATACTTTTGATAGAAACTTTTGTTGAAAAAAATACATTTTAGAATTTATAAGGTCATCATTAGTGATAATGTATGGGTTTGGAATAATGGTAATTTTTTATATTTTAGAGATTGATACTTTCTCATACTGAAACTAAATATGATCTTTTATAGCAAATAAAAGTTACATATAATAATTTGACTGACTTTGTAAGTAAACGGAAACTTAGATGGCAATTTAAAAAAGATTTATTAATAGGAGAATGCTAATTATTTTGTCAATCAACACCTTATGTTTTGTTATATTACATTTTTGCATGCTAGCGATATTAAAATTGTTTTGCCATGTGTTAAATTATTACTACGGTCGACATTAAAATCCGAGTTTACTTTATTAATGTGTGAAAGGTTTATTTCGAGTAATAATTACGTATATAAGATGCTGGTTTTCACTGTACAATAGTTTAAACTAATCTATTTGAATCCTGATTTTACAGTTCAAATATAACTTAATACACAATGATATAAGGGAATTTCCTTCTTTATTGAGATGTTTGAATATTTGTATTTCTTTTGATTGGTTGCACTTTTTGTGCTTGCCGCTAAAATATGTCAGTACCTTTGCATTGCATTTCAATATTGTAATTGTATCTTGTACTTTCAACCCTTACATGTCTTTATATGTATAAGTATGTGATAGTTTAAAATTCTATGTTATATCTATGTTTATCCTGATTTCCTTTGTGCCACTGGTTCGCCCATTATCTCAAATTTTATTTCCGATTTATTTTATTATGTAAAGGTAGTTTAAAATATTCGTGTACATTTAGTTTTTTGTAACGCTATTTGCATGCTACGTTCAGTTTCGTATAATAACCTGTTCGTTTTAAAATATTTCCTGCTGCATAATTATTAACATTATCTAAATTTAATTATAAAAACCAGATACTATCAAGGCTTTTTAAGTCAAAATGATGATTATTCAAATTGTTTAATTTATATTTATTACCTCATTAATTATGCTATTGCTTTGTTTAATAACCAAACACTTCACTCAGACAAACGAAATCTGGTTATTGTAATATTAATTCCAAAATGAGAAAGTTGTATATCACCTCTTAGAATCCATAAATAGTTTTGCTAAGTATACAAGATGTGGATTATATGAAAGGGTTCTATCGAATAACATTCATTCGTATGGAAAATACCACGCTAAAATTATATTGTGTTAACCTAATTCACAGAAAGAAGCAAAACCAAAACATTTCTAAACCTAGACCAAGAACTTAGTTCTCTAAATTACAAAGTGACAGCACATACAGCATTGCGAAGTAAATCCTAAATAATCTTACTAAATGTTCTATCACACGTCCAAAAGCATAGAATGCTTCGAATGAATTGCAATTTTAAATAGTCTCAAATGAACCCATGACCTAATAGTCTTGATGTATCACAACGATACTATCCAGAATAACCTCGCATGAATTCCTAATAATCTCAAATATTGATTTAGTCCGTGAGCATTTTGAAATTTGAATAATTTTAAATAAATGATTTATCCCACATTATACCAGAACATAACTAATAATGATTATAGAGACTGCACTTCAAGAAGAGCTTTATAATAGTGTTGACTTTAGAACCGTAAATAACATTCTTAGGTACAATGCGATGACCAGGATGTGTGTCATTTAACATTCTTATGTACAATACGATGACCAGGATGTGTGTCATTTCCGATAGAAATTCCCATCAAATTCGTAAAGACTCTCAGGTCTGTGTACATAAATTTTATCAAACCATATGTTTTTGTCTTAAATGTTAGCAAACAGCCTGACAAACATTAAGTAAACCATATATATTTCGAAGGGAAAACCGATGCCCTGAGCTAAATTCCAATTAACCATATTATTTAAAAACGATCTTTATCTTAAAGTATGATCTACAATTATGCACAAAAGTTAGTTATGTACCTTTTTCGTTTGAAAGTACGCTTACAGTATAAACTCATTGACAAAGGATAAACACACAATATAGATACACAATAAAGATATACATAACAAACGTCCGATTTCATATCTATTCAATTTAATAATCTGACTCTTTGTTATTACAATATTAATCACATGCTCAGTGTATTTGCATTTATTGTCATTTTTCAGTTGATTACATACCTGGTTACCAGGACTACAAAATATTTTATGAAACTGTTATTCCTGGCATAATATGCTCTCTCCACCAAATAAAGGCGTTGTGTCTGCTAAGAATGAGACTAATTACAGTTGGATCTCTTTAATCTTTATAGCGTGTTGTATAATTTTAATCACACTATTATTGACAACAAGTCTATATGTTGTACTTTTGAATATTTAGTAAATACTTAGTTTCAAGCTATCTGTCACCATATCAATTAGATAACAAGCAATCCATAGAACACAAACACAAAAACATTCGGGTCACTCATTTATTTATTTCGATCACTTTTTAATGAATGTAACTATATTTAAAATTTTCACACAAAAAAAGAAATATTTGTGAAGGGGCAAATTTCCGGCGATCTAACAAGAATACATTAGTTAAGACCAGAGAACCCTTAATTAGATTTATGGAGACAGATGCGTATCAATCGCCATACGGACATGTTCAGTAATGTCCTTTCGAGGGGACAATTAAGTATTGTTTAGACAGCAGCCAGACAGACTATTAGGGACAGGGTAAACTTTAATTCTCACGTTAAAGCTGTCACAATTGAACATTCGCAGAAACTCTGTGACTATCAAACTACCAGGTCCAGCTGACCTGACTTTGGCTCCTCTGAGAAAGGTGCCAGAGATATTCGACTCTGGTCGGTGACGCTAATTAAGTTGCATGATTCCCACACACAATTTAGTAGGTTGGAATATCGTCACATCGGCAATTTTAATGAGACTAAGCTTTTCTTCAAGAGAAATCAGAGTATAATCCGGGAGGTTTGCAAGAAATTTCTTCGTGTAAACTGTTGTCAAAACGGGACTGATGTCGAAGGAAACCGAAGAACTAATTTGGTGATTAGAGGAGGAACGTTGAAAGCAAAGGGAGAAAATAATTCCTGAGACATATAATCCTGTGACGCAATCCTGTGGCGTATCAATTCTAAGACGTATACTGAGAAGTATACAGAGAAGTGTAGCAGGACGTAGTCTTCTGTGATGTAATCCTGCGATGTATCAATTCTGAGACGTATTCTGAGAGTATCCTGAGACGGATTGTGAAAAGTAACATCCTGATATCCAGCTACAGTGCAAGTAGAGCGAACCGGAGAAACGGATTATGAAATCGTACAAGACATTGACTTCGATTGTTGACTCGATCATATGATGAACTAAATCTATCAGTTAACAGATCGACTATGTTATTTAAATCCATTTGTGCTTTCCATTGTAATTCCTAGAAAGTTTTTTCATAGGTATTTCATTTGAATTTCATTATCAATTTAAAAATATTGTTCAAATAGAATTTGAGTTCATTAAAGAAATACTTAGTTTCATTTCTATAGTAATTGTGAGAAATTATAAACCAAGAGAATTATCTTGGAATAACTTCATAACAAAGACGTTAAAAGTTATTCATGTTGTGATAAAGAAAACATTATATTATATTTTGATAGTTGCCCGTTTGATTTGTGGTACCTATAGTGGATATTTAAAATAAAAATAAAAGAAATTACAAGTATATCAAGCATTGATAAGTGTTTATGTATATTTATTTCGCATTGTATACATTTTTTAATTCGTTATTGCTATGGATATGTTTAGAGTGAGCATTCTCTGAGGGTAGCATAAATATTAGGATCATTATCAAAAACTGCGTCGAGGACATTGGTATTCCCACATTGAATTACCTAATCTTTATCACATTATTTAATGCAGTATTAGTAACAGAATGTCCTATAATGGAAGTTTCCATTATGTAATAGTTTTCTTTTAAAATGTCGATTATGACCATGGTAACGTAAATCTTCTTTACTGGAGAAATTGTTCGTTCCTGTAATAACACCTGAAGTAGAATTCGGTCTTTTTGCTGCGTTAAGTAAATGATTTATATGGTTAGAATTATTTATTCAGATTATAATGCACAATAACAATCTTGGACAGCGACAATAACTTGGAACTATACTATTGCCATTCATTGAAAGACTGTTGTCATATCATTACGTCACATGCTACTACAGTAAAGTAATTAGATTGAAAATTATGACTGTCTGCTTGTATCCGTGATACAGTAATTAAAATGTATATAGATGACTAACAAAATCTTACGAAAACTTTCATTAATGTTGAAATCAAAAAGAATGAGAAATTAATACACAATTTAGACGATATGTATTTGCAAAAAGTGGCAATGACTCTAATAGTTATATAGTTTCAAAACCAAACAACAGCCGCTCAAGAATTTTTCGCTGTGATGATATTAAAACAGGAAAAATAGATAATCTGAAATTAAGTGAAAATTAGCAGCTAACAAGAAACGATAATATAAAAACAAATCCTGGTGACTATCACAACATCCATTGGTTTATTAATCCAGACGGATGGTAATAATATAGTTCGATTTAGAGTAAGTGAGCGGACAGCAACAAAGTTCAAACACTGTCAATTAGAGTGATAATTTTCCTAAATATCTCAATGAGACTATCAATTGGAGTGATAAATTTCTTAAATATATCAATGACACTGTCAATTGGAGTTATAATTGTCTTAAATATATCACAATCTCTGTCGACATTAAAGACTGTGTCAACAAACTGTAACAATGAAATAATAAAAATGTATCCAGATAATCGAGCCACATGTGTAAAATATAAATCGGCAACTCATGGAATAATATTAGAAATTTTATTTATTTACATTATCAGAAATCTGGCTTGTGATAAAGACAAAACGTGGACCCAAAAGTTGTCAAAAAATCACAAAATGGATTTTTTTTAAAAACTAATCATAAAATGTTATTTAAATAAGGATTCATATAAAGTCACATCTCTTGTTCACAAAAAGAAGCATAAGAAATACATTTTATGTGGATATATACATAGTTAATATAGATACGACGCAGTAGAGGTCATAAATATGAATTTATTTTCTCAACACAATACTACACAATAACTTAAACAACTTGTATGTATCCCTAGATTTTAAATTGTAAGCGGAGGGGCCACGAGTGGCCGAGTGGTCTAAAGCGCTCACCGATACGGATCACTGCTATTTAACCTCTCTGCGATAGGTCTCGGCCAATCTAGGTACGCGAGGAAGCTTGCCGGTAGCTTCGGTGGTTCTTTCAGGGGTTTCCCTGGTTCTTCCTCCACTATTTATACCGGATGCCATGTAAAGCCTATCTTTTGCTGAAATATGGCGTTAAATACAATAACAAACAAACAACGACAATAAAAATCTCAAGGGCGAACATTTCACAAAGATGTATTTCTCATGCCAAGGAAAACTGAATAGCTTTAACTGAGACCATTTAGTCATTTGATGTTAAAATATCACCTCTTGTCAAAATAAGTATGGTGAAAACAATTTTAATGTGATAATGAATGAAATATAACTTGCAATAATGTTAGACGGGATGGATGCGTGATTTGTAAAAGACGTCTATTTAAGATCCAGCTTGGTTAATTTAAAACTGAATTGTTGAATTCAACTAATGGAAGCACAGAACGTGAGTCCTGTATATAATGCATAATTATAACACATCTATCAATTGTTTGTTCAAACATTTTTCTTCACACTGTTTTAATTTAAAGGATACTTAGGAGAAGCAAGAGAAAAAGCATTCAAATAATTTAAAGAAAATTCAAAATATCATTTGATGTTAATCACTATCATAGCCGTAGTATACGAGAAGTAGTATAAGTAGTATACGAGAAGTAGTATAAGTAGTATGCGAGAAGTAGTATACGAGAAGTAGACAAATATTCTATAGCATTAAAGAAAGATATTCAAAATAATGCTTGGAATGTAAGATACATGCTCTTCTTTTACAAATCTAGACTTTGGCAGCTTGAAGAAACACGCCATGCTTTGCACGTGTAACTATAATGCATGGTAAAAACATTCAATATAACGTATTATCCAAATCATCTATTTCAAAAAATAATTTTTAATGATTTTGTTTACCAAAAGAAGTGACAATTCTTTTATGTTATCAATGCTACACTCAAAATGGTTACAGCTAGATATATATTTATTTTTACATTTTAACGTGACATAATAATATTGGAATATTAATTAAAACAGCAATTAATATTACAGAATTACTCAATGAGTTCACGCGCTGGTATACTGAATACAGGAAGAAGTGTGCATGCAAAGACGATCATGTTAATAGCATCAACGATTGGAGGTTGTACAAGTCTGAGTGCTGTTATCACTATAGATGGTACCACAATAATAGCACCAGAAATCAACGGCGGTATACATTTGGTTGGGGGAAAAGATAATACCTGAAATTAACAATTGATATATGAAACATTTACTTACCAATATACAATCAATTATGATAATAATCGCAAATTAATATTTTTTTTTTTTTAAGATCAAATAGTTTTAATGTAACTAACATTATTAATAACCCTTAAAAGGTATTTCAACTTTATCAATGAAATTGTTATAAAGTGCAGCCTTAAGTCGAATTTTATATAATTTCATTTATATATATATATATATATATATATATATATATATATATATATATATATATATATATATATATATATATATATATATATATTGGGCATAATTTTGATGCTGAACAACCTAAAGCGACCATGCACCATTTCCTTGCACCTGATTGCATACACTTCTTTTGGAAACATATGTCAGGAAAAATAATTTTTCATTTATCTATTACTAAAATATTCTAATTATGACCCAATGTATTTATATTATTTCCACAATACCAGCAAAAAATGTCAAGAACTATTTTTGGTACTTTAAAAAGGGAAAAAAACTCAACAAATACTTGTACCTGAAGATGCTATTCCTAAAAACAGAAATGAAAGCATCATCTTTGATAATATTAAAATTGACGGTAATAACATATTGCAGAATATATCAGTTCCAATTTAATAAAAATTGTAATTGTATATTTAATTCAGTTGTACTATGTACCAACATATAAATCGAAATACAAAATGTTTTCTACTTTCAAACGGATTAAATAAGAAAAATATCAAACACATTTCACATTATCAGTGGTATATTGATATTGGAAAATAATGCTATATCAAAACATATAAAGAAGCAATGCAAAATCATTCAAGTTTCTTTATTCTTGATGCAATTACCGTAAACACCACTGAAAGATATTGCCTTGGTTTCGAATAGTTTTATATTTACTGATAAAACGATTGAAATAAAACATATATATTGCATTTTACCGTAATTAATAAGCAACGAGGAGATTCAGATGGAAATTAAAGCACAGTTAGATAAGGAAGTTGTTAGGAAGATTGAAGAAACACTTGCACAAAA